>JAMPIV010005824.1:135000-716507 GCA_024509875.1 Oreohelix idahoensis
GTTGTTACCTCTTTTGAAAATCGGTGTTATGATGGCAATCTCTCAATCCTTTGGTATGGTCCTGTTGCACAAAGCTGCCTGTAGGACCCCCTCAGGAGTAATAGGTCGCCTGCTGCTCTCATGTGCTTAACCATTTCTGGTTTAATACTATCATGCCCTGCTGCTTTGCCCATTTTGATTTTCTCCAGTGCTGCCTTCAGTTCTTCAATCTTTATGTCATCTTCACCACCACTGGTTTCCTCTCCTGCGCTAGTGTTTTTCATTTCTGATGCTTGACCTTCCTCACCATCAAGGAGCTCTGAGAAACATTCTTTCCATCTTTCCATTACTTCCTTTGGGGCAGCAAGCAATTTGCCTTGCTTGTCCTTCATAAATTTAAGAGGGCACTGTTTTTCATTTCCCGTGTTCTTTAGGGTCTTGTAGAACAATTTCTGGTTTTCTTGAGCATCTTTTTTTCTAGCTTTTCTCCAAATTCTTCCCAGGACTTCTGTTTTGCTGCTAGCACCTTGTTCTTTGCTTCAGTTCTGAGTATCATATATTCTCTTCTCTGCTGTGTTTTTAGCCCCTAAGTATTGTATCCATGCTTTTTTTCTTCTCTCTTATTTTCTCTCTAACTTCCTCTGTCCACCAAAGTGTCCTATTTCTCTTCTTTCCAAGTCGGACTTCACCACATGCTTCTGCTGCAGCGGTCTTTATGGTGAATTTAAGGTAGAGGGTTTCCAGGTCATCAGTTGTTCTTCTGTTTTTGTCACTGCTGTAGCAATAAGCCCCTGATATTCGGTCTTTACTTCTGGCTCTCTCAGCTTGTAGGTCTTAATGCTCATTTCTCCTGTTCGTTTACTTAGCTTCTTGCTTGATGTTAGGCGATTCCTAGGTCGAGCAACTCTTTCAGATGTTCTTTTAACTTGTTTGCAGATAGTGATCACTTCCAATCTCTGACCCGCTCCAGACTCTAGCATCCCGGACATACTTGAATGAGCTCTTCCTAACGATGGCATAATCGATCTCTGATTTCTCATTCTTTGTTGGTTCACAGCTACTGCATGCATGTATGCGCTTATGGGGGAACTTTGTGTTTATAATGATCAGATTTTGCCCAGTGCAGAATCTAAGGAGTCGCTTTCCATTGTCATTAAGAGTATTGTCGTGAGAAATTCTAATCCACATATATAAATTAAAAAGTAAATGTAAAGCCTAACAAATAACTTCAATAAAAGGAAAGAAGAATGGTAAAGAACAGTGCGGTCACAATGACTGTACTCGAATCCCCCCTTGTTTTCTACTTCGTCTGCGAATTGTAACGTTTCACGTTGATAGTAAAAGCCTACTACATCTCTACACGCTTTCTTCAATGAAACGTGTACTGCCTTTCTAAGAAAACCTTGAGATACGCAAGTTGACCTAGATTTAAAATTCCATTCATGTCATTTTATACACTATGGTACCTAAAACGAAAGACAGATGGACTAAAGATAGAAAGAAAGGGAGGGGCAAAAGCCAGAACACTTGCAACACTAAACACGCGTCGCGATACACAATTACTACCATCACGCGTGTAAGGCCACAACCACTAGCTTTTTTTCAAATCGTCAGTGATAAAAAACACTACCCATAAAGAGAGTTATGTTTAAAAACTTACAAAACTCTTATTAGGAAACATGACATTCCACTGTTTTATGTCTAAAATCCTGACATTAGTCTGACAGTACAGCAGGACAGGTGGCGGTTCTAAACATAAAAAATAAAAAAACAAATACACGACTATCCTAGAAAATACATATTTTGAACGCAGCCACTTAGCCCCATAAAATTTATATATTTGGGTTCCTTGTGACTTGCTGACAAAGAATATGTTAAGTGTTATGCAAATAGTCTAGGAATTAACAAGTTATAGCCAAAATAAAATGATGGTGCTGTCAGACAACACCCAAAATCAGAATCGCTCAGTGGTAGATTTTTAAACCACCATTGTACGGAAAGAGGTCCCCATGTTACCTCCTATTTGATTGGGTAGAAATAAATGTAAGGCTAAACACGATTAGTCGGACTATAAATACTACTTTTCGTTGCTATGGGAGACGGATGGAAGGGTACTGTTTTTTTCAAACGCTTGGGTAAACATGGCATGATTGGTTAGACTCGTCGATATAGTCACTTAGACGCGTCAGTTCCACACCAGATTTTCAAAAAATACTTTCTAAAGCAACAGTGCTTGAGCATCAGCTTATATTTTTATAAATAAAAGCCTGAGACAGAGGCAGCTCGGAATTTGTGCCATAAGTTGTGCCATTATTCTTCACCAGTCAACGTATCTGTTTATTATTATTCCATGAATTGTGGTAAGCTTGAAATATTTGATATCTTTTAATGAAAATTGAATGTAAATTAATAATTTATGTCTGTATATGTGCGTGGTTCAGTAGCGATCCGGAGGCAAGGTATATATATATATATATAAGTTGCTCCAACCTGAACAGAAGGTGTCAGAGGAAAGTAAAACTACATGGAATTGCCAAATAGTACACTGACACCTATCTTATTGACTAGAAAGAAATAATGCTGGACTTGCAGAGGCGTAGTAACCATTAGGGAGGAGTATACTGGTGAAAATTATTATAGATGAAGCTGACAGTTGGCCTACCGCTCTGAACTCAGTGTTTGTTATGTATTGTGGTCAGTCTAGAAGGGTATTATAAATTAGTTCTGAAGTAGGAGGTACAACCTTCTTGTTTCAGGGACTGTGGTCCTAAAGTTATTGAGCAGCACCTGGTCAGAGCTTTGCTGAATCCAGAGGCGGACCGCATACTCCTTGGTCCATATAGCAATCAGTGTGGTGTCTCCAGAACACAGGGAGGCTATCGAGCAGAGGAGTCTTTTCCTGCCGCCATCACGACAGATAAGAATCTGTGGCCAGCGGAGCTCAACATTATGCCCCTCAAAAACTGACAATATATAAACTAAGAGGGGAAATAAATTGTTTTAATGTTAGGAACTGAGAACATCTCCAATACTAGTTCCAACAGAACCAGACACTTGAAGTCATGATGACAAATAACAACTTAGATTGACATATAAAACCAGTATTACCTCATAGAACTACTACACAACTGACCCACATATTATAATATTAATAAAATATGTCACTACAAGATTCATATTTATAAATTATGTACATATAAATTGTGATTACAATATATTATGATTCCTGGTTCACTGTGTAATTGAATCAGGATCTCCATTGGTAACAGTACTTAATACATGAATATTTGAAAATTTATCAGTGACTTAATTAAGATAGTCTCATAGAGTGTTATATGTATGTGAGTGTCAAACTGTTGTCAAGTGTGGTGGAATAAATTAAAGTGTTTATCTGTCTGTTATTGTTGTGACTTACACTTCATCATTTACAAAACCCTAGACATTCAACGTAGTCATCACAATATTCCAGAATAATTCTGACTGAGATATAAATATGTGGTAGCAAGTAAGGTCACCTGTATTACACTACACTTATTAGATACAGATACCTTCACAGCTGATCTCAGTCAGTACACTAAGTCCCCTATAAATATTTATAACATCCCACTTTACCACAAGTATCTTCTCCATATCTTCCGATAACTCCACCCCATCTAGCATGATTATTTCCAACTCTGGCATTGAAATCTCCGAGAAGTATAATTTCATCTAGGCAGTCGTCCACTGTTCTTTGAAGCAGCTCGAAGAATTCCTCCTTGACCTCTGCTCGCTCATCTTCATTTTGCCCATATACAATGACAAGGTTGACTATGGTTTCTCCTTCTTTTAGTTTTAGGACCATAATGCGTTCCGAGACAAAGTTTCATCCCTTGATACTATCCTTTTGGTTTTTTGCCACAATACAACCCACGCCCTCTTTAGCTCTTTCAGATGTGGGGACACCACTGTAGATCAGCGTGTCGCCATCGAGATCCATAACTCCTTGTCCCTTTTTCTTAGTTTCCTTTAAAGCCAGGATTTCAAGTTTTGCTTTCCTTATCTCTTCCACCAGCTGCTCTTCCTTCCCATTTATACTCCTTATATTCCATAAGTCGTAGTCGGTAGTCCGTTCCAGATTGTCGCCTTCAGAATCAGTCCGGGTTTAGCTCTTGCATTTCGTGTAATCATGTTTTAAGGCAAACAGGTGATTGGCCTTTGTGCCTTTGCATGGTGGAGGGGCTGCCTCCTTACGGCCTCCATGCAGGCCGCCCTCCTCCTTTTTAAACCGGGCTTGGGACCGGCCTAGGCGGAGTTTAATCCTGTCACATTATTTTAATTCTTCTATTCTGCGCAGTTTTTACTTTTAAAAACCTGCCATTACTTCAAAAACATGACACTTCAGCCCCATGTAAAACATAGGCATTTAATTATTTCATGTCAAGCTACTCCAGGGTTAAATATGTAGTGTGAGACCGAGAAATACACGGAGAAGAGAACTGGAGACAGAAATGAAAGGAACTTGTGGCTTCTAGTTTGATCCTTTCTAACTGAAGAAGATCCTCTAGTCCTATGGTCGGTCCTATACTGGAATCCTTATTGTTTGCACTTGTTATTCTGGCTGTCTGTAATTTCTCCTTAGGCGAAGATGTAATGCGGTGGGGACATCTGATAATGCCCTATGCTTTAAGCGGAATTTCGGCCCCCGCACACAATAGCTTCCCGTAACGTTCTGTTGAGGGGGAGACACAATCATAATTAAGTTTAGTTTAATCTTCTATCAAACCAACCCCCAAGATACGGAGTTTTATGTCTTAGTCGGGATTATCCCCACCCAGAGGCTCCTTAAACCATTTGGCACCCGGGGCGGATTATACCTTTGGCGCCCCCTTCTCATAAAGAAACATACTTGCAAGTATATTTTTAACAGTAAGTACTATGATAATAGTGGCCGACAGCACCCCCTTCCTGGCTGTCACCCAGGGCGGACCGCCCCACTCTTAGTACGCCACTGTCCCCACCCCCTCTCATCTAAACACTATCACCTGTCCATATAAGGCATTGCCTATTTGTTTTTCGTCAGATTGGCAGAGTGGTTAGAGCGCTGGTCTCTCGCGGCAAACGTGCCGGTTTCGAATCACGGTACCGACACGCTCCAGTCTACCCAGCTGTAAATGGGTACCTGAGTTAGGGAAGGAAAAGGCAGCGAGGAAGGGAACTGGTCACCCCATCTCTCGATGCTGGACCTAGTAAGTGAAGTCTCCAACACTTAGCACTCCTACGGCAGTATCTGCTAAGGGACTACCTTTACCTTTACCTTACTTACTTAGTCGTTCCCCTTCTACCGTGAGGTGTAGAGGTTTGGAAGAGAGAGCGCCAGACTATCCTATCGGCTGTCTTCCTCCTGGCCTGGTTCCATTCTAGTCCTCGATCCTTCAAAGATTGTCTAATGTTGTCCTCCCAGCGGACTCTGGGTCGTCCTCGGGGTCTGGATCCATGGCTCTTTGTTTCCCATGCTTGTCGTGGTATCCGATCTTCTCCCATTCTGCAGACATGGCCAAACCATCTTAATTGGAACTGTTCTACTTGGGTCTGCAGGGGGTAGGATTTAAGGCCTTGACGTATCGTCTGGTTGCGTACCATGTCTCTTCTTGTTACTTCAACCACCTTCCTCAGATACCTCATTTCTGAGGTTTGGATCTGGCTTTTATGGGTTGTAGTCATTGCCCATGACTCGCATCCGTATGTCAAGACTGGGACATAGGTGGAGCGGTATACAGCCATCTTCGTTTTCTTACCAACCTCTCTCTTGCTGAGGAATCCTCGATTTATGGCCTGAAAAAGTCTCCCAGCTGCTGCTTTTCGAGTGGCCAACTCTTCTTTGATGCCTCCCTTTCGGTCTATAATAGCTCCGAGGTATTTAAAGTGGCCGACCTGCTCCAGGACCTGTTCTCCCAGCTTAATCTGATGTTTTCTTTCTTCTCGTGATATCACCATGGATTTTGTATTAGAGCTGCTTATGACCATCTCTCTCTTCTCCAGCTCTTCCTTCCAGACTTGCACCTTTACCTTTACCAAAACCATTAAATCCCGCGACCTGCCTGCCCTAGATTATTACAACTGATAATCTCTTCCAAGGTTGTACTTTCTTCTCATCTCTGCTTATTACAACAAAACCGTCCCGTCGGATTTGTTATATCCTTTCCGTGTCCCAATACTCAAGATTTTTATCGAGACCTCCGGAAATCGTTACGTGGAATGTCTGGCTTCCAAATTGCAACAGTGGAAATTGCAATTTTTTGCATGTCCACAAATCAAACATTCGCTATCCATCGATACAAATTTGTGTTCGTTGCCATTTTCCGGCGGGTGTAAAGAACGTACTTGCTTATCTATCCCTAGTCCGTCTGGCTACTAGACTGCCCGGAACTAATTACATAATCTGACAGGCGATAACCCGCTTAACATGTCCACTGTCGGTGTCTAAAATAAACAACTTCGCAGCGAACACACAACAGTCAATGTGTCATTGTCCACTTGCTTTCGCATAAACGCCAATATTACCAGGCCGGGTGTGTCCTTAATGAGGGTAATTATCGGTCGATGACTAAGTAAAAGGAAAGAAGGGACTGGATGAAATGAAAAAAAGGATGCTCGAATGAATAATGACAGAGAGGAGTGAAGAAAGGAAAATTGGACGACACGATAGGACGTTCATTACGTCACAAAAAAGGGATACAGAAGGCAATGAATGACCTTGAGCAGACCGTACAGGACAGGAGGACTACGCAAGTTTGTTGAAGGCCTACGCTCCTCAGGGTGATGGATCAATCTGGCTATCATATACCGCATTTATTAATATAATCTTTGTCTGTTTTCTAGTGATATTCAGAACAAATTGATGTGACCTCTCCTCATATAATTTTATTTTGTCCTGCATATGGTTACGGTTTACGGATAGAAAAGCAATGTCATCGGCAAAGTCTAGGCCGTCTAGCCTGTTTAGTCAAGAGTCCAGCGAATTCCGTTAATGTTGGTTGATGTTATTGTTTCCTAATCCAAGCTAGAGCCAATAACAAGAGAAATGGTAACAAGCAGTATCCTTGTCAGTTCTGTAAGTTGTCCTTCATGAAGAAATCCACATTTCATGTCTTCATAGTGTTTTCCTTGTTAGGTTAAAATGAACTTATGGGGGACTCCGTAGTGCTTCTTCAGTTTCCAAAGTGATTCTTAGCCATACTGTCAAAGGACTTTTCTTACTTAGTCTACACATCCAATAGATAGTAGGAAATTCAAGTATAAGCACTCTTCTACTATCATTCGTAGTGTGGCTATCTGGTTCGAACAGCAGCTTACAGTGTTTAAACAATCCAGGTACCCAGTATGTAGGCGGTACTAGAAGTCAAAAGGTAATTCAGCAGTCCATACGCCTTTATGGTTTCTCTGGACCTCCTTAACCTTCTTCCGATTTTGTAGTTTTTGAAGACTTGTTCATGGTATATTGAGTGTGTTTATTTATTTACATATTTGTTGTTTTTAAGTGTCTACATGATAGGGTAGGCTCGAACTGTGTCAAAACCTCCTTAGTGGCATTGTACGATATGCAGGTAACGCTTGTATGTAAAGTGTTAGTATTCTTTGCTGGCCCTTCGGATTCTGGTAATGCACGGGTGTCTAAGAATTCCTGGTTGTAATTCTGGTTGTTCTCCATGTTTCAGAGCCGTACAGTGTGGCTGTTTTTTTTTTTTTTTGCTTGTTTTTTTGCATTTGGCCTTAAAATGTATATATTTTTCAGTTTGGGTTGATTCCATATAATCTCCATGCATTTTCCAGTGTAATAAAATCTTCTCTTACCATTTGTATTGTTATTTTCATGTCACAGTCCACTCCTGCAACTAGTTTTATGTTACTATCAAGATCAGTCCACATATTGTCGAGGCGTTTCTTCACGTACAATGTGGTTTTCATTACCGTAACCGGGAGCCGCGCTAGCGTAGTGGTTACAACACCGCTCTGGCGACCGGGTGATTCAGGATCAAACCCGGGCGACGGCATTTGAGGATTTTTCGTCGACCGGGAATTGGACTGGATTTACTCGAGACCTGGCGAGGACATTTGAAGGAGTGTCGTCGACCAGGGATTGGCGGCTCCTGAGCCGACCCAGCTGCAATGGGTACCTCCGAAATCGGAGAGTATTTGCCTGAATGGCGAAGGACACCTGTCTCTGTACAAGAAAAAAGGGATACTCACGTAAAATCAATGTCAGGTTAGACATTAGTAATAACCTGAGATTTCGCCTCGAGTATTAGCGGGCGTACGAAAAAAAAAAAAAAAAAAAAAAATTACCGTAACCGTATTTATTCTCCTAGTCGTTATGTTTTTCTATGGATAATGTCACGGAATGAATCTGGTGCGCCCACTTCTAGATCTATCATTCACTACGGCCGTACTCATTTTAAGTGATGTACTGCTTATTTACGTCTTTTTCCGTGGTCAGCACTTTCTTACTGTCTTTCTTTCTTTTTCTGCTTGTGTGGCAAATATTTTGTACGTGCAAACATTTGTTGACACTCCTCTCTGTGATGTCACCTGTTTGTTACCCGGTCATCCTGGATTGCGGTGAGCAACTGAGATAAGATAGTCGCCGGCGTATTTAGATTGAACCGCTGAAAAGACGACTCGTTTGGTAAGCCAGATGGGCAGACACGGAGTTTTTGCGAACTCATACGACAGATAACGAGATTACTGTCTGTGTGACATGTGGGCAGACAAGTGTGACATAATCGCTTCCGGGCCGACTTGTTATGACAACATTACTTTCTATTAAAGTAATAAGTATTACAGCTTACCCATGTTGTCATGTATGTCTACCGATCTGCCTGTGAGAGTGTATGCAAGGCATCAGATGTCCATATATGGTAATACGTGACCTTTGCAGGCACGCACCTTATTTCACGTGGGACTATTTTGAAAATATCACACCCTATCTGCATGATTTTAAATGATTGGATCTTTCTGATTAGATTCATAACAACGATGCGTGGGAAGATAGGAATATAGTCTGACCATTTCGCAGTTTTATTTCACTGTGAATTTCACGCTCGCCAAGACAACATCAGACCTCGCCAGAGTGAAGATTAGATTCAAAATCCTTTTTTTTTTACCGGACCTTTTATTGGAGAACCAAATAAGACTTACAAAGCACAGGAAATCTCTACATTTTAATAAGGAACATCGGGACTAGGAAACCGAAGAAATACATGGAGTCAGATTTCAATCACTGGAAATGTATATATAAACAGACTCTATCTGTATTATTACCCTTTTCATTTAAATGCCATGTAAAGCTAAAGCTATTCTATTTAAATGTAAAGAAAGTTTTATCACGAGGGATTAAATTTAATTCTCATCGAGGGTAAAGTCTTGAGTATTTGAGATGGTGGTATGGGAAGATAGGAACCCATAACTATGGGGTAGAAAACGCCAAACTTAGAAGAGCGTTTCGTTCTATTCTTTTACCATAGTTATTGGTGGTACCAGCAAAAAGTACTATCGCTGGAACAAGAAGGGAACTGTGGCCTAAGCTTTAAGACGAAGGACCCATGTGGCAGACTCTCCTTGGCGTTTCTGGGAAGCAAGCTATACCCGACAACCTGGATCAGAGACGAGCGCGAGCAGAGTGAAAAGAACCAACCCATAAGAAGGAGCAGAACCGTCTTTGGCAGCTAAGATCAAATCTATGCTGCCACTTGAACTTCTTGTAATATCTCACATTCCCTAAAGACTGTGAGGATAACTTTTCTTGATCCATAACTATTCAAATTATTTCCAACTGTTAAAACCTAAAGTACGTTATTTGTAATGTTACAAATTTAACTTTGATTTAATCATTTTAAAGTTACTGCATGTTTGTCTTAGTCAAATTACTACACACACTCTAATCAGAGCTATACTAGAATAATAGATTTGCATTGAGTAAATCAGGGGTGGGGGCTTAAACGAGCTGAAAGTAATAAGTGCTTAAATCCTTCTCAAAAGCGTCGGCAGAATTGCAGAGTTAACATACTCAGCCAAAGCAGTATTGTTCTCGCTTATTCTGAATATCTTGTAAAGACTCCCTTTGTAATAGAAGTGTCATCACCCTTCTATCTACATCTCTGCCAAGAGTAATCTTGTGCGAAGGTAGATACCTTTGAAGCCCATATTAGAAACTCTTGAGTTTTGGCCACTGTTGGACCACTACTGCAAAGCAGGGGAGTCAATACCGTCACAGATAATCGTACCCTGTGTGCTATGACGTCTCATCCAGTGTTTACATTTTGTTTTGCGTCCGGTTTCTGTTATGGTTTGGAAGGGCAAGGTCAGTTTCTAACTCTAGATCGCTGAGTTGTTTTATCAGAATTTCGCTTCAGGTGGTAATTGTTGTTTTTATAAAAATCGAATCTTTAACCAATAATATGAGAAATCGTGTTCATGGACATCCCTAATGTACTCCAGGTCTTGTATCAAAGAAATGTGTATGTTGTACTTATGAAAAAAAAAGTTGAATTTCAAGTTTTCATACATTTTACTTGTTAGGTGTATTCTTCTTCTTCTTCTTCCTCGTTCGCCTTCAGACTTCCACATTTATGACTTTAATAAAGGCAGTAGTCAGCCCAAGGCTCCCAACATCTCCAAACAGTTTTTCGTTGACAGAAGTGGGTTGTTGCCATATGCTACTCCGTTCATTACTGTAGGTTGGGCAGTATTGCAGCAGGTGTTCGACTGTCATTGGGCTGGTACCGCAGGTGCAGAGATCTGTTGCACCAATTTTGTATTTGTGGTACAGATGGTATCTCAATCTGTTGTGACCAGTGCGTAGCCGAAAAATGATGACCTGTTCTTTTTTGGATAGTTGATGATATGCATCATTTTTCAAATGTCCCGGGTGCTCTCTTTCCCATTTGGACTTGAATGTAGCCTTTATAGTAGTCTTTGCCGTTGCGTAAGTTGTCTCTATATCATTTTGTTGTAAGGAACCTCCTTCCTTAGCAAGTCTATCTGCCTCCTCATTTCCTGGTATGTTGCAATGGGCTGGTATCCACTGGATAGTGCACTTCTTGAAGCATTCGGCTAGTCTTTCAAGGGACAAAATACAGCTAAGGGCAAAACTTCGCATGGCCATCATGAAAAAGTTAGCAGGTACCACATGGGGTGCTGATGAGAATATCCTCAAAAAGCTGTACACAGGCAGAGTCAGACCTGCTATGGAATATGGCATCACAGCTTGGTCGACGGCAGCAAAGTCAAATTTTGACAGAGTAAACAGACTTCAAAACCAAGCAGCACGTATTATAACAGGGGCCCTAAAGTCTACACAAATCAACCATATGGAAAACATCACAGGGCTACAGTCAATGGAGGATAGACGTGACAGCAGAGTCTTAAAACAAGCTGAAAAATTTAAGAGGCTCGAAGGACACCCCATGTACCAAAGAATGAATAGGCTAGGAAGAGGGAGGCTCAAGCGAACTAACTTTGTCGCCCAAGCAAAAGAAAAAATTAACAATAATACCATACTAGCAAGCTCAGTTGCAAAGAAAATCCCAACAAGCTCAACTATCCCACTGTGGAAAATAAGATGCTTTCCTAAGTTAGGTGTATAAATATATGGGGGAGGAGACTCCTTAAAACTGGCTTAGAAATGGAAGGCCTTTTCATAGTTCGCAAATCCAGTGTAAAGTGAAGAGTTCAGGTTCAAACCTTGCTTTACTATTTTAGGCAGTGTGGTTCTCAGGTCTGTGCAAGATTTGTTTTGTCCGAAACTTCTTTGTTTTTCTCTCAGTTGCCGGTCTATGGTCTATTATCCTCGCCACTGACAGTAACTTTATTAGGAATAATGCACACTCTTGGGGACATAATTACCTTACTGCATTCCAGGATCATCGACCAGACAGTTAGCCAAACCAGCTCTCCTTCATTTCAAGTAATATCAGACCTAAAGTTCTTTTATATTTGGACATGCGTCATAATATAACCGAATAGGTTGAACGGGTCATGCCTCGACAACACGAGGTAAAAATGTATTTTTTTTTAAAATCTCTTTCTTTTGTAGATTTGTGTTTGTCTCACAAACGCCGCCCAACCTTTTGGCAGTCCATATTACATCAGCTATTGCTACAGATAATCAGTGTGACATAATTTGTGCTCTATCTTCTCTCCGGCAGTACTGAACTACATTTGTTGTGCGTATTGAATTAGGTGCATTATTCTATTGTTAGCACACTCTTTTTCCCTACTGTCAGTTAATACCACATTGACTGGCAGATTGATGCGCCAATAAACAACTGTGCTGATTGGTAGTTTGTCAGATCTAGGGCTGTAAATGCTTTATACTGTTTTCCTCTATACATTCTGCACAGTAAAACTATTATATCCCGGACCCGCAATACAAAAATTAAAGCCCCCAAAAAATAATCACAGAATTCCAATACCATAATTCCCGCAGTAAGGTACTGCGGTCGGTCGGTCTGTCACACTTTGCACACCGTCATTAGCGCACTTTTTTCTATTTTCGAGAGTGCATTAACTTTCGACCACAGCTAAGGGGGTGCAACTGTGGTTGAAAGTTAGACAATAACATTGTATTGTTTCCCCTTATATGTACTCTCGCGAAAATAGAAAAAGTGTGACGGTGTGCATTAAATAACCAGACATCAAGATACTCTTCTGTCCAGTTTCATTCGGGAAACGGATTTAACTCATCATTTTTCTTAAAAATAACCTTAAAATGTAAGTTTCTGATTGTTTCTTGAAGACAAAATTTTAATTTAAAGTATTGCAGACTTATTATTATGGATCAAAATGATAAGATGGCTAAAAGGAAGAGACGATCGCGTCATTCACAGCGAGCAAGCGAGACTATAGAAGAAGCAGCAATGTAATACGTGTAACAGAAACAACACACTATAATTAAAAACCTGCCAATTTTGGCGGGTTGTTGCTAGTCTTTACAATATTACAGCTGCAAAAGGATCATATAATTTGGGGACGTTGTATTCAAAATTGTGAACAGGATCACAGAACTTCGTGACGTACACAAAATTGTGAACATTATCACATAACTTTGTGACGTACATAAAATTGTAAACAGGATCACAGACCTTGGTGACGTACACAAAATTGTGAACAGGATCACAGAACTTGGTGACGTACTCAAATTTGTGAACAGGATCACAGAACTTGGTGGCGTTGTACTCAAAACGTGTGAACATTGTCTCAGCTTTGTTAGAATTCGTAGCGTTTGGAGCTAAATTCCAATTAAAGACTTTTAGTGGGTTTGTTAACAGTAACAAAAGTGGATCTTTAAAAACTGAGTTTTCCTTAACTTATTTTATAGCTTTCTCATGGTTATATAATTTTTTTTTAACAAGTTAGGATGAAACAAAAGAGAAGTGAAAATTACGCCTTATATAAGATAAGAGCATGAATAGAAAGAGCTGCAGAAGTAAAAATAGATTTTACTTGTACTTTATAGACTACACCAAGACAGATGACGAGGTGAAACATGGGGACATCATCAGCATGTTAAAAAGCGTAAACATCAAGGGCAAAAATATTAGATTAATAAAAAAAAAAAAACATAAAATGAACAGTATTTTGTTTAACAACTCTCTGTCAATGGAAATAAGAAAGATAGTTTTTCAGTGTTACATACAGTCAATCCTAAAATATGGAAGTTAGTCATGCACAATTAGTGAACAAGCAGGACACAAGTACTGGAGGCCACAGACACGTGGTTTTACAAAAGAATGTTAAGAATACCTTGAGCAGATAAAAAGAGAACTCTAATGAGGATGTCCTGAAAGAACATGGCTCCTAAAGGAAGATTTATTACTAACATTTGAAGAAAGCAATCCATTTTTTGTGGGAATATTATCAGAAGCTAGAATATACTGTCACTATAGGGAAGATTGAGGGAAGATTGAAGGAAGAAATGACGACTAAGTGAGAAGATACTGGAAAGTTTAACATCGTGGTATGGAAAGTCAACAACAGTAATGATAAATCACTCTAGAGGCAGGAAGTAGTGGAGAGACATGATCGCTTTATACCACACACTTTGCACTTGAAGAAGGATTGACAATTAAGGAAGTCACTGATCTTGTCAGTCAAATGACGATGTTCAAGAAATGAGATTAGGGCACTGACACGGACACTAAATTATGTCACTGCGATCACCCATAAAAATATCAAGAGAACTGTCTATTTTATTGATTTGTTTTAACTTCGAAGAAGACAGTTTATGGTAAAAATGTCTGTGTTTTTTTTTAACGCAGTTACAGTTACTGTTTGAATCTACGCGCTTATATTTTTGGAAGCTATAAATTAAAATGTAAACTAATCTTCTTCTTCATTCACCTTCAGACGTCAACTTGAATACGTTCAAAGAAAGCAGTGGTCAGTCTGAGGCTGCCGACATCTCTGTAGAGCTTTTCTAGGAATGGTATTGGTGATGGCCATATGCGTTTTCTCTGTTGTTGAGCACCTTTGAAGTAGATGTTCAGCAGTCATTATATCAGTGCCACAGTTACACTCATCAATAGTTCCTATCTTTAACTTGTTGAATAGATGATATCCCAATCTGTTGCGGCTGTGCGAAGTCTGAAGATTACCACTTGTTCACTTCTGCTGAGCTGGTAATACGTATCATTTTTATTGTGGCCTGGATGTTCTACTTCCCACTAGCTCTTGTATCTGCGCTTGATACAACTCTTGGCCTTTTCATAAGTTATGCTTGTGGCAAGCTGAGGTAGCTTTCACCATTCCTTTGTCAATGTGTCAGCCTCTTTATTTCCAGGGACGTTGCAGTGAGAAGGATCCACTGTATATCAACTCTTTTGAATTGCTGACACAGTTTGTGAAGTGTTTGAGAAATGTCATCCAGGTCGGCATTATTTTGATTCTTCAGCTTTGCAGTCACTGACAGCACATCTGAGAAGATAGGTACGTGTCTCTCTGAGCTTTCTTCTGTCATCAGGACTTCTGCTGCAGTTTTTTAAGGCCTCTGCCTCTGCTCTGAAGTTACTTGAGAATTTTCCTGTAGGGACTGACATTTTTGTGTGTGTGCCATTACTTAAGCTCAGAAAGACCTCTCCACCCACATCTTCTGTTGCATTTATTGCTGATCCATCTATGTGTGCATGGATCCAAGTGTTTATTGGGTAATGTTTCTCTAATATAAACTAATCAATATCCTAAACTCAATGTCAAGTCAGTCCTATTGAATGGTTCTCCTTGAGCTGATAGCACGGGACAGGAAGACTTGGCATAAGTTTGTTGAAGGCTTATGCTCATTTGGCAACTGAAGGGTGGTGATGATGACGATGATACATTCAAATTCATCTACTCACTGGTCTTATAAAGAATGAATTTCATTAACTATTTCAGCACTTACCGGAACTCTCGCCTTGGCCTGGCAGATCTGCGAGTATGATCGTCCACTGCTGCACCCCATTTGTGGTTGGTTCTTGGGTCACAGCGATTCTTATCTCACTCAGTGCTAATGTTGCACGCACAGCCAAGGTAAACATATTGTACACACTAATTATCACTACTGACACCAGTTTAAATTATCGTTCTGCACGTTTATAATAGCTTATTTAAATTGTCCACAACTGAAAGTCGCAACTTCACTCTGAACGCATGAACTCAAGTTGGCGAATACTTCAACTGTTTTCAACAGTTCAGCCATATTCACGCTCTCGCCCAGTTCAGGCGATCGGGGCAGCCAATCAGGAGAACGGACACGTGTGTAGGTGTGTGTATGGTTTTTTTTATTTATTTTTATATTTTAAATGACCACAGTGAATGATTATAGATCTTTCAAGGCGTGGAATATGTTTAGACTGGTTAGATCTGCAAGCTTGGCAAATAGGTTAGTACTTGGAGCGGACTAAGCGATTGGACAATTGAGCAGTGCCCAAGGGTCCACAACAGTACAGGCTCAAGTACAAAACCATGTAATCTATGTTGGATGGGTGGTTAGGGCCCAAAGACCCATACTGCGTCCTCATCGTGTGCCATTTTCACATCAAAGGTCGGCTGCAATGGATCTCCATCATCTTCTGTCTCTTGTCTTGATGGTGCACTCTGATAGATTCTTTCCCGTCCATCTTTTGATATTATCTTCCTCTTGCACATTTGCTGTCTATTATGGTCTTCAGTAAGATGTTATGTCTTTTTACATGGCCAACATATTATAACTGTCTAATTTGTATTTATTGGGTTGAGACCCAAATCACTGTCAGTTCACACCTGCTTAGTATATCCGTATTATTATAGATTTCTTTCCTTCATTTTCTAGTAATATATTTGATTGTGCATTCCTCATCTAAAAATTAACACGGAAACAAAGAGCGTTGCGGATCGTCTATCAACCACCAGGTTAAAGAACGGGTACGCTGAACGTCATCATCATCATCATCTGCCATCTCCATAACGAAGGTTGGATGTAATGGATCTCCATCATCTTCTGTCTCTTGTCTTGGTGGTGCACTCTGATAGACTTTTTCCTGTTCATCTCTTGATGTCATCTTCCTACTTATAACGCTGTCTTCCCCTTGCACGTTTGCCTTCAACTCTCCCTTCTACTATGGTCTTCTACAAGGTGTAGAAAAAAATTATTGAGTAAGCATTCGTGAGTTAAGCGTATTCATAAAGTACACAGGACAACGCTGGATAACAAATGACTCTAAGTATCCTGTATAAGTGAAAGTTAACTAAGCCTCATAGCAGAAACTGCTGCAGGGGGCTGAAGTGTTAGAGACTTCACCATACTAGGCCCAGCTTTTTTTATTAGGTTGGGGTGACTAGTTCCCTTCCTTATCGCCCTTTTCTTCCGTAACTCAAGAGCAGTCAGGTACCCAGTTACAGCTGGATGAACAGGAGGCGTGACGTTGGCTGGTTCCGATTCCGAACCCATAACTGGGCACTAAATACCCCAATTATAACCAACTTTTAGGTTGAACAGGGTAGACCAAGATGGTGACGAGAAGAGGCAATAATGGTAAGCTGTTAAGTGCCCGCTCTACGCCCATCACCTTTTAAATAAAAAAGGGTTCAAACCGCTTAACCAATCGGACGATCCCTGTTCAAGTAAGGTATCTATACAGGCTGGTGTATAAATGTAGCACTATATTTTTGATTGCCGATGAATTTTATGGTAGTTATTTTTATTATTTTAAAGTTAGTAGTCCGAATAAACACAGACGTTCTAAAATCGTACGAATAATCTGGGAGACTCAGAAATAGAAATGTTACAATAAAGTCCCAAATAGCAAAGGGAAGTTTCAGATCCTCCACCGCTGGAAGGAGCCATTGTTTTGATGTCTTCATTTAAAATGAATGTAACAGTTTTTAAAGGGCACTAAAAAGTATTAAATAATAGTGTATACACTCAGAATAATATCAGAAATGGATATTTCATTCATTCTTTCATAACCCTCCGCTTCCCAATGAGCATAGGCCTTCAACAAACACATGCCAAGTCCTCCTGTCACTTGCCATCATCTCAAGTTCTTTCCACGATCTCCTCATCATTGTCACCTCTGTTTCCAGCTCTCCATGTGCTTCTCGGTCTACCTCTGCCTCTCTTGCCCTGGTGGTTCCAGAACAAGTACGGCCTTGTAAATCAACAGGTTTCTTAAGTGTGTGTCCTATCCATCGCCATCGTCTTCTTCTCATCTCTTGTTCCACTGGCACTTGTCTGGTTCTTGTCATCAGTTCCACATTGGTAACCTTGTCATACCATTTTAATCCTTCTATTCTATGCAAGCACCCATTTATGAAAGTCTGTAGCTTTTTGGTCGTTGTTTTTTTTGAAGATTCTTGTTTTTGTGTTTGATCCGATTTCTCTTGATCTCCATATATTTCCCAATGCAATGAAAGCTCAACTTGCTTTTTGTATTCTTATTTTGATAACACTGTCTGCCCTCCAACTTTGTCTATATTGCTGCCAAGATATGTGTACGATTCTACATCTTGTAGTGATGTTTCTTCAAGTTCAACCCTGTTATCATTTCTTGCAATTATTCTCATTACTTTTGTCTTTTCCCTGTGTATTTTCAGACCCAATTGCTGTGACCTCTCATCGAGTGATTTCATTTTGTCCTGCTTCTGATTACGGTTATGGGACAGGAAAGCCAAATCATCTGCGAAATCTAGATCATCTAATTGTTCCACTGGATTCTATTTCTGTTGTGTGGCGGTTAATTTTGAGGAGGTAGTGACAGAATTGATGAAAGAATAAAAGATAATATGTAGAGGATAATCTTTCAGACTGCAGGTTGGGTGCACTGTCTCTCCTCGGGAATTAGACCACTAGAAACCTTACTTAAAAATAAAATTCTGGTAAAACTAAACAGGATATTTTCTAGACGATAAATTCTTTCTCAGAATCCTATAAAGGACTATGTAAGGTACATAAAGTTGAGACGGAGATTTGGTGCCGAGCCACATTAAAAATATCCCGACCCAATAGTGTTAGTTTAATTATGGCTCGGCCCCTAGGGTGTAGATTTTAATTACTAAAAACTGAACAACCCAATTAAATATTACAAGAAAAATTACAACGGACTCTGTTATGTAAAGTTATAAAAGATATATAGATTCTCGCATACTTTAAATTTACAAAATTATGAAAGATTCTCACATATGTTCAAATATTTACAACTATAAGTTCTTATGAGTAGAAAACAACACTATCTATGGTTCTGAATCATGTCAGAATAAATGTTGCATCCTATGAACAATTGACTATTCTGTAGTGGTTCTGCTTGGTATGTACACTACTCATCTGCGATGATGCTGGATTTGCGTTGTCTAGTTGCCATCGGGTTCAATCTGTCCCAGCACTCCAGGACCAGTATGGCAAGTACTTCTAGTAGGGTTTCAGAGGATGGCAGGAGGTGCTTCCTCTGTCTTGACACAGGGTTCATCACCAACTGGGATGGGTTATGTCGGCCCTCCAGACCACTGCGTATGCTTACTGGACAGACTCCGGACAGGACTCAGGTAGGGCCTTCTGGTAGGACAACCTGGTAGGATTCGCTCAACTGAACCACATACTGATTAAAACTGGACAATTCCCCTCTGTAATTGCCTTGGCAGGACCGTTAGTTGTTTCGTGGTATGGCCTGCCGTTTAGGCTGCCGCTTCGAGAAAGATCTTCTAAATTCACTACAACGTTTGCCGGGTTGATTTGTTTGCTACTTTAGAAGAGAGGGGTGGAGGATTTGACCTCTTGTTGACGTTTACGTTCCATCCCTAACACACATACACTGGTACTGGGCAGTCTGATACCAAGCGAGGTGTTATTTTACATTCTCCTCACTGGTTGTTGAGATCAAATGTCGCGTATCACCACGGAAAACCCAGGTTAATTAGGACAGCGGTCAGAAGTTCAAGGCGGGGAGTCGAAAGACTTTTGCCAGTAATAAAAACAGTGAACAAAGAGAGAGGCATTTATTTCAGAAGAATGTGAAAACTTAGATTTTATACAAGTGGTGGATTTTCTAGAGAAAAGAGAGAGAATGAGTGAACATATGAGAAAGTTATATGAAGAGAGAGAAGGCGATTACTTCGTCACATTGTGTGAGGTAGATGTTTTCATAACTCAATGTATTGTTAGTAAGAAACGAAATGGAGACAAGAGGCATCCTTGTCGTACTCCCGTTCTTATCCCAAACGGTTCTGTAAGTTGTCCTTCATGAAGAGCTCTGTATGTCATGTCTTCATAAGTTTTCTTTATTAAATTAACGATCTTAAGGGGAATTCCATAGTGCCTCATCAATGTCCAAAGTGATTCTCTATCTATACTGTCAAATGCCTTTTCATGGTTCACGAATCCAATGTACAGTGGTGAATTCCATTCCAGACTTTCTTCTTCTTCTTCTTTGATCCATAACCGCCAACTGTCAAAGCAGTCAGCGGCCATCACGCCGGTGGCGTCCTGTAGGGCAGTAACAAATTGATTCCACCTTGCTCGGTCGGCGGCCATCCTTCGTACAGTGCCCCAACTTTGGTTCATTCTTTGCATCTCGGCTTCCACAGTTCTCCGCCAAGTTGTTTTTGGTCGGCCTCTCTTTCGCTTTCCTTCGGGGGTCCATAGCATAGCTGTTCTTGTGATGGTATCAGGGTCCCTTCTGAGGACGTGACCAACCCAACTCCAGCGTCTGCCAGCTATGATGGTGTGCATGTCCTCCTGGTTACTCCGAATAAGTAGTTCTTGGTTGCTGATGGTGTTTGGCCAAAAGATTCGGAGAATTTTCCTTAGGCAGATTGTGTGGAAGGAGGACAGTTTCGACATTTCCTTCTCTGTTACTCTCCAACATTTCGCACCATAGAGAAGCACAGAAAGTACACAGCTCTCATACAGTCTTAATTTGGTGTTTGTGCTGTACTGGGAAGACTTCCAAATGTGGTAGAGAATAGCAAAGGCTGTTCTCGCTTTATTCATTCTGTTGTTAATGTCCTTGCTTGTTCCGCCGTCAGGTGTTACTATGCATCCCAGGTAAGTAAATGTGTCTGTCTGTTCTAACTTCTGGTTCCTTACTGTTATTGGCTCAGGATTGCTCACATTTAGTGTCATGACCTCTGTCTTCTTCAGACTGATGTTCAGGCCAACCTGCTGGCCATACTTATTCAGTATATCGGTTTTGTCTTCAATGTGTTGATGTGAATGCGCGAGTAGTGCAATATCATCTGCATATTCCAGGTCTTCCAGTGTAGAAAATAATGTCCATCTGATTCCTCTTGGACTGCCCTCTGTTGTCTGGCGCATCACCCAATCTATGGCTGTCAAAAATAATGTTGTTGATAAGGGGCATCCCTGTCGTACTCCTGTTTTCACTTCGAAAGTTACATTACTCAATCCGACACAGCACGTAAAGTTAGAATATAGGCTTTTTATGATGGAAAAAATGCGGCTGGGAATTCCAAAAGCCCTCAGTATTTTCCATAGGCTGTCCCTGTGTATGCTGTCGAAAGCCTTTTCAAAATCAACAAAGTTAATGTACAGCTGTCATTCCAGACTTTGTTCAACTATTATTCTCAAAGCGGCTATCTGGTCTGTACAGGATCTGTTTGGTCGAAAACCTGCTTGTTCATTTCTCAGTTTCTTGTGTATGGACTCTTTTAATCTCTCGAGGATGATCCTGTTTAATACTTTTCCTGGCACTGATAGTAACATTATTCCTCTATAATGTGTGCACTCGTAAGTTTCCCTTCTTAGGCAGCTCAATCATATATCCTTTCTTCCATTCTGCTGGTATCTCTTCCGTTTTCCAGACTTTACCAAGTAATTTATATAACATCTCTGTTGCCGGGTCAATATCTGCCTTGATGACCTCTGCTGGAATGCCATCTGGTCCAGCCACTTTCCATCGCTTAGAAGCTTTATGGCTTTCTTTATTTCTTCCTTCGTTGGTCTTTTACAGTTAATTTGTAGCTCTTCTTCTGCTGGCTGGATGTCTGGGGGGTTTTGTGGAGCTGGTCTATTGAGAAGGTCCTCAAAATATTTCGTCCACATCTTCATTTGCTCTTGTATATTGCTAAGCAGTTTTCCATTCTTGTCTGTTATGAGGCAACTTGCTTGCTTGTATTTCCCTGTTAGCTTCTTTGTGCTGTTATATAGCTCTCTCATATTTCCTTTGGCTGCAGCATCTTCAGCCTCTCTTGCCAACTCCTCAATATATTTCATCTTGTCTCTTTTGATGCTTCTTCTTACTTCTTTGTTTGCTTCTGTGTACACTTATTGAGCCTTGGGTTTGGAACTTCTGGTTTTGCTTGTGTTTAAATCTGCTTTCTTGTTTTTTCTGTCTTTTATATTATTGATGGTTTCTGTTGTTATCCATGCTTTTTTGTTGTTGTTCCTTTTTCCCCAGTATTTCTTCACATGTCTCATTCCATACAGTTTTGATTTGCTGCCAGTAGTCTTTTGTATTCACTACATCTTCCAGCTGTGGATATTTGTGGTAAAGTAAATTAAGAGCACTAGAGGTCACTCAAATATGGTTTTACATAAGAATTGTTAGTAGTAGCAGTTGCAGCCCCTCAGTCATAACTGACTATGGGTATGCGCCCCTGCTGTGATAGCCCGCAGCTCTTGACTACTACTAACAATTCTTATGTAAAACCATACATGGCTTCATACATTTCCTACTATACGAGAAACTATATGTTTACTTCCGTCAGACTTAAAGAAAAGAAAATAGAGGTATAGGTCAAAACTGACATACCGAAACATGCACAGCGATTCATTATCAGTACATATATTTATACATGCCGTAGTTTATCTTTTAGCTTGTTGAATAGATGCTATCTTGTATCAAGTTAAGGTAGCTCTCCATGGTCCTATGCCAACTTGTTAGCCTCTTCGCTGCTAGGGATGTTGCAATGAGATGGCATTCAGCGTATCACATCTCTTTTGAATAGTTGACATACTTAGTAGAATATTGCTCTTAGTTACTTTACATCTGTACGCATGTCTAAAGACTGTTCTTGCAACATCCCCGCATCATTAATATACCATGTAAATACAGAAGTGCATATTACTTATAACATTTTAACTACTATAAACATATATAATAAGCCAACTACACGGGACAAATTGAGACAATACGTAGCTGTATCACATAAAAAGTACAACTAATTATGCCACTGAACACCAGAACTCGAGCATTCTTGTGATCTACTGTATTTCACAATATTAAAATCAAAACTACATAAATAGTCTTGAAGCCAATGTCATCTTTTTATTCTGCAGACAGAAAAAAAAGTTCAGAGTCCCTTCCGCGTGGTGTGGAACTATCCTGATTATCCGTGCCAAGTTCGTAATATTGACTTCGAACTGTCTAAGTACGGTTTTGTGATGAACAGTCAAAGAACCTTCGTTGGGAACGAGATTGCTACCCTGTACGTCTCAAAAGTAGGTCTTTGGCCCAGTTTTAAAGACAACGATGTGACAAAACCCTTCAACGGAGGGATACCACAGGTGGGTATTTATTTAATGCTTTTTCTATGAATTACATTAGCTATGCTGACAAATCATTCGACCAATGATTCAACGTCTTTGAACGCGATGGGTATACTGTACTTAGTTTCTCCGTCATTTCCTCCTTCTCAATTAAGCAGTATACGCAGTCCTTTAGAGCTATCTCCTTCATGCATCTCTTACTTCTAGAAATCATTAGTCTAATCCAGTTTTAAATACGTTTTCTGCCCTAGGCTCGCTCTTAATGGCCCTGGCTCAAATGTCTCCCTTTTTAAGATCACTCGTAAGATATCTTTATGAAATTGCTTACTCGTTACAAAGTCTCTGGTTTTTCTCCCCGTTTCTTCTTCAAATATCATACACGTTATAGCCTCTGCTTTCAAAGTTTAGTACGTGTATTGATTATTCTGATGTTCAAATGTTTCCACCTACCGACAAAATCTGTCCTTTTCTTGTAGTTTCTATTTCTTAATCTGCATGTTCCATCCTCCGGCCCTTTATGACGCTACCCAGACTTGTTAATGTGTACAGCGCATCAATTGGAGTCAATTAAACAGAATTTGGTTGCAATCACAAAACAACATTTTTTCCGAACGTTCGCATGAACTATCAAAAATTATTGGAATAATAACCATGTTGCAATAACAAATGTAGCTAATAGCAATACGTAAACAAGAAACAATGGGATAAATTATATGAATTCTAACTTAAGTAAATTAACATAATGAACAATATGAATGAATCAAAATATCTTTGTTTTTCCTCCAGAAGTCGTGATGCTCTGCTATTAGAAAAAAACGGAAACGTCAAACACACTTAAACCTAATGGGTTATTTGACAGGGGTGTGTTTACCTCTCTGTTACATTGTTTCTACGAGGGTGAAATGGGTTTACATCTCTGATACATGACTTGTACAGCTAGGTCGTATTGCGTGGCTTCCATACAAGAGATGTGTTTAACATACATTTTGTAGCAATTATGTATCTTGCAAAACACTTATATGTCCACATGGTAGATTCGAAGCATCATCATCATATTACATCACCATCATCATCATTATCACCATCATTATTATCACCATCATCAACACTACCATCATCATCATTATCAATTCGTTTGGTTCCCTGCTGATCATGCAGCTGTAAGTGTTGCTCAAGCCTATTTTCAATCCTATATATAAACCATTTTTGAAATCGAAAACACTTAGAATTACAGGTTTTATTTTGTCTTTTATCTTCTCCACGACTGTATATACACTTACGCCGCACAACTGCACCATCACAGTACTGTGTACTGTGTTGGGGGGTTTGGGATGTCAGGTATTGGTAGTACCTCTGGTGAAGGAGCTGTCATGCCCTTTTCAGGGCAGCTCGGACACCTTTGGTCCAAACCTGGCATCCAGCTCTCACCTGTGGCTCCTCGTAGCTGTCAGCATGCGACAGCGGCCACCCCCCCGGGCAACGGCTTTGACAGGCCGGCTAAACTAGGTGAGGGTAGCCGACTGGTTATAAACCTTCGGTGAGTTAGGGTCTGCCTACCCATGCATGCGAAGACTGGATTCGATAGACTGCGCGGAAGAAACCACCTATTGGTTCAACGGGCATGACGGCGATTACCAGCAACGCGCTGTGGAGCGTAAGGAGCACGGCGAGGCACGTAGAAAGCCCTGGTCATCCACTGCACCTGACTTCATCTCCAGTCGTCTTGACTTGTCTTGCCACTGGATTCAGATGGACCCAGGCGAGAGAGTGAGGTCGACGAATTGCGCAACTCTTCCTCACTTTAATCCAAATCACTGCGCAAGTCACTCTTTCATCCATTCATCCATCCACTCACAACAAGTTCTGTGGCGATGAGCGAGCGACGAAGCGGCAGGCGTGAGTACGCTGGCAGTCGTAGTCGCAGACCTACACACAGGCGGCTCAGGACATATGGTCGTCTTCCACTGATCGGAGCAGCAGTGGGATTCGGCAGCCCCCTGAGTGTCTGAGCAGCCCTCTTTAGGAAAGCACTGCTCACCTCCATGGCATGAGGAAGGGGCTAGAAAAAGTGCGCCAAACATTGCCTGCTCCACCATTACCTAACCAGCTTACCGCGGTTGGTGGGTACCCTACTTCAGCGGGCAACACATAAGAAAAAGAAAGGACAGATTTTTCCCCCTCATTCTAGGCGCATGGAATGTGCGCACTCTCCTTGACAAAGACTTTAACGCAAACAGACCTGAGAGGCGAACTACCCTGATTGGGAGAGAACTGGCCAGATACAACACTGACATAGCAGCACTGAGTGAAACTCGACTTGCAGGCGAGGGCCAACTTTGCGAAAAGGGTGCAGGTTATACATTCTATTGGAGCGGAAGAGGAACTGAAGAAAGACGAGAAGCATGGGTTGGATTTGCAATCAAAACAGCACTTGTTGGCAAGTTAGCGGGGTTCCCAAAGGGAATAAATGACCGACTCATGACAGTCAAGATCCCCCTGCTTTATGGAAGAAAACATGCCACCATCATTAGCGCGTATGCACCAACTATGACAAACCAGGATGACGTCAAGGATAAGTTTTATGAAGAACTACATGCAGTCATTGCATCAGTTCCTAAAGCAGATAAGCTCATAATTCTAGGTGACTTTAATGCAAGAGTAGGCTCAGATAACATCTCCTGGAATGGCACTATTGGAAAGTACGGCGTGGGTCGCTTAACAGCAATGGACTTCTTCTCCTCCAGACTTGCGCAGAACATGGCCTCCTTGTCACCAACACCATTTTTCGACTTCCTACCCGCAACAGGACCTCCTGGATGCACCCTCGCTCAAAGCATTGGCACTTAATTGATTATGTAATTGTTAGGAAGAAGGACAGGCAAGATGTCCGGGTGACCAAGTCTATGTGTGGTGCTGAATGCTGGACTGATCATCGCCTACTACGTCACCCCTGCCCCACCACCCTCCACCCGGCGTCACCCTAACGTGGACTCACAACCTCAAAAAAGGCTGTGATGTCCCCAAAACACACCATTGTACAGACCCACATCAACAAGAGCAAAATATATACACTAGTGACACCCTATGAAGACCGACACAAATACTAAGCTCGTTAGACGGCCATCAGAGTGGAAAACAAAAATTGTACAAGCCCTTACCATGTGAGCAGAACTACAACACTGCCTCTCTCTAACAAACATATGTGTACTAGGTCCGGGCCATAAGAAGACAAAATTAACTGGATTTTATGTGATGATAATGAGTATAAGTTGGGTGTTTATAAATCTTTATAGGGGACTTAGTGTACTGACTGAGATCAGCTGTGAAGGTATCTGTATCTAATAGGTGTAGTGTTTTACAGATAACCTTACTTGCTACCACAATATCTATATATCTCAGTCAAAATTATTCTGGAATAGTGTGATGACTACGTTATGTGTCTAGGGTATGTGTATGATGAAGTGTAAGTCACAACAACAGACAGATAAACAATTTAATTTAATCCACTACTCTTGACAACACTGTGACACTCACATACATATAACACGCTATGAGAATATCTTAAGGAGTCACTGATAACTTTTCAAATAACAATATGTATTCATTACTGGCATGAATGAATATGTGTCCTGATTCAACTACAAGGGAACCAGGAATCACAATCAATTTAAATTACAAGTTATGTACAGAATTTATTTAATATGAATATTGTAGTGACATATATTATTACAAATGTTCTATGTGTGTCAGTTGTGTAGTAGTAAAATGAGGTAATACTGGTTTTGTTTTGTTCAAGCTCTGTTGGTATTTGTCATCATGACTTCAATAGTTTGTCTTTAGGGACCAGTATTGGAGATGTTCACAGTTCCTGATTTTAAGACAAGTAAATTCCCCTCTTAATGTTAATTTTATAAAGTCATTTCAAGATGAGGGGACATAATGTTGAGCTCAGCTGGCCAAGTTAGCTTATCTGGCGTGATGGCGGCAGGAAAGGACTCCTCTGCTCGAATTCTCCTCTGGGCTCTGGAGACACCTCACTGATAGCTAAAAAGACCAAGGAGTATGCTGTCCGACTCTGGATTTCAGCAAAGCTCTGACCAGGTGCTGCTCAGTACCATCAAGACCACTGTCCCTGAAATCAAGAAGGATGTACCTTCTACTTCATAACTAACTTATACTCTCTTTTTGGTATCACACAAGTTCCAACACACAATACAGCACAAACAATTTTTCAGAGCGTTAGGCCAACTGTCAGCTTCATGTGAAATACTTTATTCCAGTATTAACCTCCTTAATGGTTACTACGCCTCTGCACTTCCAGCATTATTTCTTTCTAGTCAATCATCCAGGTGTCAGTGTACTGTTTGGCCATTCCATGCCGTTTTACTTCTCTCCGACACCCTCGGTTCAGGCTGGAGCATTATAGGCTTTATCTCCTGTTTGCCACTGAACTACACATATATATACAGGCATAAATTAACAATTCACATTCAATTTTCATTAAAAGATACTGAATGGTTCAAGCTTACCACAATTTCATGGAAATAAACACAGATACGTTGATTAGCAATGAATTCTGGCACAAATACTGGCACAAATTCCCATCTGCTTATGTTCCAGGCTTTTATTTAGCAAAAATATGAGCTGGCTTCAACGCACTGTTGCTTTATCAAGCTTATTTGAACTAGTGGTTTCGAACTAACGCTCCCAAGTGTGTATATCAGCGAGTCTGACCAATGAGGCCCCGTTTCGACAAGTGTTTGAAAAAATGTTACCTTTCCCCGTTTCCCCTAACAACCAAGATAGTATTTATAGCCCGACCAATCGTGGTTAGGCTTTCATTTGTTGCGCTCCAATCAATTGGGAGTTTACATGGTAGGCTATTTATGTAACGTAATTTTTTTTCAAACACGTTATAAAAAAAATTTTATGAGCAGAAATGATTCCATGCTGTCAGGCATCCTCACTATTTTATTTTGGGTATAATTTATTAATTCCTGGACTATTTGCGTAACGTTTTACATATTATTTGTCAGCAAGCCCTAAGGAACCCAAAAATACTAATTTAAAGGAGCTACGTGGCTGCGTTCAAAATATGCAATTTCTTCTACCTCCTGTTTCGAAGATGTGCTGTCTGGGTACTGTTATGTTTTATACCGTAAACCCATCTAATGTTATCTTTTCTAATAAGAGTCTGTTATGATTTATAAACCTAACTCTGGGAAAGGGTAGTGTATTTTATCACTGTCCGTCTGAAAAAGTTAGTGCTTGTAGACTTACACGCGTGATGCCAGCATTTGTGTATCGCGCGACGCGTGTTGCATGGCTTGCGTTTCCTGTTCGTGGCTTTCCGCCTCTCCTCTCCTTCTTTATCCTTTTGTCCCATTCTGTATTGTCAAATGGTCTTTTGATGTAGAAAAAGACGAATGGAATTTAAAATCGTATCCCTGATTTTTCATAGTATCCTTCCCTTCCCTCTATCCAGATTGGGAGTCCGTCTGTTCAAAATCGTTTGGTATTTTAATATAATTAATGTTAGGATTAATTTAGGTCATTACGCAGGGCCTCTCAATGTTTTTTCTTAGAAATGCAGCACACGTTTCATTGAAGAAAGCGGGTAATAATACAGTAAGCTTTTACTATCAACGTGAAAGCGTTACAATTTGCAGACGAAGCAGAAAACAAGGGGGAGTTCGAGTACAGTCATTGTGACAGCACTGTTCTTTACCATTCTTCTTCCTTTATTTATTATATGTATTTATTAGGCTTTATATTTACTTGATAATTTATATATGTGTGGATTAGAATATTCCACGACACCTCCCCTCTTAAAACAGACATTATATGTCAGTCCTTTATTCTATATACACATAGAGAAATTTATTATTATTTCTGGGGTTTACGGTGATTCTCATCACACGGATGGCGGCTTAAAAAATCCGCTCCCAAATTGGTTTTTCCAGATATATACTCAATGCTAAAATTATATGGAGCCCAAAAGTAAAGACCATCGGAGTAACCTAGAGTTCTCATGCTTAGCCTGTGCTAGAAACGATAAAGGTTTGTGATCTGTTTGCAACTTAAATGCCTTCCCCTATAGATAAATATTGAATTTCTTTATCGCCCATATTACTGCAAGACATTCTTTTTCGCTAGTTGAGTAGTTGATTTCAGCTTTATTCAACTTTCTGCTAGCATATGCCACTGGGCTTAATTCCCCATCCAATGCATCTGATTTCTGTAGTAGAGTTGCACCTAACCCAATATTACTTGCATCCGTCCTTACTATGAATTCTTGACTTAAGTCAGGTAATTTCAAAATGGGTTTACTTGTGAGCTTTTCCTTCAATTCTTGGTAAGTCATTTCACATTGTGGTGTCCATGTAATGCGATCTGGATGTCCTTTACGTGTCAAATCAGTTAACGGTGCACATATGGAATTAAAGTTTTTGATATACTTCTGGTAGAAACCACATAATGAGACAAAGGATCTCACGTCCTTCTGGGTTTGTGGTCTCGGGGCTTTCTGTAGTTTCTCTAAATTCTTTGGGTCAGGGGTCATGTTTCCCTGATAAACTGTGTGTCCCAAAAATTCCAATTCTTTACATCCAACGCAACATTTGGTTGGTCCGGCTGTTAAATTTGCCTCCCTAAGTCGATCAAACAGCATGTTGAGAGAGTCAATGTGTTCCTCAAATGTTTCTGTTGCTATAAGGATATCATCCATAAAATTTGTTATACAGGGATTATTCAGAGGATCCAATAATTTTCTCATCATTCTAGAGAAGACACTAGGCGCATTCTTCAATCCAAATGGCAATCTATTAAACTCATAGTGTCCTTCTGAGGTACTAAAAGCTAAGTATGGCCTAACCTCAGGCTTTACTGGAATCTGATAGTATCCTTTACTCAGATCCACTTTTGAGAAATATTTAGCTTTATTTAGTCTGGCAAACAGCTGATTTGTATCCGGCAATGGATCCACCTGTCCTTCTGTAATAGCATTCAGTCTCCTGTAATCTATACAGAGTCTATGTTCTCCAGAGGGCTTCCTTAAAAGTACAACACCGGAACTATACGAAGACTCACTGTGCGAAATAATTCCTTCCTTCAACAGATAGTCTATCTCTTCCTTCAAAGCTTTCTCCTTAGCAAACGGAATCGAATATGGTTTCATACAGACAGGTGTGGGGTCTATCAGTTTCATATCATATTCCAATAGGTTTGTATGCCCTGGTCGGTCTGTTAACAAAACCTCTGCATGATTATTTAGAACCTGTTTTGCACTCTCTCTCTTCTTTCCTGAGTTTTTTCGTTAAATGTGTACTGATTTTCACCTGTGCTGCTGTCTCACAGGGGTGTAATGGATATTCAAATGATGAAAGTGGTTCCTTTTTCATCTCCATGGCGATGGACAAGGTCAACAAGTGTCTCTTCCTGATGTTCTCTTTCCAAATATTTCTTCAGGAGATTCACATGATAGATTTTTTCTTTCCCCTTCTTATCTATCTTATAATTTGTTCTAGACACCTTCTCTAAAACTGTATATGCACCCTGCCCATCCCAATTTTGTAACTTATTTCTGACTCCCTGGGCAAAAGAAGCAGTACTTTACTGTTCCACCACAGCCAAATTTCTGTCCCTTTCCGCCCTTCCTGTTATACCCCACAGGCCAGAAATTCTTTCTGTCCCTGGCTTTGTTTCAAAATTATTCATTCCCTGTTCCGGCCAGTTTTATAAAAAGGTCAGCATGTTTGCCACAGTTGTGGTGGGCTTTGTATTTTTTTCCAAAAATTTTTTTTCATTGGGGCAAGTTTCCTTTTCCCAGCCATTTGTTTTTTTTTAACCGAGTGGCCATCCCAGCCCTCATTCCACATATATTGGTATGAAGAAAGTATAGTGAATTGTTCCCTCCTTCCCTCCTCTAGCCTTTTTCATCAGTTCCCCCCCACGTTCTTAAACAAATGACCCAGCTCACAGTGGACCTTTTATCAAATGGCCCCACCGGTTGCCCTCCAAACAATAAATGTTGCCGGGGTGCCATTAATACCGGTTGAACTATGGGGTTGAACCATAGGGGGGGGTACCTCCCGATAAAGCTCAAAGAAAGAGGGCGGCGTTCCCCACATCGGGTACTTGGGGGTCCCCCCCATTTCCGGTCAATGTCCTGGGTTTTTCCGTGGTGTGGCGGGTTTTTTTGGATCGCTTTTGGCGCCGCAATGTGCCAATTCTAAGGATCCGACCAGTTAAAAAAACTTTCCGTTAAATTCTTGTCTTTCCCAACTGGGCCGTTCCCTTTGGGGGAGGATTTACACACAAACACTAACAAATGGAAGTTTTGATTGGCCCATTTGATCCTGAGATCCTGGAAAAAAAATCTTCTTTCAGTTAGTTTCCCCCCCCTTGCCCCCAAACTGAGAGCCATTATCAGTCAAGATTTTTTGGAATTGGGACAAGCCTAAACCTTGTGGTGAAAAATACACAGGGTGAGCCAATGCCTCTCCCCTTGCCACCATGTTTTATGAATCAATCGATTGACAGGGCTAACTGCGCCTTCTCCCCCACATAGAAACAAGTGTCCCCCCCATTAACCAGAAAGTCAGCATGGAGGATTAAAATGTGCTTTAGCTGTTCCCTTCTCCTTGGTTCGGGTCTATGAAGAGGGTCCCACAAAGATTCCACACGGCAAAAAACTCTCTCCTCAAAGGGTGGTTCCCACTATGGGCAATTTTTCCCCCAGCAGATTGGGTTTACCCAGGCCCTGAACTTTGCTGGCAAGTGCCCCAATGTTTAGGTGCTACTCGGTTTGGCGCACGTCCTGGCAACTCTGGACAGGATTTTTTACAATATCGTTTGATATCTTCAGTTTATTTCCTGTTTCCACCTGGCTCAGAAAGTAAAAAGCGGATTACGTGACAAAGCGGGATTCGCTGTCCACCCTGGTTGCGCTATTGTAAAAATTCCCATATGCAACCACTAGAAAGGGAATTTCGTCTGCATGCCCTTAGTTCCAATACACTTTAAGTTCTGCCTATATATGAAAAGTGGGAAAAAAACCCAAGCTCTGTCCGTTGACCACTTTTGGATTCAAGAATCCCAGCCTTTCCTATATATCAGTTTTTTTCTTCCCTTATAATTATAAAACTCTGCCCCCCTTGCCCTGGAGGTATGTAATGAGATTTTGGGCCAACTTTCTTTGAAAAAACATGGCTTTGAGTTTTTTTTAACTAAATTTCCCAGCCTGTGCCCTTCCTCAATCTCATCTGGGTGAGTATTTAATGGGATTTATCGCCTCCTCCATTTTCTTTTGAGGGGCGACCTGTGAGATCTGGTCTGCTTACACTGTTTTTTTGCCAAATATCACATGGTTCACTATCTCTTGGGATTCCCCCCAAAGAAGACACCATATCTACACCACCCAATATATTAGAGGTTACAAAACGCTTTTTGAGAAATGATTGGCTCAATTTATCACTGCTTCTTTTTTTTTTTTTTTTTTTTTTTCCCTTTTTTAATGATTCCTTCCACATATCAGCCGTTTTTCACTTTCAATTATCCCTTTTTGGGAAAATATTTTTATTTCAAACCGGGCGAACCGGGGAAGTGTGTCATGGTTACAGCTATTTTCAAAAATCCTTGCGGTTGCAGTTTGAAATATCCCTTCTATCTTTCATACCGCACTGTTTTCCTGTTTGTTTTGTTATTTCATTTAAAAATCGGCCCCTGCACCCAGGTTGAGAACCTGTTTCACAACTGAATCGTGAATCATTCTAACACTAAACCTTATCTGAATATAAACATTTCTTAAAGTGACACTTTCACATCCTTTAACGACAGATGACATCTTCACATCCACTTTTTATCTGGTGGTTTTTTTGGTATTTTATCCTGTAAAATCTCTTCAAAGGTTTTGATCCCTTCTTTCCTTTTCGCCTTTATTTCCCCCGATGTCCACCCTTGCGCCCCCCCCCAGTTCAATCACACCAGGTTTTTCGATACCTTTAGCAAATTGCAAGATTATTTTGCAACAACCACCTTTTTTCCTTGAGTTTTGGGGGGGGGGGGGGGGGGGGCGGGGGGGGGGGGGGGGGGGGGGGGGGGGGGGGGGGGGGGGGGGGGGGGGGGGGGGGGGGGGGGGTCCCCATTTAGTAGCAACGCAAACTCATTTGTCCATCTGATTGTATCAAATCCCTTAACCAACAGCCCTTGCACAACACGTACACCACACTAGCAATTTTCCACCTTGGTTTTTGAAAAGTACTCTATTTTCCTTTCATCAAAATTTTCCTTTTCATCGAATATTGTCAGGTAACTTTATTTTTTTTTATCATTTTTTCATACCGTGGGGGGCCTAATCTGCAAATTGGTGCTTTTAACCTTTTATTTTGCAAAACCTGGACCCCCTTAAAGGATCAAAATTTTATTAGCAAGTTTTCTGTTGGTGCCCCTAAAAGTTTTTATCCCCACTTTTGTTTTTTTTTTTTCCTTTTTCTTCATATTACCTTTAGCCTGTTTAACTCTCTGCTTTGAAGCTGCTTGAAAATACCTTTTCAGCAACATTTAGCACAATCCAGGCCTCTCACAGTCACCCAGCCCTCTCCTCTGCAAAACCTTGTTTTCCATGAGAAACTTTTTTTCTTTCTCTCAGGTCCTGGAGCCATGGAACTCTCTCTTCCTCTTTAATTTTGCTCTATAAGGACCATTTTCCTTAAGAATCTTTGGGTTTTTTTTTTTTTCCCCAGAGAAGTTTCCATTTCTCCTCCAAGTATGTCTCTATTTCGGTTTTTGGCAGAGGGGAACTGGGGTGATAGGTTTCACATTGATCTCAACACCTTGACAGTAGTTTTTAGCAATTTCCTAAAATTTTATATTTTTTTTTTTTTTGCCTATAAAAATTTCCCCCTTCTGCATTTTTTTTTTTCATAGAACCTTAACCTTAAAAAGAAAAGCCTGGCTAACCCCTGCATTAGCAAATGTCATAAAAATTTTCCACCCATCCTGAATCACCTCTGGCTCATTTTTTTTTTTGCCAAAAAAAAAAAAAAATTTTTTCAGTTTAAGCTGGGCCCCAAACGAAGTTCCCCTTGAGATATAACAACTTTAAAAAGCTCCCACCTTTTCTCTCTCTCTCTAAAAAAAAACCCAATATCGGTTTGGGTAGCTTAATAGTTTCATACCTAATATTTAGGTAGCTTTCCCCATCCAATATCAATCGTCGTCTTTCTGCAACAAAAAAATGTGAAAATTTCCTAAAAATGAAAAATTCATAGCTGAGGGTTTGAGGCTCCTTGGGGGGGGGCTTAGCCGTACGGGGCAAATCCCAAAGAGGGGGGCCCAAAAGGGGGGACTGGGGCCACCCATTTTTCAGGGGGAGGCCATTAGGGGGCCCCTTTGAAAAAACTTCAAAACTCCCCTTTTGAAAGTCGTAAAACTCCCCATGTTTCCATTGTTCCCCCCCCTTTTGTTAAATCTTTTTTTCTTCCCACCCTTCTGGCCCTGGCTTCCCTTTTTTCTGCCAGTCCCCTTTTCACTTTTTTCCTATTCTTATTCTGCTTCCCCTCCCCTGGCACCCAGGCCAAATCAAAAGCCTTTTTTTTCCTTCTTCCCCCCTTTTTCCACCTGCAAGCCCAATGGCATTCCTTTTGTTCTTCCCTGCCTTTACCCCCAATTTCCTCTTCCAGCCTCGTTTTGTCTGGTTCCTCTTCTTCTGCCTCAAAACTCCCAATTTTCTTTTAGCCACCAAGCCTCAAATCTGCAAAACTCCCTCTTAGTCGTACCCCCCTTCTACAAATTTCCTTGTCCTATTCCTTCAAATCGGCCTCAATTTGTCTTAAACCAAGGGATGGACAAAAGTTTCTTTAGAAATTTTTTCTCAAAGCCCACTTTTTCTCGAAGCCATCTTTAACTTTTTTTCGGGCTTCTTCTAAACCTTCTTTTCTTCGCGTTTCCAATAAATTTTTTTGTTTCCACACATTTCCCCCCGTGTGGGGGGACATGAGGGGCCAACCATAGAAAACTTTGCCCATCTAAATTCCTAAGAGAAAAAATCCCTAAAAAAAACTCCTCTTATTTTTGCAGTCTGAAAAACAGGCAGGGCAGAATCGAAAAAAAAAAATTTGGCGCCAGGTTTTCCCCCCCGCCATTGGTCTATCATGTTAAATTGTTTTTTTTTTTATAACAAAATGTCCCCCCCTAATTCGCCAAAAAACCAATCTTCAAATTCTATAGTAATCCTAATGGACAACACAAAAGGGCCCCCAAACCGTGAGCTTCAAACCTTATTTTAAATTTGGCCCCCACCCCACAAGGGAATACCTTTTTTTTAATTCTTATAATTCCCCCCCTGTGAGAAGTGAATTTACCCTAACCCCCAATATTTTTTGTTTTTTTTTTTTAATAGGGAAAAAAGATTCAAAAATCCCAAGAGACAGAGTACCCCAAATTATTATGTTTGGTTAGGAAAGTGGGAAAATGTTTTTTATAAATTATTAAATAAATAGTATTATTAAGGGAACCTGTTATAAGTGTCTGACTGATAGATATATACATAGATCAGCTTGTGGAAAAAAGGTATAAAAATCTCTATCTAGGATATTAAGAGTAGTGTAATATATAGATAACCTTACTTAATGCTACCACATATATCTATGTATTATCTGATCTCCCCAGTCAGAATTAATTCTGGAAATAGTGTTTGGATGACTAGAACATACGGTTTATAGTGTCTAAGCTATGTGGTAATGATGAAAGTGGTAAGTGTCACACGTAGAACCACCAACAAGACTAGAGTAAACAATTTAATTTAATGCCACTCCCTTCTATGACAACACACTCCCGTTGACACTCCCACGCAAAACAAAATACAACACGCTATGAGAAATATCATTGCACAAGAATTCACAGATGAAACATATTTACAAAATAACAATATGTATTGACCATTACTAAGTTGCCTTATTCGAAGTATTATGTGTCCCTGAATAAAACTCAAATACAAAGGAACCCATGTACGGATCCCCAATATGAAAATTATCCAACTTATGGGAACAAGAATGTACCACATTGGGATAATATTAACATTTGTTTCGTGACAGTAATTTAAACAAATAATCCTAGTGTGAAGTCAATTTGCTTGTAGCTCCCAAATAAAATGAGGTAATACTGGTTATCTTTGTTTTGTATCAAGCTCTTGTTGGTTATAAACAAAGTCAATTCATGACTTCAATAGTTCTATAGTTTTTGTGGTACCAAATATAGGTAGATGTTTCTTACAGTTCCTGATATTAAAGACAATTAAAATTCCCCTCCTATTAATGTTAATTTATAATAAAGTCATTTCACAAGATGGTTGGATCACATAAATTTGTTAGATGCTCAGTTCTGGTGGGCCGAAATATAGCTATTATACATGGGCGGTGAATACTGAGAGGGCAAAAGTAAAAGGACCTTGCTACACTCTTGCACACACTCGAAATGATCCTTCGAAAAGCCTCTGGGGCTATCTTGGAGAGCACCTCAAACCTCACTGATCAGCTAAAAAGGACCACAGGACGCTTTTTTATTGCTGTCACGGGACCCTGTGATTCAGCAAACGTTTCTCAGTTCCATGTGCTAGGCTCAAATTAACCTAACAAGACCAACGAGTCCCTTAAATTTCAAGACAACGTGATAGTTACCCTGGACTACTGGGTCATTTTTAACAAACTTATACACTCTATTATTTACACTGATCTAAGGGGAAATACAGCATCACAAAAATGATGTTTCAGAGCGTTAATGGCCTAACTCAATCACAGTCTTCATTCTAGGCTGAAAATACATTATAAAATCAGCATTAACCCAATCCTTACGTAACTGGTATTTGGCTACCGCACTGCCCAAGCACTAACCGGGTACCGAGCAATAGTTTCTTTCTAAGGTCCAAGTCGTCCAACTAGGTGGTCAGTGTGCTATTGGGGTACCATTTTCCGATGATGCCCTTCCGTTTTTAATAACTTCCTTCCTCCGACATCCCACCATAGTTAGTTACAGAGCAAGGAAGCATTTATAGGCTGGGTCTCGTTCCATCTGTTTTTGCCCCACTGGAACTACACATATTCCCCTACCCAGTATGCCCTTAGCATAAATCTTAACAAATTTACAACCAAATAAAAGACTTGATCACGCCCCGTTCAAGCTTGACGCCACAACACCAAGCCCGGCATGTGGAAATTAAACGACAATGATATTTGTTGACTAAATAAAGCGTATTGATTAGCAAATGAATTCTTGTGCACAATTACTGGTCTACAACAAAAAATCCATACTGCTTTCCCTTCAATGTTTTCCCAAGGTAGCTTTATTATTTTTAGAAGCCCTACAAATTTTGCGAGCTGGTACTTTTTCTAATAACGAAAAACGTAAGCCGTAACTGAAATTTGACAAAATTTTAATTCTCAAGCTATTTCAATAATTGAAACTGAAGTTGGACTTCGACACACACTTACTACAACAGCTATCCCTAAGTTGAGTCGATACTTGTATCAGCAATGACGATTCTCGAGCTACTGGCCCAAATTGAGGATCCAGCCTGGCTTTTTATCGTTTCCAAGTTTGTATTTATTGTGAGGAACAAAATAGCTGGCTTTACCTTTTTCCCAAACCGTTCTCCTCCCCCCCCCCTATTTAAACAAACGAAAAGATGAAGTGAGATTATATCAAAGTCCGGAACCAATCGAGACCGTGTTAGGACTTTCGATTGTTGTTGCGCTGAAAATCATTTGGGAGTTTCCCCCGTCTCCTCCAAGCCAACTCAAAGAATAGAAATTTTAACATGGAACAACCAAGGCGGTTAATCTTAAAATCATTTGTTGGCCAATAGTCCAATCAACCGTTTAACATGGTATGCCTATTTACTTCATAACGTTTTTTTTTTTTCAAACACGTATATAAAAAAAAATAAAAAAAAAATTTATGGAGCCAAGGAGAAATTGATTCCCGATGAGCTGTCCAGCAGTGCCATATATCCTCACTAACTATTATATAATTTATTTTGGTAAAAATTTAATTTATTAATTCTCCTGGACCTATTTTGGGCCCGCCCCGTTAACGTATTCTAAACATCATATCCCTTCCCATTTGGTCAGCAAAAAGCCCCCTAAGTGGAAAACCCAAAATTATACCAAATTTTATGATTTAAAAAAAGCAGCCTACGTGTCGGGGCCCCCCTGGTGCGTTTAATTTCAAAAATCAGGTTATCTTCCCTCTACCACCCTGCTTTTCGAAGAAATTGGGATGCCTTGGTCTCCTGGGTAAACTTGGTTTAAGTTATTATCAAACCGTAAACCCATTAAAATAGTTTAGTCTTTCCCTAATATAAGGAGTTTTTAAGATTTAATAAACCTAACACTAGGAAAGGGGGGGTAGTGTATTATTTTATCACTGTCCGTCGAAAAAAAATTAGTGCATGTAGACTTACACGCGTGAAGGCTGGCATTTGTGTATGAGACAGCGCTGGACTGCAGCGTCGAAAAGCGCGTGATTGTCATGCGTTCCCGGACTGGTGCCCGTCCCGAACAGTCTCCCCGATTTTTATTCGCCCCTATCTCAACAATGCAGTTCATCTCTCTCAATTTATTTGAATGCCCCATGCAGTTCGTTCTTTTTTTGTGGTAACGTAAAATAATTAAAGTTAGGATTAATTTAGGGCAGGTGGGAAGTGAGGGTTCATTTACCGCAGGGCCTCTCAATCTTTTTCTTTTAGAAAAGCAGCAACTACGTATGTCATTTACATAAGCGGGGTAGATAATACAGTAAGCTTTTTTGTTTTTTTTTTTTTTTAACATCACACAACGTGTAAAGTGCGTTACAATTTGCAAGACGAAGCATAAAACAAGGGGTATTTCGAGAACAAGAGGGAGTACATTGTGTACAATCCAAAAAGAAACACAAAAAGAAAAAGACAAAATTAAGTAGAGATCAAATACACAAGCACGCCCCCTTACTCCCATGTTCATATAACCGCATTCATCATCAATCAACCATTAATAAATAATAATATAATATAAGTCATATAATATAACATAGATAAAAATAAATCAGATGGTGAAATGAGAAAAAATCCACGTCGACGAAAAAGCAAGATGCACTCAGATGACATACAAGTCAGATTTTGTGCTGAGAAAAAAACAACCAATCTCCATAGAAGCATATAATTTAAAAAGAATCAATAATCTACATCAAAGAAAAAAAAGTACGCTTACCAACATCAACAACATCGTAGAATCGTCCCAACATAAACTACGAGCCAGATGCGGGATCGATGGCTGAAGGGCTAAATAAAGCAGATGTCTCCCAAGGCTTTTTGCTGACATCAGCCAGACCAATGAAAAATTTTAAAACCACTGCAATCTCAAAGCGGTCCTTATGGGGTTGTACCAATATCATCAGGATCAAATTCCTCTCTCCTTAATGCAAGATGGAAAAACAACTAATTACATACAAGGAAAAAAAGTGCACCAAACGCTGTGGCTCGAACCATTTTATAATAATATTTTTTGAACCCTAGGAGCCTATCATCTACATAACTGAACGAAGTGCCTATCATCCGTTCGTAACTCAGCCTTGCCCCAAAATTCCTAATCGCCATACAATCAGAAGCTCAACATGATGATACCCCCTCTGGAGAAATTTCCCCCACACAACGTCTGATTACGTTCAACCATACTAGGGGGAGTGTGAAATTAGGCCCTCAGCCCGGCCTTCACGAAACACTATCCTGTGTAGAGGTTTTATATGAAGCATGGTAGGGTGTACACGATAACAGTATAAAGAAACTTTCAAATTCTCTTCCGCATCAAAGTGGGATGCAGAGTGACAAACCATAGCCCACACGCTAACGATCTTCAAAAGAATGCGTTCAATTATAACATTCTTATAAAAACGAAACTTGTACAATCGACTGGCCGAAGAACTGAACCAAACCACTGATTTCCTCACGCAAAACTCTGACTACACTCATTTATCAATCGCTGGGATAGAACAACTCTGCCAGAAACACTTAATTGCACCCCCATCGCCTAATTAACTGCTCATTATCTAGACGAAAGTTCTTATAACACCTGAAAAAAGTCACTGTGTTGATTTTCCGGGAAAGGAACGCGGAATCCACTAGATGATTGTGTTTCGCTGCATGCAAGACAGTCTACAAGATAAAAAAAAAAATGCCGAAGGAAACATGCACTTGTGAACCCTGTACAACAGCTTTCATCGAATAGTGACCTTGTGCAACAAAGGGTCGATTACCGACAACGGGTCATTAGAAGAGGGATCCCAATGGAAGATCATGGCAAAAAACCAAAGCTGCCCATTAGTATGAAATTTTATATAATCACAATAGTGCAGTTCAACTGCATGATCGGGGAATGCAGGCAGAGGTTTCAGTAAAAAAAAAAAACATAACAAACGGAGAGCTGACGGAGCCATTCCCCGTTCTCAAACGGAGTTTGAAACACGGAGATGTATGTACTTGCACCGAACTCTTACAGTATCATGATTTTTTGCTGCAATTCAGAGCTTGAAATAAAAACTGATGCTTCAGAGACGTTGGAGCGACAGGAATCGACATCAGATACATCGTATTGATGGAAAATTGTTTTAATAACCATAGGAGGAAGAAGCGCTTCAAGCAAAAACCAAGGTCAAATCATACACCATCAAAGATCTTCTTCTTCTTCTCTTCTGATTTGCCTGACGATTTGTGGTGTCACTTAGTGCCAGGCCGGACAGAGGCTGTCTGCAGCACACGTGGGAATATAGATTCTCCGAAGAATAACAAATAAAAGAGGCTTGGGGAGGAGCCATACCTGTGCCAACTTTGGGCTTACCCCCCATCAAGGAAAAAAAGAAAAAGAAATTTTTTCATTTTGTTACCAACCAGGGCTTCTTTGCCACAAATTTATTTTTTAACTGAGCCAATCATTTTCAAGGTAAAAGCTGGGGAGTGTGTGAATTAAAAAAAAACAGCCTGTTTGTTGTGGAAAAAGGAAAAAATTTTAAAACACCATTTGTTACCCTTTGGTTATTAGTCAACTTCTATCCAGGGAAACATAAAAAACTCCCATTTTGAATTAGATTGGGAGCAAAATAAAAAAAAAAAAAAAACAAAAATACAAAAACCACCAGGAATTCTCAAAAAAGCCAGCAGGGCCAGGCACATTTTTGGGGGGGCAGAATCTCTTATACACCCCAAACGTTTTGGGGCCATTTTCATCGAAGTGGGGGCATTAGGGTTACTACAGGGGGGGGGGGGGGGGGACCAAAGTTTAAAGCTAAAAAAAGGTGATTACAGGCAGCTGGTCGGTGGCAGTGGGCTTCTTCCAGCTGCTGCTATAATTTTGCAATTGGGAAAAAAAATCAATGGACTTTATTTACCAAGGCGCCCCACGTTAAAGAAAGCTAAATAAAAAAAACCATTTTCCACACTTTCCACTACAGGGTCTTGTCTCAGAAAAAGATTAAAATGAGCATCAAAACTGTGGCAAGAGAGACAAGTATCCCGGGATACCGCCTTTCTTGAAATCAGAGCAGGTGTAATCCCTAGCATCGAATAATAAAAGTAAACTAATTCTGATTGCAGAATGTCACAGATTTTGTGCTGGCAGGTCCCCGAATAGTAGATCCCCACGCATGCCACAGACCATCGACTGCCAAACAGATACTCCTTTTTATGGTGAGTATACAGAAGGGGATAAAACGCTCCCAATGTGTGGCCAAAAGTAAAGAGTGCTGACAAAACAAGACACGGATTAAAAGAAAACGTCCCATTGAAAACCATTGACCTAACCCCAGACCTAGGGAAACTGCCTGCGCAAGAACCTGAACTGCTTGGCGCACATCTATTCGTAAAGGAGCAGCGGCATGCGAATTTCCAGAAAGAGAATCAGCGGAAACAGCGGAGACAAGCTAAAAGACCGTGAAGATAAAAACCTTCCAAACCAACACATCAAATCATCTACACGAAAACACAATCACAAAAAAAAAGACATCAAAAAAAAAGAAAATCAAACCCAACACAACAAAACAAATCAACAAAAACTCAATCATCACTAATCACTATAACATCATCAAACAACATCAAAAACACCACAACATCTCAAAAACATCTCACAAGAAAAACAAAACACACAAACACAATCAAATCCAAGCACATCAGACCCCAACCACAACATCAAACCCAAGCAACATCAAAACCCACATCCCCAAAAAAAAACAAAAAACACACAACAACCCAAAACCCAAACAAAAATCTAAATTCCTCGACAAAAACAACAATCAAAACAACAATCAAAAAATCAAATCCATCATCACCCCTAAAAATCCAAATAACACACCCAAAACAACACACCCAACACACTTACCATGGAAGCCCCCAAACAATTCCAGCCCCACGTTATAGTCCGCGAGACTTTCAAGAGCCCGCAACGGGCTCAATCAAGTCACTCCTTCGTACCCATAGAGTAATCTAACATATTCCTAATAATTGGATGAACAGAGTGGTCTTCATCACCCGTGATGGACGAACAACACTGTGTACTCTCGCTATAACTACACAACCACTAAAATACGCACTACTACACTATACGTCAACCCCCTAAAAAAATAAAAAAAAAAAAAATAGAGACTTGTGTTCCACAATTCCTGTACTCAGCAATAAACTAGATACAACGCTAAGAAACAAACAAACACGCAAAACTTAACTACCCCCAATATTACCGACCACAATAAAACCAAACACTATGTGCTTGCAAAAAATAAATCCAAACGACACATCACTATAACATGCACCAATCCAGCGACAAGAGCTTATTACCTTCATTTATTTATTTACTTATTTATTTACTATATAAAGACACCGTCTCTATAATATGCACGACTGCTATAAAAAGACACCATCACTATAATTTGCACTTTTGCTATAAAAAGAATCAAGCACTATAATATGCACTTCTGCTACAAAAAGACGCCGTTACTGAAATATGCACTCTTGCTAATTAAAACTTCACCAGTCATTTCCAACTCCGTTCTGCATCTACAGCAATATATGTTTTCTATACGTTTGTTTCCTCGCCTTTTGTTTTTGCCCGATTCATTAAATCAACTACATATTGCTGATTCAGCAATATCATTTTGATTTGTCTATTATGCGCAACCTGATGGAAATAACCATACAAATAAAAAGTGGAACAACGTGTGAGGAGAAGACGCTGACTTTTCATGGCGCACACACTGAGCAAAGCAGTTGATAGCATTACAAGGCAGTGTCTGTCCTGGAACCCCCAGGGGAAAAGAAAAGAGACTGACCCAAAAATACATGTAGCAGACAACTGGAGAAAGACTGGCTTTGTGTGTGTATGTGATGTTGATGGCCTCCTTTGCACAGGGAACTGATGCGCAATGATGATGATGAACACGTGCAAGCACCAGTCATGAAAACCTGTAACTTTACAGGCTATCCTTCATTTCAGAGCCCTACAATTCATCATCATCAGCTGCTATCTCCATAACGAAGGTCAGCTGCAGTGAATTTATAACGTCTTGTGTCTCGTCTCTTGATGGTGCACTCTGATAGACTCTTCTCTGTCCATCTCTTGATGGTGCACTCTGATAGACTCTTCTCTGTCCATCTCTTGATGGTGCACTCTGATAGACTCTTCTCTGTCCATCTCTTCATGTTATCTTCCTCTTGCACATTAGCCATCAACTCTTTCTTCTATTATGGTCTTCACAGCAAGGTGTTATGCCTTTTGACTTGGCCAACATATTTTAGCTGTCTAATTTTGATCTCCTTCATTACATCTCTTTCATTCCTAGGTTTTCTTGGACCTCGTCATTTGTTTTCTTCTCTTTTCAAGAGACGCGCCCAATTTTTCGTACACTCTCAGACGTCTACTTGAATATTTTCAAACATAGCAGTGGTCATCTTGCGGCTATTTCTATATATACAGTTCAGTAAGTACTCAATTCAGTAATAATTCACAGAACGTAAGCATCTTTTCTCCTTGCTTTGAACTTAATAGTTCTGTTTCTGAAGTTAGTTATTTGTGTTTTACTACAAAAACTCCATTCTTACCTGGCACTAGCTCTGCGTATATTGATATTTAACGCAGTAGTAAACATCTGCTTAAGACTGCTTTATTTTTTTCCCAACAGTTGGCCAACCTTACTGCCCATTTAGAGAAACTAAGAACGGATATTGCTAGTCTGATTAGAGAAGGTTCTACAGGTTATGGAGTCCTGGATCAGGAACTATGGAGGATTCTCTACGACCTGAACTTTGGCTACTACAAAATTTACAAGTAAATCTGTCTTATTGTAAACTAAATCCCAGTGTCTAATGCTTGATTTTGAAAATTACTCAGGCGTACAGTGGTTATTTATAAAATATTGGTACATTTAATTATATAGATACATGTCATTGAATAAACCAGAATGTGTGTGTGTGTGTGTGTTTAATATGTACGTGCTGTCGCAAATTATCAGAATGTGTGTGTGTTTTTAATATGTACGTGCTGTCGCAAATTATCAGATCTTAAATTAACAAATATTATGAATAGCAATATTATTTTAATTGCAACATTTTCATTGCAGACTATAGTTATTTAAACTGACGAGCTAATCTGTAAGATTTCTTCCTTTGATGATTGCTGTGCCGTCTAATACATGAATTGTACTTCCTCCATCTGTGGCATGTCCCTCTGTTTTCTCACTTCCATTAAATATCTTACAGCGGGCAGGAATCCATTCTGTTTTCACTTTTGCTGAAATTATAGCTGCTTTTCATTAGTGCTTCTGAGAGGTTGTCGGATTAATTGCTTTCATGATTTTTAGTGCAAAGACTAATGAGGAATCTATATGGAGCCTATGTTCTCGTCAAATATGTTGATATTTTGTGCTTTTTATTTTTTCACAAATATAGACAATACTTACATGTAATTAAGCAAACAGGTCTGAGTGTCTGATTACTTGATGTAAATTAGAGGCAACTAATTAGTAAAGTAGCTAGTGAGAGTGACTAACTGATTACTGATTTATAGTAGGTGTTACGTGTCGTATAGTTAAATATTCCGGATATATTCTCCGTGGCCAAAGTAGACTCTAGGGACAGTCACACAACACGAAATCAGCATAACTGTACTGAGAGGACCAACACTTCCTTCCCAATTTTACAAACATGCAGTTTATTAGGTTTGCCAAACAGCTCCATGGTAAGAGATATATAGCCCCAAAGGCAAATGCAGTAGTATGCATGTCCAGTCCGCAACGCTGGTCATTGGCAATCATTCAAACTTTATTTAAAATCGTCCTTTGGACATTTTTATGAATAGGCACACATTTCCTTACTAGAATAAGCCAGATACACCTCAACCAAGTATATTGATGTCCTGGTGATGGAATAATTCAGGAAAAACACAGAATACTGCAGGAGCTCAAAACACATACGTCCGCTCACTTCCTAACACAAGCCGCATCTCCTTTGCAAACGCTCAACTCACTTCTGCTTCAAATTTGTTCACGTCTGCCAGTCAACCATATCGGCATGACGTCACTTCCTTTATTAATAAGTGACTCCGTATAAAAAAAAAGGAGCCCTGTTGAGCTGCCTATTATACCGACATAATGGTTATGAATTTTAATCATAACATAGGTAATAATTTGTTAAACTAACCAGCAGACCTGAGTGTCTTATTAATTCATGTAAAGAATTATACTTGGCAGTAATTATTTAAACTATATAGTTTTAGTGTCTGATTACTTGATCTAATGACTTATTGTACTCTGTAATTAGTTAAATTATCTAGTCTTGATGTAAATACGCGTAATATGTTATATTTGTTAAATTATCTAGTTTTGGTGTATGGCTGATTACTTGATGTAAATACGCGTAATATGTTATATTTGTTAAATTATCTAGTCTTGGTGTATGGCTGATTACTTGATGTAAATACGCGTAATATGTTATATTTGTTAAATTATCTAGTCTTGGTGTATGGCTGATTACTTGATGTAAATACGCGTAATATGTTATATTTGTTAAATTATCTAGTCTTAGTGTCTTACTCTTTGCGTGATGCAGAAAAAGACAGTAGAACTATCAGACACTAACAGCTGAAGCAGGGGGGAAAGGCTGCACATCAAGGTAAAAAAAATAAACGAAACTATCATAAATAACAGGCAAAAAAATCAAACAAACATCAATGGTCAGTTGATTAAGTAAGTGCATATCAACAAAGAAGGAGGAACAAACTAGAATGACATTGCCAGAATCAGTAAAGCTTGATGCGTCCTCCACTTTATCCGACTAGTTGTTCAACACGTGTGTAAAAAAAAGCTGCCTACCTATCATTGCTCAGAGACCAATCTTGACATTACGAATATCACGTCCTAATTCCAAACATTCACCTACAGATGCCATAGTCGCATTCTTCCTGTCTAATAGCATGACGTGACAACGAACACAGACCTGTGGTATAGAGCCAGACACCAACCAACCCAGGCAAAGATTTAAGATGAAATGGTGATAGATAATACACACCCTCAGAAACAACCAACCAGTACAACCAGATATGCCTTTGACTGGAACCAACAAGGGAAGAGAAAAGTGGAGAGATCAAAGAGAAAATGGCAAGGCAAGAGGAAGGTATACTAACAGGGTCATTAAGGGCAGAGTTCAAAATAATGAAAACAGGAACCGGTAACGAGAAATAGCTGCATTCCAATTGTTTACTAGAAACGAAGACTGATGGGGCAGAGTTAATGAAACCAATAGCCCGTCGACTATATAAGACCTTACATTTTCGTCACAGTTATTAATGAAAGTTGAACGATGGATGCAAACAAAAATAGGTGACACGTCTTAAAAAGACAAAAGATACTGTCTGTATTACCGCCCCAAGGTCTTCATAAGGTACACACGAAATAAACAAGAAGGGAAAGAAGCGAGATCTAAATTCGATGTAAACGCAAGATGGCTGCTACATCCGGGTGGAAACAACTATGGTAACACAGCAGTAAAAACTAAGAACTGAAAAAAAAAAAAAAAAAAACACAAACAATGAACTAAGTACGGGAGACTGAAGTGCGCGACAGTAGACCTGGGGTCGCCATATTGGCCAAAAACGGGGCGTTTCGCTTTAAGATGGAATTTTGTATCTTCTTAAACCGGCCTCAGTATTTTCGGGCGTTATTAACTTTGATAAAGCTCGAAACAGGGTTGGTGTTTGGTTAAGGCTAGCTTTAATGTAAATATGGTTAGCCAGTCTGACAGAATGGGGCAGCATGATAGACGTTGTCTGTTGTCGTCGCCATCTACCGTAAGTGAAAAAAAAAAATGTGTAGGAGAAACGGCTAGTGAGAACACAGATCGGTAGCGAAGAAAAGAAATAGTGACAGAAAGCGGAGAAGGTCGCATCAGACAAAGGAGTGACGGGTATTAAAATCATCGGGCTTAAGGCATCCTTTAATGTAGATGAGACGCTGCTCAAGATGAAATAATCATTTTTCATCTGAGGGACAGGATCTGATCGCAGTGACCTGGATGTCCATAGCGCCGGTTAGGGCTATTATAGTGGATGGCTACAGGCGTAGAGATGTCGTGAAGATGGGGGCAGAATCGGTCCCCAAGTCGTTTACCCGTTTAGCTAATATAATTTCTACTGCAACATTTGCATGTAATGGTGTAAATGACATTGCGTGACTCGCATGTAAAGTCATTATCGATGGCGAACCATGGCTTTTGGAAATGCTACTTAACGTGTTTGGCGACATATTGGCACGTCTTGCGTCTCATTCGGTAACATGGTTAAGTGCCAAAGTGGCTGCCACTTTCAGCTGAGGAATCTGGTAGAAGTTGACAGACACGCAGACATAAAGAGATATGACCGGTAACAGAAATAAAAAAATCGAGTGCTAATGATTCTATAATGAGTTATATATCTATTACGCAAGTTCTTCTATTTGTCATATACCTTCCATTACCCATTTCTTCACTTTTAGAGATGCCAGCATAAGAGAGGTACGCCGGAAACAGCGGACAAGCAATGTCAAACAGTATAAAGCGGCTGCGGAGGCGGAATGGAATAAAAGTGCCAGGTAAAGGGGAGTGTGTTGTCTTTGAACATCTTGCTATCTCCTTTAGTCATGTTTGTGGAGTGTGTTGTCTTTGAACATCTTGCTATAGTGTTGTCTTTGAACATCTTGCTATAGTTTTGTCTTTGAACATCTTGCTACAGTGTTGTCTTTGAACATCTTGCTATAGTATTGTCTTTGAACATCTTGCTATAGTGTTGTCTTTGAACATCTTGCTATAGTGTTGTCTTCGAACATCTTGCTATCTCCTTTACTCATGTTTGTGGAGTGTGTTGTCTTTGAATATCTTGCTATAGTGTTGTCTTTGAACATCTTGCTATCTCCTTTAGTCATGTTTGTGGAGTGTGTTGTCTTTGAACGCCCTGCTATCTCCGTAAGTCATCACGACTTCACAATCTTTGTATGCATTTAATTAAAATATGAATAACCTTACCTGAAATCGTGAATGGTAATTAATGAGAATGTTCAAAGGCCGCTTTCATTTGCTCCCAGTTTGAAAACTCCAGCATTTATGAACAATATCAGTAAGGAATTCCCTTGCGGCAGTAGTTAAAGAGTATAAAATAACTTCACTTCACCAAAGCTGACTAATAATTAAACTTCAACACCAGCTGTATTTGTACTGGGCCATCCTACAATTCCTGCTGTTCTTAGGTTTCTACATTTTAGACTAGGGTCGCAGCTCTAATGTGTACCTTCCTTCTTCTTCTTCCTTCTTCCTCGTTCGTCCTGAAAAGGACGTTGGTTGCGTTGTGTCTGTTTACGCCGGAGCTGTGATATCTGCACCTTTCGGTCGACACATCCGACTTCAGCACGGCATTTTTTGGGACCGGGTTTGCCTTCCCTCTGCGATCCCTACTCTCTCAGCCAGACTGCAGTGATGCAGTCTGTTCTTCCGAAAACGGAGAGTATCTGCCTGAATGGCGAGTGGACACCTGTCAGTGTACAGGGCAAAAAGGGATACTCACGTAAAAATCAGTCTCAGGTTAGATTAACTCGTACTAACCGGAGATTCTCGCCTCGAGTAATAGCGGGCGTACGTTTGAAAATAAAAAAGACTAGGGTCGGCACAAAGTAGATATTAATCTAAAGGGGGTCACAGGAAAAGATTTGGCATATCTCCAGGTGAATAAAGCTAGAGCAGACTAACCCTCCTCAAACGCGGATGTTTTTTTTTTTCTTTGAAATGCTTACAAAATTAATTCTTGAGAAACGCGATGTTTTCTTTGAAATGAAATTAATTCTTGGTAAAATATAATATAGCGACAACTTATGAAATGGCTAAAAACAACTATAAAAGCCATATTCAAGTCCGAATGGGACAGAGAACACCCAGGTCACATACATGATGATGCCGATCACCAGCTATCCAGGCGAGACCAGGTATCATTTTCCGGCTACGCACTGGTCACAAGAAGTTGAGGTATCATGTATATCACAAGTAGAAGACTGGCCCAACAGATCTCTGCTCCTGTGGCACCAGCGCCATGACAGCCGAACATCTGCCCCACTCCTGCCCAATTTACAGCAGTGAACGGAGTAGCATATGGCAACAACCCACTTCTCTCCACGAAAAACTGCTTGGAGATGTCAGGAACCTTGAGCCGACTATTGCCTTTATTAGAGTCATTAATGTAGAAGTCTTGAGGGTGAACCACCGTTCTGTTGGTGGTTTTACACGTAGGAGATTGTACAGCAGAGATAAAAGTCACATATAGCCTAAACTAATTCCAAATACTCTGAAACCTAAAAAACCTGAAAAAAGAGACACAATTTTATCAAACGAGCTTTTTTTTAGAGAGCTTAATATTTCTAAAGTAGATACCCACAGTTCCTGGGTTGCCTGCCACTACTTTAGCACTACCTGCCATCCCTAGAGCCCCGGACGTAAGTCTTGGCTTTGACCTGGTTGACTTCATTCAAGAGGATCTCACTATGGACACTGTCGTGAAGTGGTCTGATTCACAACACGTCATTCTGAGTAACTCTGACCAAAATCGTGCGCCATACTTTGTGAGAACTGCATGATACACGGACCAATCAGATGGTACCTTTATGCAGTGCTTACAAAAGCATTAGACAGTCAAAATGGCCAGTCCTAATCTGTGCAACCAAGTGGAAGATGACATTTAATTACAGCGTTATGAAAGAAGTACCACCTGGAAGAGGTCCCTAATGCAATGCTGGGAATGTTGCTCTACACGTCTGTGCAGAGACTTCCACGAATAGTACTATAGGAAGGGAGAAATCTCTGGTTGAATGCATCGAGACCTCAGGTTAGTCCATAATTTTGCTGTTTAGAGTACGTATAGAATAAAATGCACTTAGAAAAGTAAAAGATAATTAGATAGGAAGTTAAAGGATAATTCAGAGCGTATTTTAAGCGTTAGATGAATAAAATCGCTTTAGGAATAACGTAGATAAATGAAATCTTAGTTTTCCTGATTTGTACACATAGGCAGATTTTACATACATTTTCGGAACGTAAAACACACGGTGGGCAGTAAACTCCCTCTGGCGTCCGGCTTTGGGATATATATAGAACGTGCCCTAAATAGAAAAGCAGGCTATAAGAATTCAAAAATACAGTGAGCATCAGCGTGTTAATGCAGCTTGCCTTTGCCGTTTGTATCTGAAGAGCAGACTAATAGATACCCATTAACAGCTCGACTGTATGTGCCTCAGGGTAAGAAAGAATATATATATGTATATAAATATATGTAGTTCTATTGATTAATTACAGTGTGCGTTAGGAAATGTGTAGATTTGTTTTGAACCATTGTGAAATTTCTGGAGGCAAAACAATGCCAAGATATATATTCAAATAATTGAGAATGGTGGCAAAAGTGAGTCTGTAGGTTTAGAAAAGCATTTAAAGAATTATTTCTTGATGGAATGGACCACACACCAGGAACGTAAGGAAGGATGAAAGCTATTGTTTTACTGGATTGTTTAAGCTATTACTTAGTATTTATACAAGACCTAATCATTGTATGGAGGCGGATCATAGGCAAATAGCTATAACTAAGGATTTAGAGGAAAATTGTAGTCACAGTGAACTGGATTTGGTTGTTACTGTTATAATATGTCCTGTGCATCTGCTAGCACACTGTCTGAAACTGTCTATCATCCCCAATCTTTGTGATAGTGGGGTAGTGATGGACAATATAGGGGTTACATTTAATATGTTTCAGGTTATATCCTCTCAACCCAACTACTCATAAAAGAGTCAGCCACTACTGAAAGAACTACTGGTGCAAGCGCCTTTTAAGTTCAGAGGGCGAGTCATCAAGTACCTACTGCCTGGAGGAAGTTCAACTAAAGTTTCCTTCCAAGACAAGAGTGGAACCAGTGTCATTCAAACAGATGAGTTGCAAAACAAGGCAACTGTAGAGTGTCCGAGTCACACCAAAATTATAGACAATACTAGTTAATGATGAAAAGTGTTTGGGCATAGATATGACAAGTGATAACCTACCATTCAGTGACAGTGAAATAAAAGTGTTAGTAAGATATCCATTAAGATATCCACTTTGGGAGTGGAGGGTTATGAATGAATGAATGAAGATATCGATATTCTTCAAGCAGAGATAGTTAACCAAAGAAAGACTTTTCAACAACTTTAATGACTTTTGATACCTTTGAACTATTTTCTAATGTTTTATTTATTTACTGTTGTAATTGAATTTGATTTCCTGAAAGCTTTTCAAACAGAAAAGAGAAACTGTAAAAATAAATTGTAATATTTACCAGCAGACTTACTTAAATTATTTAATTTAAGTTACAGTTCTTGTTGGTAGATATATTAGTTAATACCCCTAATAATAATAATAATAAATTCTTTAAGCACCAAACACGGCGCATAAGGCAGAAACCAGTGCTCTCCAGGTTGTACGTTGTGACGCCACTTCTCTTAGCTCTTCCACATTGTTTAATCCCAACGTTCTTCCTTCTCTTATTATTGTTCTTCTGAGTGTTTCTTTTGGTCTTCCTTTTTTCCTCTTACCCTCAGGAACCCAAGTGAGCGCCTGCAATGATATTCTGTTGTTTTGCATTCGTAGGACATGACCGATATATGACCATCGTCTTTTCCTTATATAGTTGGAGACATATTTCTGCCTAGCAGAGTTAATAATAATAAAATTAACAGAGGAGGATCTGGTGAGGGGCAAGTAGGAACTTAGAGTAATATATTACTATCTTCTCTAAGAACTTATACAGCTTGATTCTACCTGTGATGTCTATACACCCTTACTCTTTTCAGAGAAGGGGGTATTACTTATAAGACCAGACTCTTATCTGGCACTATCCTGGTATCACCTGATATACCTTTCTGTCCAGGATACTTATTAATTTCAATAACATCGACCCTCTCGTGACAGACACAGTGATAAGCAGGGGAAGCTGAGAAGTGACCGTGCAGAACGGGACAATTCTTTGGGAGAGCCCAAAACCAAATCACAGTATTTTAGCTCTGCACAGATGGAGAACCCCCTTGGATGACTGGAAATGTACAGTATGCCACGCGCTTCTTACTCCTAGCTTAGTACATAATCAGACCTAAAAATCTTTTATATTTGGACATGCGCCCTAATATAACCGACTAGGTTGAACGGGACGCGCCTCGCCAAAACGAGGCAAAACTTTATTTAAAAAAAACAACAACAAAAAAAAAACTCCTAGCTTGGGACACTTTGTGACGAACCTTTAGATACATCCAAGCTGGAGAAACTGGAGCTCATAACTTCAACTCAGCACGTTTCGGAATGTCAGAAAAGCCACAGGAAAAGCCTAGATCTACAGTGTAGATAATACCGAGTACTCTTCAACTTGGTATTGGCTGCTAAAGATCGAGAAACTCAGCAACTCTAGTTAAACAACACCAAAGCTTCACAGTCAGGACCACAAGGAACATGATGATAATTCCTTATAGAGAATAAAAATTAAAAAAACCAGAACATTCAAAACATGCACGGAAATGTAGCGGAAGTGTTAATTCAAAACTAGCACTGCTAGAGTAACCCACACGTTTTCCTGGGCTATAAGTTTCTTTGTTTAGGTCATTGCCTAGTCAAGGTTATAGTTAGCTATATCTGGTGTCTGTGCTGGGCAACTGATGTGACTGCTTGGTGCAGGCTGCCTGCAGTGGTGCGCAAAGGAAAATGATGATCTATGAGGGGCGTTCAGAAAGTAATGCACCACATCGTGTTTCTCAGGAGCTGTTTATTCAAAAAGCATGAAATTTATACACAATATACATGGATATGTCATGTAAACATCGGTATTATTCAACATAATCCCCATCAACTTGTACGGTTTTATGCCAGCGCGAAACAAGTGCATGTATTCCTAGCCCGTACCAGATTTTGTCTTGATCATGTAGCCATTTCTTCGCTGCATGAATCACTCCTTCATCATCTTCAAACCTTGTCCCACGGAGTGCATCTTTAAGTGGGCCAAAGAGATGAAAATCAGAGGGTGCCAAATCGGGACTATGGGGTGGAGGGGGTAGTACAGTCCAACCCAATTTGGTGATTGCTTCCCGTGTTGCCAGACTTGTGTGAGGGCGCGCATTGTCGTGAAGGAGCAGCAGGTCTGCTGGATTCTTGTGCGGTCGAACTCTGCGAAAACGTTGATTGAGTTTTTTCAATGTCTTAATGTAAGCTTGCGAATTGATTGTCTCTCCTCTTGGCATAACGTCCACAAGAATCACACCTTCAATGTCCCAAAAGACACTGATCATGTCCTTTCCAGCTGAAGGAATTGTCTTGAATTTCTTTCTTTTGTGGGATTGCGGATGGTGCCACTCCACTGACTGTCTTTTTGTCTCAGGTTCAAAATGATGTGCCCAGGTTTCGTCACCTGTAACGATCTTAGCCAAAAAGTTCTCTTTATCAGCATTGAAACGCTCAACAATTCAGAAGAAATTGCTTTCCTTTGCAATCGGTGGTCATTTGTGAGACTTCGAGGAACCCATCTTGCGCAAACCTTAGAAAATCCGAGAGTTTTTATAACTGTATTTGCACTACCAATGCTGACTGACAGCTGTAAGGCCAATTGTTGAGTAGTGATTCGCCTATCAGTAAGAATAATGCCCTCAGCGCATTTCAACATTTCTGCGTTGGTGGCTGTGGCAGGACGTCCACAGCGCGGCCGATCAAGCAGCTCCGTATCTCCACTTCCTGATTCTTTGATTCTCTGAACCCAGCGACTGACTGTACTCCTGTCGACTGCAAAACTTCCACACACATCACATAGACGCTTGTGAATATTCACAACAGTTTCCTTCTCTGCAACGAGAAATTCTATCTCAATTCGCTGTTTATAACGCAAGTTGCTAACACGCTCCATTTCAACGGTTTAGGGCAGCCGTATTATTTGGCCGGTTGCAATGCAATTTGGTGCACACAATTGGCACATGCCATATTTGAAGTGTGCAAAATTGCATGCTTCTATCTTCATTATTAGCTGAGAAAAACGATGTGGTGCATTACTTTCTGAACGCCCTTTGTATCGTCTGTCTGTCTGTCTGTCTGTCTGTCTGTCTGTCTGTCTGTCTGTCTGTCTGCTTGCCTACCTGCTCTTTACCTGTCTGTCTGTCTCTGGAAATGAATGTATACAAGATGTGTGACAGAGAGAGAGAGAGAGAGACAGAGAGACAGAGAAAGTGAGAGAGAGACAGAAACAGAAAGGTGGGGAGAGCAGAATGTTAGACGGGCCTGGATGCCCAAATGTTAACCCTTTGAAAATGAAGTTTGTACGTTCGCTCAGTCTGTCTGACTGTTTATTTGTCTGTTTGTCTGTGTATCTGTCTGCCTATCTAACTGGTTTGTAACGGTCTGCTAGCATAATATCTTATGGTCAACAGAGAGATAATGGAGAAAACTCTACTGGAAGCGCAATCCTTTCGGCCCGAAGTTCACTGGGGCTATTACTTGCACCCGCAGACTTGGTGGACCGCTGCACAGACCCAGGCGTATAATGACAGGTACGTACACTGCCTGGTGTCCATCATTGGCTGATTATTGGCTTATGAAGAAGCGGCTTTTGGGCTTGCGAGCGGTGCAGTCGAATCGGGAACTGTCTTGGTAACCAAAATGTAAAATAAAATTTTAAAAAATATTTAAAAACGCGGAAATTACAGTGTGATCCATTTCAATATTACGAAATTGGCCCTCGTAAGAGAACAATACAGTACGGCACGAAAGGGGTGCGCCAAAACGAGACTCCGCACCACCTCGAAAAATCCCTAGGGCCGCTTCTGGACATGTGCATTACTTAAGTCGACGTATACAAACATCGCTCACAAATCTAATCAAATCATATACAGTACAACAGTAAATCTCACAAGTACAGCACACAAACAAATTTCAGCGGCCGTCAATTTCATGAAAGGGATGGACTGAGTAAAGCACAGTAACAGAACAACGCTTCAACCCCAATCATTGTTTCATCTTTTTTTTTCCTTACGTCAATTATATTGCAGTTATACCCTGTTCAACCCTAAGGTTATGTTTGGGTATATTGTGCGTTAGGTCCTTCGGTGTTAGCCGGTTGTTAGTCCTGAAAAGGACTGGTCCTAAACAGGACCACTAGCTGACTGTCTGGATTCCTCTCGTTGTTAGTCTGTTCATGGTGCCGTGGCGTGTTCCATAGTGTATTTCACATCCTGCCTCGCTAGTTCGGTGGCAGCCCTGAGACGGGCTAGTCCTAAAAAGGACTACTAGCTGGCATGTGGGGTTTTGTGTGTTTTTGACCTCCTCGTTGCTGTTGTGTGTGTCGTCCTTTTCTCCTGAAACTGAAATATCTTTTTCTATTATTGTTGGCAGTAATCTTTCTAGCATTTCAGCGATGACGTTTTCGTTGGGCTGGTCGTTCTTTTTAGTTTCTCTGTTTTTAGATGCAGTTTCCTCAATGGCCATTCTTTCTGTTGCCTACTCTTTTGAGAACTTCTTCATTTTCCACTTTCAGCTCTGCCAGCTTCTTGATATCTGACTCTATGTGCTGATTAATTTTTTTTTGTTTTTTTAAGTTTTGCCTCGTTTTGGCGAGGCGCGTTTCGTTCGACCTAGTCGGTTATATTAGGGCGCATGTCCAAATATAAAAGACCTTTAAGTCTGAAGTTCTGTATTTATCTCAGAAAAAGAAAATGTTGATCTTTATATAGTACTGATAATTCTTGTTTGACACTTGTTATAAAATGTCCTAATATGAAAGAAGTAAATGCAAAATCAACGTCTTGGGAACAGCTTTTATTATTATAGTTTAATACAGTAAACATATATAATTTAAACATCCAATGTAAAACCCATACAAATATTGGTCACTGCTAAAGCTATATCTTAAAACTATATTTTAGAACGTCTGTCGGTTTTTCCCCCTACAGAAAAGGGTCACAACAATCTTTTAGGTAATGAAAGTTAGACATTAATTGTATTGTTTCCCTTAACATTAATCTTCAGTCACTATATCAATGGATTTCCCATCAACAAAAAAGGATTCAGGGGTCGCAATTTTGTTGTTTAAAACCGCCCCCCCCTGTCCTTTCCCCCTTCTCCTCCCCCCCCCCCCCCCCCCCCCCCCCCCCCCCCCCCCCCCCCCCAGAAGTAAGAAAGAGGACATGATTGGAGTAGATGTGCTGAAGGTAAGAAGGACAAAGGGGGACATTATTGGAGTTGATGTGCTAGGAGTGAGAGGTATGGTGGAGGACATGACTGGAGTGGATGTGCTGGAGGTGACAGGTTTGGTTTTTTGTTTTAAGGACTATCTTCATTGCAGATTTATGTTATTAAAGTTTAAATCTGCAGAAGGACATTTGGGACACCTTGTATATGAACGAGATGGTGTAAAAATGAGAAACAACAAAACAAACAGGAACTCCGCATTTCATTACCATCTAGAAGACGATTCGAAAAACGAGAATCAGGTGGTGAAGACCACAGCTGCTTAATAATAACCTTAGATGGATACACAGTCTGCCGAAGACAAGGGGAAAACTATATCGAGTCTCAAGAACTTCACTAAAAATATAATTAAAGCGCAAGGCTTTGTATTTTTTATGTATTCACTTTTATTTCATGTCGAAGTTGAAAAACAAATACAAAACACAATTAATATAATGATCACCTCAAAATAGTCGAATTCTGCTATGAATATGACGTCACGAAGTGAGAGGGAAAAGTTGGTCAACATTTTCTGACGAAGTGTGACGATTTGGTTCGGGGGCTTTATGAAAAGTGACGTCACAATTCATGTACGAGTACTGATTGCTTCTTTCATAGATGAAGTTGGAATAAAATAGATATTTTAACCTCCATCCTCACAGTCTTAGCTGACATATCTAATAATTGTTATAATCTTTGACTAATCTAAATAGTTTTTTTTTAAAAATAATATATATTTATTTTACCTTTAAAAAAATGTAGACTAAATAAACTGTACTGCTGATTAAAATTAGATTTTAAATAATAAAACAGAAACAAGGTATTCACCACCCCGTCAACCGTGAGATGAAAGACACAATCTTAGCAAGTTGAAAGGCTTGTATTTGGATTAATGTGAATGTTGAGAGAGAGAGAGAGAGAGAGAGAGAGAGAGAGAGAGAGAGAGAGAGGATAGAGAGAGAGAGAGTGAGTGAGAGAGAGTGCGTGCGTGCGGAAAGAAACGGCAAAATTTGAATATTTAACCAGAAAATAAGTCTATTAAACCCTAATTAATTAAACACTATTTTATTTTAAACGATTATTATTTTGCCGGCACTAGTTAGCTAATTTACATTCGATTATATTTTCTATTTGCAGTGTTTAAAAAAATTGGTGGTGGGGAAGGGAGAGAGAGAGAGAGAGAGAGAGAGAGAGAGAGAGAGAGAGAGAGAGAGAGAGAGAGAGAGGGAGAGAGAGAGAGAGAGAGAGAGAGAGAGAGAGAGAGAGAGAGAGAGAGAGAGAGAGTTAGTTGCTTATCCTTTACAGGACGTGGCAATCAACCCCAGCTTTTATTGGCTGTTTGTGATTTTTCTAGGCAATTTTTTTTCATTCAGTAGTTTGCCATTGCTTTCTGAACGGTACGGCGCTTATACCATTGTTAAAAATCCACACAAAGCGATCTGCTACCAAACCGCCTGCAGCAGGTTTCGAACCTGGTATATCTGGATTATGAAACTGCGTTCATGTCCATTAGGCCACAGACGCCGACGAGAGAGAGAGAGAGAGAGAGAGAACGAACGAACGAACTTTATTTTCAAAGGGTTGAGAATTGGGCACGCAGGCCCGTCTGACATTCTGCCCTTCCTTTCTCTCGTCTTTTATACTGATTTCATTTATTCTCACATACATTTTACCCATCAATTCAAGGAATTCAACGTTATAAAGGTAAAATAATAGCATACTAGCATAAATAATAGCAGAGAGAGAGAGAGAGAGAGAGAATTTATGACGTTACAGGTTCCCGGAGTGTTTATGACGAAATGTGATGGGAGACAAGGGTGGTAAAGATGGCAAACACCTCGTGACCAGTGGCGTATCCTGGTAATGCGAGCTAGGCGTGCTGCTACTTAAAATGAATATGTACGCCTACTATTTAACTTCTTCCCCTCTTAATTTAAAAACCAACTATATTCAATTACGCAACGATAGTTATTAGGGGTATATGTCAATTATCTCCGAAATACTAATTAACTTACAACTTGAAACTCACTGTCACTGTAATAATGTGCATTCCCGGCAAATAACAAAAATTAATCACAAAAAACACTGGACGGACACAACCGATTTTTACAACTCGAGAGCTGCAAGACCACCGCACGCATGTTCGCATTGTATTTACGTATCTGGCCATGACCCCGATCCAATCAAACCAGTGTTCAGACGTGAATCCGAAAGGTGCCGCACGCATTGTAACGGAATTACCCGAGAAACTTCGGGCGATTGCTATCGCAATGGGAAGGCAAACCCGGTCCTAAAAAATGCCGTGCAGAAGTCGGATGTGTCGATCGAAAGGTGCAGATATCACAGCTTAGGCGTAAACAGACACAACGCAACCACCGTCCTTTTCAGGACGAACGAAGAAGAAGAAAAGCGTCTGGGGAAACTGAAACTAGATTATACTGGTAGATTCTATTGCTGGAAAATCCGTTTTCCTGGTGCGTGCGGTCCGAAAGCAGAACATTAGAAGAGAAATATGTGGACGACCCCTACAATCTTAGCTCAGTATATAAATAAACTAACGCCTGGATAACAAGAAAATAGTAGAACAACAACTCAGTCCTACCACAGAAAGTCGTTACGGCTGGTATTATAAATATAACCGCTTCCAAATTACATTGACAGAATGGCTTGGTTGTATCGAGTGAGCACAGGCATCTATCCGTCCATCTACATAAAGGATGCGGCAGTTATTCCCGCTTATATGAAGCAGCGCATAGAAGAAACTCTAAGCGAAGCGATCAGGTTTGTCATTATTTTATTTACTTATTAGTTTTAAAAAAAATTTCAGATAGAAATAAGAAACAATTTTGCTCATCATCATCAACATCTTATCAATCATCATCATCACTTCATCATCACCATCATATGAATCACTATCATATCAATCATCATCATCACCATTTCAATCATTATCATAATATCAATCATCATTAATCTTCATCATCATATCAATCATCATCATCATCATATAAATCATCATCACCATATCAATCACCATCATTTTATCAATCATCATCATTACTTCATCTTCATATCAATCACCATCATATCAATCATCATCATCACCATTTCAATGATCATTATCACAATACCAATCATCATCATATCAATCATCATCATATCAATCATCATATCAATCATAATGTCATCATCATCATCATCAACATCGTCTTCATTCTCCTTTGCGTTCCCTGTGAAGCGTGGACTGGAGCCTTAAATTCGTGTATCCCAAGCATAAATGAAGAAAAAATAAAAGAAACATTGCGTCATAAAATTAATGTCCTCAAACTGAGGAAAAGAGGCACTCCCATTTGTGAACCACTGATGTAATGAAAGGTCAATTTTGTTTAATCCAGGGCAATCAGAAATATCTTCTTAAAAAGTCAAAAAAGCAAAAGTATAATGACACGAAAAAAGCAGAATAATAAAAACTAAAAAATAGCATCAAACAATAACCTAAACCAAAGACATGTACTACTGTCCTGGTTATGTAGGGGTACGCGGCAATGAACGAGCTGACAGACTAGCTTCAAGAGCACCCTTAGAATGGGTATTAGATATGGATTTGAGAGAGATACAGAGGGCAATTAATGATCGCCTATCGACACTGCAATCGATGAATCATTAAGGCTAAGATTGCTGGAATTTGGCATCCTGTGTGCATACAACCAGCGCGCATTCATGGCCTTCGACATTTGCTGAAGGAGACTGAGCACCTATAGGTTTGCCCGGAGTGCAATGACGTCAGTTCTGATCAACAATAAACAACAATAACATGTACTCGCTATTCATAACTTCAAGTTGAAAGTGTTAAGCGCCTATGGAAATAGAAATACACAGAAAACAAAAACTGCTTAGATTACAACTAGGAGCTTAGCACTTTGTTAAAGAAGAGTCTTACTGGGCATGATGTCTGCAGTATAAACCGTAGAGAACTTCCTACTTAGCAGAAACAGGTAGTTCCTACAAAGCAGGAGGAGGTATGAACAAGAAAGTATAGATAATTAAATAGTCTTACAACTTTTCTATCAGGATCTATTTTTTCAAGGCATTCAATTTTCTGTTCACGATGGACATTGCCAAAAGTCTTCTTGCAGTCTATGAATCACATGTACATACTTTTGGGGACTATATATAATATATATATATTTCTACTAGTGCCATGATATATGTAGTGGGTTTTGATGGTATTGTATGGTTGATGTCACTTAGTGGGATGTATGAGGTCAGTTGTGAAGGCTCCTGAGATAAATGTAGATGTGAATTACAGAAGGCCCTTCGTACTACCACTTACGACCTCACACATATCTTTTTTTACTAATGAATGTGGCTACGTTAAATTCTAGGGTACTGATATGTACTGTCTTGTATTAGTATATACAAACACACACACAGATAATTACTAAGTGTAATAATATTAATAAAATTTATAACACACTGAACTGACTCAGCTGTTTTAGTTTTAGATATAGAAATTTTCTTTAAGTTTATTTGTTCTGAACCAAGGTTTTATTTTGGTCAGAACATATGAAAGGTTATTAAGTTATGAATGAAATGCATGGATATATGTCATAATAAAATGAAAGGTGTATACATATGTATTTTACAAGACTAGTTAATATTAATACTGTTTATATTTTAAATTTCTCTGGGAGAACGATTAATGGATGTGCTGATGGGGTGGCGTCATCACTCCCATTCTGTAACTACAGGAGCTGTGTCCATTAGATTACAACTTTATACTGTGTCTTTCCCAAAGTTCAGTAAACCGTGGTGGGGAAATTATTATAAGTTCCTTAGAAATATGGTGAATCTTCAGCAGGCCATTTAGTACTCATCTGGTCTGCGAAAAACTGATGCAGAATCAGGTGGTCCACTTCTCTCGACAGCTAGAATAGAACGATAGTCTGCTTCTATACGCTGTTTGCCTGCATACACGTCTGTTGGTGTAACTTTGAATACTTATGTAGCACTAGCTTAGACACAGTTATATTCTAGCAAAACTCAGCTGAGCTGCTGGCTCTAGTATGGCGTCCCTCTAAATATGGAATAGCTTTCTGGGAAATACACCACTGAATTATTTACTGTGTCTACTACTGGACAGCTTATAGTTGAATGGCAAAAATGCGCGTCTGTGCGCCAATAATATGATTATCTTTGGCCAATCACCGACTTTCCCCCTTTCAAATTTCAAACCTACAACCAAAAGTCAATTCAGTCATACCTCAGTCAAGTATGTATTATTGTCTGTTGGTCCGTCTGTCTCTACTTGCGTTTCACAAAAAAAAAACACACTTGTTTTTTGAACCAACTCTGCCGTCCCCTACACATAAGGAAGGGAAACCCGAGGCCTGTAAACAGTAAATTAATATTAGACAAACATAAAGGTATGTTTTCAGGCACTCGTAAGAAATAAAGAAGTAGACACAAGTGTTCTACTTCTTTATTTCTTACGAGTGCCTGAAAACATACCTTTATGTTTGTCTAATATTAATTTAACGTCCCCTACACAATTTTGCCTTTAAAGTTATTTTTAGCCACAATTCTCCAACACATTCCCTCTCTTTCATTTCAACTAGATTTTTACGTTTGCAGACTCAAGGCCAAGATTTTGGTTATTTTTAATGACATGGGTTAACAGTGTAGTCGTTCGTCTGATATGAACAATACAGTCTTTTGTCAATATCTTCCTTACTATCTATTCGTCTGGATAATTTAAAGTATATTATTTGTCAGCTCAAGATGGGCTATCAAACTAGCTAAGTTTTATTTTCGTAACGTTATTATTAAGAAAACATATTATTTTTTTTTTCTCGTCTATTTTTTTTTTGAAATATCTTCGAGAAGCTTCTGTAATGCGTTTGCCGCTGATTTCAAATAAAACAACCAAGTATCGTAAAAGCGTCCAAGAAATGACTGTTGCATATAATAGCTAAGGTCCCTTTTGTCCATTTCTTTACATTGTGTCACTAGTGGACGTGAATTTTTTTCCTTTCCTCACCAATTGCATCTTTTTAGTCTTGCTAGTTTCAAACATGTGTTAAGTCATATTTTTTCTTTTTGATCCCCGTTCCCTCCCGTCTCCAAGGGTCAACGTTTTGTCTGCACGTTTAACAAGTTAGTTTCCATGGCGGGTAGTGAACCGCGGCATGGGCGATCATGTCTTCTAGTAGCTTATGCATTATTTTTATCCCTACATTTTATCTTGATAGTTGGAGATATTTTAACGTTGTATCACGGTTAAATTTATCACACATCTCCCCACTTGAAAACATGCCTACGGCAAGTTCCAAAACCAGTGATACACATAGATAAAATTACTCCTCACGCCTGCCACTACTCTAATTTTGATCACAGGGGTGCCTACTGAGGAAATCTGCACCGACATTCAATGAGCCTGGGATATATTGGATAATAAACTGATAAGGTTGCAGTAATAAAGACCACCTCAGCAATCTTGCGTTTTCATGCTTAGCCTGAGATAAGAATACGAGGGGCTGATGATCCGTCTCGACCACAAAAGTCCTACCATACAGATAGATTTGGAACTTCTTTATTGCCCAGATTAACGCTAAACATTCCTTTTCGCTTGTAGAATATCCTTGCTCCGCTTTATTCAATTTGCGGCTTGCATAAGCGACTGGGTTCAGTTCTCCATCTGATGAAGATGACCTCTGCAACAAGGTAGCCCCGAGGCCTACATTACTTGCATCTGTTCTCACCACAAAGTCCTGTGTCAAATCAGGCAGTTTGAGAATAGGCTTGCTAGTGAGTTTTTCCTTTAAGTCTTGGAAAGCTAATTCACATTGCGCAGTCCAAATAATTTTATCTGGAAGTCCCTTGCGAGTCAGATCAGTCAGAGGAGCACAAATAGCGTTAAAATTTTTGATGTATTTTTGATAAGCCTAAAATCCGCTGGTAATGGATCCACTTGTCCTTCTGTGACAGCATTCAGTTTCCTGTAATCTATGCACAGTCTGTGTTCCCCAGACGGTTTTCTCAACAAAACGACACTGGAGCTAAAAGATGATTCACTGTGTGAAATAATCCCCTCCTTCAACAAATAATCTATTTCTTTTTTCAATGCCTTCTCCTTCGCGAACGGAATAGAATAGGCTCTCATACAGATTGGGTTTGAGTCTACCAGTTTCATGTCATACTGTAGCAAATTGGTATGTCCTGGTTTATCTGTTAATACATCTGTATGTTCCTCCAGAACCTGTTGAACTCTCTCCCTCTGATTTTTAGTCAGGTGCTTACTGACTTTTACCTGTGCTGCTGTTTCACAAGGATGTAATGGGTATCCATGCGAGGTGAGTGGTTCCTTTTGCATTTGTGTTGCGATAGCCAAGGTCAGTAAGGGGGTGCTTTCCTGGATTGGTCTGTCCAGATACTTCTTTAAAAGGTTTACATGATAAACTTTCTCCTTCCCCTTTTTGTCAATTTTATAGTTTGTTCTAGACACCTTCTCTAGAACCGTATATGGACCTTGCCATCCAATTTGTAATTTATTCTGGCTACCGGGTAGTAGAAGAAGCACCTTCTCTCCCACAGCTAGTTCTCTGTCCTTTGCCTTCCTATTAAAATATGCTGCATGTTTCTTCCTGGCTTGTTTCAAATTATCATTTGCCAATTTCCATCCAGCTTTCAAACGAGTGGTCAGTTCGTTCACATATTGGTACGATGAGGTAACAGTCTCCTCTGCCTTCTCATCTGTCCAGGTCCTTAATAAAGCTTCTAATGGACCTTTTACTGGTCTCCCAAATAGCAGAGTTGTGGGAGCCATCCCGGTTGAACTATGTAGTACCTCCCGATACGCAAACAATGCGGCGGGCAGGAATTGATCCCACAGATCCGGTTTTTCGTGTGCCAGCTTCCTCAGGATAGAAATGAGAGTCCCATTGATAGAGTTGCAGGAGCAGTCCAATGCTTTGGAGCTACCCGTTGACATTCTGGGCAGGATTTGACATATCTTTTTATATCCTCCGTTATCCCTGGCCAGAAGTAATGACAAGCTATACGCTGTCCTGTGGCGCTGATCCCCATGTGACCACTGAAGGGAATCGCATGCCCGAGTTCCATCACTTTATCCCTATATGAAGTGGGAAGAACCAGCTGGTTGTGACCATTTGTTTCAGTTCCGGCCTTCCTATATAATAGTTTGTTCTTCATAAAGTATTCTCCCTTGCTTGGAGGTGTATGGCATTTGGGCAATTTTTTGAAACATGGCTTGAGGGTCTTATCCTCAGCCTGCGCCTTCCTCATCTCCTCTGGATGAGCATTTATAGGTTCACCTTCTTCCTCCTTTTTCTGTGACCTGGTCTGCACTGTCGCCATGATCACAGGTCTCTCGGGATTCCCCAAGAAGACGTATCTACACCCCAATATCAGAGGGTAGATTGGTTCATCTATCACTGCTGCTCTGATTTCTCCTTCCACATAGCGAGTTTTCACCGTTATCCTTGCGATGGGAAGTGTCATGAGTGGTATGTCCTTAGTCGCCCCTTGTATTTCCACTGTTTCTGTGGTATACTGACTTGGGTCCACTAGGCTAGACTTCACAACTGAATCATAATCCAAACCTGTATCATAAAGGCACCTTGTGGTGACCCCATTACAAATAACATCCTCACAAACTGGGGGGTGATAAGGTTCCTGCTGTCCATTAGGATTAACCTTTAATCTTTGAGTCCCCGACTTCATTGCAGCAATGTTTGAAGGTTTCCTTCTACAAAATTCGGTGTTATGGTTGTCTTTCTTACACCATTTGCACCATCTTTTTCCTTGGTTAGACGGTTTTCTTTCATTATATTTTTGGTCATTGAACTGTGAGTTTCTGTCACGATAGTCATTTCTTGGCCGTTCAAGGTTTGTCCTACCTTTATTACCCTGTTCTCTATTATCATATTTATTAAATTGCTGTGGAGCTTTAAAATTATCTATGTGCTTCTTTTTAGCACCACTTACCTCTGCCTGGGCTGCCTGATACCTCTCAGCGACATTTAAAACCTCCCCCAACCTCTCTGCACCTTGTTCCATGAGAAATTTTCTCAAGTCTGGAGCCATGGACTCTCTCAATTGCTCTATCATGATCATCTCTTTAAGATCTTGGGTCTTCCCCAGAGCAGTCCATTTCTCCAAATAGGTTTCCAGTCTGGCAGAGAATTGGTGGTATGTCTCCCCAGACAACAGTTTGGCATTTCTAAATTTCTTACGATAAAATTCACCATTTTTTTCGTATCTTAACAACAAAGCCTGCTTTAGCATGTCATAATTGTCTTGGTCTTCTCTGTTCATTTTAGCAAATACTTCATAAGAAGTACCTCTCAGTCCCTGTGATAACTTTAAACTCCACCTCTCTCTCTAACCCATATGCAGTAGCTAATAACTCAAAACGACTGAGGTACCCCTCTATGTCATCGTCTTTCTCAACAAAATGGTCTAAATGAAACCCCATAGCTGATGTAGAGGCACCCTGACTAGCTGCAGCATCTGAGGCAAAAGGGCTGGCACCATTTTCAGGAGCAAGGCCTTGTAATTCCAGCTCCCTTAGTCGTAATTCATGCTCCCTTTGCAACCTTCTATCTTCTGCTTCCCTTTCGGCCTTTTTTTCTGCTGCCTTTCTTTCGGCAGTCAATCTTTTATCTTCTGCCTCCAATGCCTTTGCCTCCTTGTCAGCCTCAATCTGCAACCTCTTAAGTTCTCTATCAGCCTCAATTTGTAACCTCTTCTCTTCAGCTAACCGCCTATCTTCCCTTTCAATATACTTGTCACATTCAGCAGTTACATACTGAATTAAAACCTGACCATCCATTCCCATATCCTTCGCCGTTAGCACAGCAGCTGATCTGAACTTCGCTAGCTCAGCCATCACACAAAATAACACTGCTCAAGGTAAAATTCTAACCAATCAATAACTAAAGTAATTCTAATTAACTATTGATTAAGGTAATTCTAATTAGCCAGTTAACTAATTAATTACCACTGGCTGTGAAGATTCACCAACCTTTATTCTCACTTTCAATTTTAAGGGACAGTTTTAATTTTTACAATTTGTTCCCCTGATTTAATTCTCCCACCAGGAGATCCTAATATTACTGATAAGCTAATTATCCCTGGACAAGACCCCAATATATGTAGTGGGTTTTGATGGTATTGTATGGTTGATGTCACTTAGTGGGATGTATGAGGTCAGTTGTGAAGGCTCCTGAGATAAATGTAGATGTGAATTACAGAAGGCCCTTCGTACTACCACTTACGACCTCACACATATCTTTTTTTACTAATGAATGTGGCTACGTTAAATTCTAGGGTACTGATATGTACTGTCTTGTATTAGTATATACAAACACACACACAGATAATTACTAAGTGTAATAATATTAATAAAATTTATAACACACTGAACTGACTCAGCTGTTTTAGTTTTAGATATAGAAATTTTCTTTAAGTTTATTTGTTCTGAACCAAGGTTTTATTTTGGTCAGAACATATGAAAGGTTATGAAGTTATGAATGAAATGCATGGATATATGTCATAATAAAATGAAAGGTGTATACATATGTATTTTACAAGACTAGTTAATATTAATACTGTTTATATTTTAAATGTCTCTGGGAGAACGATTAATGGATGTGCTGATGGGGTGGCGTCATCACTCCCATTCTGTAACTGCAGGAGCTGTGTCCATTAGATTACAACTTTATACTGTGTCTTTCCCAAAGTTCAGTAAACCGTGGTGGGGAAATTATTATATAAGTTCCTTAGAAATATGGTGAATCTTCAGCAGGCCATTTAGTACTCATCTGGTCTGCGAAGAACTGATGCAGAATCAGGTGGTCCACTTCTCTCGACAGCTAGAATAGAACGATAGTCTGCTTCTATACGCTGTTTGCCTGCATACACGTCTGCTGGTGTAACTTTGAATACTTATGTAGCACTAGCTTAGTGCCACATCAGAAACTCACACTTCTGAAACAAAATTGGTGCTGTGTCAGTACTCTATACACTGCACCACTTTTATACAGCACAACACATCAACAATATACAGAAATGGGTCAGATCTCTCTGACCATACAGCACATCTTACCAAGTTGGTTTCATATTGTATCAATTCCCCCAAAGTCTGCAGTGCATATGAGATATGTTCAATAGTTTTCTATTATCCAATAAGATAGGTGATATGTTCCCACATATCTCAATACTTGATCCGCCCTTCATAATCCTTGCTGGCGTCTATGTATTTGGTTTATCTCTAGACCCTGAACTTGGGCTGGGGATCTAGAGCGAACCCCTTACTTGTTGTAAGAGACAGATTTTGATATGGCAGTATCAAATCACTCGAAATATTAAACAATATTAAAATATACAAAAGAAATGCTTTCATTCTTACCAGAATTACGAATAGAGAACACAGTTATATTCTAGCAAAACTCAGCTGAGCTGCTGGCTCTAGTATGGCGTCCCTCTAAATATGGAATAGCTTTCTGGGAAATACACCACTGAATTATTTACTGTCTACTACTGGACAGCTTTTAGTTGAATGGCAAAAATGCGCGTCTGTGCGCCAATAATATGATTATCTTTGGCCAATCACCGACTTTCCCCCTTTCAAATTTTAAACCTACAACCAAAAGTCAATTCAGTCATACCTCAGTCAAGTATGTATTATTGTCTGTTGGTCCGTCTGTCTCTACTTGCGTTTCACAAAAAAACACACTTGTTTTTTGAACCAACTCTGCCGTCCCCTACACATTTTTGCCTTTAAAGTTATTTTTAGCCACAATTCTCCACCACATTCCCTCTCTTTCATTTCAACTAGATTTTTACGTTTGCAGACTCAAGGCCAAGATTTTGGTTATTTTTAATGACATGGGTTAACAGTGTAGTCGTTCGTCTGATATGAACAATACAGTCTTTTGTCAATATCTTCCTTACTATCTATTCGTCTGGATAATTTAAAGTATATTATTTGTCAGCTCAAGATGGGCTATCAAACTAGCTAAGTTTTATTTTCGTAACATTATTATTAAGAAAACATATTTTTTTTTTTCTCGTCTATTTTTTTTTTTTTTGAAATATCTTCGAGAAGCTTCTGTAATGCGTTTGCCGCTGATTTCAAATAAAACAACCAAGTATCGTAAAAGCGTCCAAGAAATGACTGTTGCATATAATAGCTAAGGTCCCTTTTGTCCATTTCTTTACATTGTGTCACTAGTGGACGTGAATTTTTTTCCTTTCCCCACCAATTGCGTCTTTTTAGCCTTGCTAGTTTCAAACACGTGTTCAGTCATATTTTTTCTTTTTGATCTCCGTTCCCTCCCGTCTCCAAGGGTCAACGTTTTGTCTGCACGTCTAACAAGTTAGTTTCCATGGCGGGTAGTGAACCGCGGCATGGGCGATCATGTCTTCTAGTAGCTTATGCATTATTTTTATCCCTACATTTTATCTTGATAGTTGGAGATATTTTAACGTTGTATCACGGTTAAATTTATCACAATATACACTAGTTGCTTCTTTATCAAACTGTTTTTCACACTCTTCGTTGTCTATTTCTACTTTTTATTTCCATCTTATGACCTTAAAGGGTATCTTGATTATACAACTCATCATACCGATTGGTATTGACCACTCCAATACCTTAGCTTTTTTGAGTAAAGATTACAAACATCTGTAATGTTATTTACGTCAAAGCCATGCAATGACGGGTTCAAGAATGAACAGAAAATGGAAGACATGTCTACTACTCAAACATCAGAACATCAGTATAGAAACCAAACGACAGTTGATAAATCGTATATTCTTACCAACTCTTTGTTATCAGTGTCCAACATGGTCACTGACAAAAGCAGAGGAGAAGAAAATCACATCTTGTGAGATGTTTAAGAAAAGCCAGTAATGTTACTACAAGAGACAGAACGAGACATGCTGACATCAGAAACATTTTATGAACTTTCATCAAGTACAAAAAGAGACAGAAAATTAAGTAACTTGCAATCTCAAATGAATGGAGTCCGATACATTACCACTACGCACCTACAACAGTACAACAGTAGAATATCCGGTTTCAGGCACATGGGAGATCAAGAAGGCACATGGGAGATCAAGAGGGCACATGGTAGATCAAGAAGGCACATGTATAGACAACATTATAGTATTCTTACAACACCGGCTTACAGCAGCTAATGGGACACACTTGGCTCAAGAAAGCAAACTTCAGCTCTTCGCTACGCTTAACGACAACAGTAGACCGAGAAAGTCAAGTACAGAAGTGTACAGTAGCACTGTACAGGGTTGTACAGTAGCACTGTACAGGGTGTCCATAAAAGATTGTACCCTTTTCAAAAAATTTATTCTCGGCCCCATGATGTGGTACGAGGATGCTTTCTATCACAAAAGATAATCTCTGCAAGTTTTTAAGCATACCTTACAAAGACTCAAAAAAATGTACCTATTTCTTTCCTTTTTTCACCTACTTGACCAGTGTGTTGAGAGACATGTAACAATTACCGGTTGCAACTCAACTGCGAAAGTTTCACTTGAAATATCCGATGCGCGCATGCGCACTTTTTAAAGTCTATGTAAGGTATGCTTAAAAACTTGCAGAGATTATCTTACTTTTGTGATAGAATGCATCCTCGTACCACGTCATGGAACCGAGCATAAATTTTTTGAAAAGGGTACAATCATTTATAGACACCCTGTATAATAAAGAATGCAAACCTTGCTCTGTAGGATAAAGACCACTCCACTTTGTCGAATCTGACTACTTTACGAAATGTTAATTTTTGTTTCTCTTGCAGGGTGCGGGCTGTTCACAGTAAGCCGAGCACCCCAGTCGTTGCTTACACAGCGGTACAAAATGCCGATACCTTCTTTGATAAGGTGGGTTCGTTCTTTTAAAGCAGATAATTTGAGAGCGTCCATTTATAACAAGATTGTTGTGATGTTACGAATTTTTATATCATGAATGTACACTTGTTAGTTCCCCTTGCTGCCCCTTCGTTTGCCATGCTGTCCTGTGTACAGCGACTTCATTCCCCTCTCTTCTCTCTATCTCTCTCTTACACACACAAACTATCTCTACTTCTCTCTGTGTCCCTCTCTCTGACTGTCTTCCTCTGTAGTACGTGTAATAAATTTACAATCAGGTTTTAGCCAGGTTATATATACTGTTCAAAAAAAGAAACGCATAGCTATCCGAGGGCGCGTTTTTATGAGTTTGTAGATAAAATTTGGTGCTAGGGGATATGAAAACCAGCCTCAAATGTTCTTTACGGTGTCAAATGCACGTGTTGACCTGAATTGCGTTCGTTTTTGTAATCGATACAACGCAGTGGTCAATAGTGTTTATGACGCAATTTTTGACCACAGCTCATGTTGCGCGCACGTGAAAGCAACAAAATTTGGGGTGAACACTATTCACTGATTACGCAACTGAAACCCTATAAAAGGATAACGCTACACACAAAAAATTCAGTTCATTTTCAAGCAGACATTTATGGTGTCTCTGTCGATAAATTTAAGGAACATTGCTATTGGCCGACTGCATGCAGGCGAAAGTCAAAGTCAGGTTGCCAGGCATCTAAACGTGCATCAGAGTACCATCAGTCGACTTTGGCACCGGTTCCAAGCCACTGGCTCAGTTGAAGACCGGCTTTGCAGTGGACGACCCAGAGTGACAACAGCAGCGGAGGATCGCTTTATTCGGCTTCGTCACCTCAGAGACAGGTTTACAACAGCTTCCTCAACTGCCCAGTCATTGCCTGCAGGACGTCATGTGTCTGATCAAACTGTCCGGAATAGACTGCATGAAGCTGGACTTTGGGCACAACGACCTCACCGAGGACCTGTCCTTACGCGCCGCCATCGCCAAAATCGACTTCTTTGGGCCAACCAGCATCGTCCCTGGGCAGCTGACAATCAATGGAGACGTGTCTGGTTTAGTGACGAATCTTTCTTTTTGTTGCAGCGTCATGATAGACTGCGTAGGATCTACCGTAGGCGAAATGAACGTTGATGAAGCTCCGCCGCACGGTGGTGGAGGTGCAATGGTGTGGGAAATGATCAGTTACAACGGAAGGAGTCAATTGGTGCACATTGAAGGAGGCTTGAATGCGCAACGATACGTCAATGAAATTCTTCGACCACATGTCCTTCCACTTTTGGCTGCCCAAAGGTCTGTGTTTCAACAGGACAACGCCAGACCCCATTGTGCACGGTTGACCACGCAGTTCCTGACTGCCAACAACATTCTCACCCTTCCCTGGCCTTCCCTGTCTCCAGACACGAGTCCGATTGAGCACCTATGGGATGAGCTGCATAGACGTGTTTGTCGTCGAGACTTTGCTCCAGCCAATCGTCGTGATCTATTCCAGGCACTCCAGGAAGAGTGGGCAGCCATCTCACAGGCCCACATCAGACGTCAGATCGCATCCATGCCCAGGAGATGCCAGTCGCTGATCGATGCAAGAGGAGGCCACACACTATACTAACGGGAAAGCCCGTACGCCAAAAAACTCTCGTGACCCAAATGCAAAACAACTGTCAATTGATTGGTTGAACCCTAAGGTATTCTTGTGTGCAAATTGAACAATTAAATCATTAAATTAAAAAAGTTATTGAATGTCAAAATTATGGCTATGTGTGTGCCTTCAGTAGCTATGCGTTTCTTTTTTTTGAACAGTATATATATATATATATATATATATATATATATATATATATATATATATATATATATATATATATATATATATATATATATATATATATATATATATAGGGTTTCAGTATATATATATATATATATATATATATATATATATATATATATATATATATATATATATATATATATATATATATATATATATATATATATATATATATATATATATATATATATATATATATATATATATATATATATATATATATATATATATAATTGCCCGGTGTTTCTAGGAATGGTTTATGAAACGTCTGAGAATGTAGCAGTGTAGCAAAGTTTGATTTGCTGGGGAGGTTATGATGGTATCCTAAAAGAATGAAATCCGTGTCTGTATTTAACCGTGTGAGGTCAAGCACATGTAGGCCCTTGACTCTAAAAGATGATGATGAAATATATGCAGGGAACCTAACTCTACCTCCCTAGATTTCACACGGTCACTATTTTGGCTCTAGTGTCTGGTGTATGATGTACCTAGTGTCTAGTGTATGATGTACCTAGTGTCTAGGGGAGAAATGAAATGATGGTACACAACACAAAAACACTTTAATTTTCTATGAGGAAGTGAATAAAACCAGTGGTTAAGTTTTTCTTTAAAATGAATGTTTTTTCTGTACAATTTAATCTGCCTGTCCAGCCATATCTTTTGGACAGGTCTTTGAAAATGAGGACAAAATAGTTTACAGAAAAGATCAACTAAAAATGTGTGGACAATTTGCCCAATAATTATAAAGTCAATATATATCTTTCCTGTGGGAATGTTCACAGCTTACACTTTATTCATCTAAGAGGGAGAGTCACTGTGTATGAGGGGCTGTAGTTTCATCACACCCCATAAACTTCCTGAGTATGATTTGAAATACCAGTGTTTATTAAACGAAAGTGTCAGATCTACCCAGATGCTTAACACATCACCTGGGATTCCTTGTGGAATGATAATACAGTATGAAGTTGCAGAAAATCTCGATCTCTCAAAATGCCCAAGCTCCTCCCGTTATCTTTTGACAGCATAAACGAATGGTCGGAGACTTGATGTCTTTATTCTCACTCAGCAGGTTTCCTGTTACCGGCTGGCAACAGGAAATAAAACCTCTGCAACAAAAGGACACCCTGGCCTTTTATATCTGATCACTTCTTATATTTATTATTTTCATACGGTGGTATGGGGTCAGCCTCGCGTCATTACAGGTGCACTCGCCCCTAATTTTAAATGACTCACACCTTGCTGTGACCACACCTCAGGTCCCTATGGCAGATACGCCACTGTACGTTTACATAGTTTTCCTCAATAAAATAATGTGGAGTAACCACATTTCCTTTGGTATGATTTTCTCTTCTTTTCTTTTTTAAAAAACAAATGCTTCAGGCATGTTAAACCGTGTTCATGGAACACAGAGGCTTACTAACATATTCTAATGCAATAATTATTAAAACACAATCATGACAACATACATCAGTTAGATACAGTTCAATGTGAGGACTCAACAATGTCTTCTCCCGGCACGTCCTTCACTTTTCCCAATAGCAGTATCTAACTTTGGCAGTGGGACTAAACATATTAAATTCATAAAGCATTCTTACCATAAATTTCAAGAAATATAAACAAATGACGTTGACTTGCAAAGAAGTGGCCTCAGTTTCTTCTGCACTGTCCAGACTGTGAATACTTCTTTATTTAATTTTAAAATTAACACAGCTGATCTCAGCGTATTTGAATGAAAAGTTTTGTTCAACTGGCAATGAATAATGAAAGCCTTTTGCTAATATTTATTAGCACTGGCCAATTGAAAGCTTGCGACTACCAGAATTCAAATGTAGTTTTTGAAAAACAAAAATAATTCCAAACAAAATCTGCGTCTGGTAGTCGATTGGCCAGCCTGCTTTAGTTATGCCAATACAAAAAGATGTTAGTTTTGGGTAACAATTTTCCTACCGCTCCCCTCTCCTCCTATACTCTTTTCTAAGCTGTCGTCCCCACTAACGTTATGAAAAAAAAAAAACAAGCAGGAACAACAGTCTGTCTGGTCGCGCGTCCGTAGACATTTAGTATTTTCTCAATAACTTGGCTAATACTTGGACTACCATATTATTTAAAACACATTCTTGCTCAGTGGACTCTAAGCTATACTATCAAATAATTTTTATGATCAGTTTCATTATGGTTTAGATTTTCAATTTTGTCACTGTCAATCGTCAAATAAAAATTTTACACAAGACGGCCATCTTCCCCCCTTTCATCTCTCGCTAGCATGTATTTTCAAATAACTACTTGTTTTAGTGACGTCAATAATACTACCGCGAGGAGGAAATAAAATTGTCTGCGTGTTTGCCTCTGTTGGCTTTGCCGCAGCGTGTATATATGCATGGCATAATGTGTCAAGCGAAGCGGGGTTTTGAGCGGCGGGTATTTGAATAGGCGTTAAATATTTGTATTGTCTCGTGTTACACTACCAAAAAATGTAAGGATTACTACTTATTACCAGCGTTAAAGTTAACTATTACGTTAATTCAGACAGTAGTTTGGCGGCACACTTCCGCAAAATCGTTAATTGTAAGTCTTGCCGCAGTCTCTATCAGATCGGGCAAAATGTTAAAAATGTACGTCACAAGGAAAGCGAGTAGGTTTAAACGGCGGGGTCGGTTCTAAGCCTTTTTACGGCACAAAATTCAGCGCTATGCTGGCGTGTGAGAGGATCACAGTCAGTCACAATCGGGCGGGTTTATTTATTATCATTTTATGACTAAAATCTTACTAAAATGAGCGATTATTCTCGCAGATTTTACTACAAGCAGTCAAACTGATATTTTGATACCTTTTATATTCTTTTCATTTTTAAAATCGCATATGTTACAATTAATAAATTTCACTACGCCGTGTCATATTTGCTTATCGTTATTTTCTACATTTATTTTTGCAACATTATTCCAGTGCTGCCATCACAGGTGTCAATACCTTGTCGAGGTATAGCGGCTTGCCTACCCTGATTACCACCAGAGCTATGCCAGCGGGAGTTTTACTCCTGGAAGGTTCTACCAAGCTGGACAGGTTTGCGCGGGTAGGGGTCGGACTAAAACAGACACCCTGGTCTTCCAGGTTGGAGGTTTTAGCATTGGGCTGACACCCCAGTCTATGTAAAAAGAAACGAAGTTACGGAAACGACAACAAATGAACAAACTCTGCTGCAAGACGGACATCCGGAGTTTGAGGCTCGTATGACTGTCAGTGGTGAAAGCCGAAAGGAAGCCACTGAAACGAGAACGGACGTCCTGACCGCAAAACATGAAACAAGAATAGGATTTTGGAATGTCAGGACAATGAACGAGACGGGAAAACTAAAACAGGTCACAGCGGAAATGAGAAACTTTAGATTACACATTCTAGAGATAAGCAAGAGCAGATGGACAGGGACAAGAAAAGTTACAACAGCAACGGGAGAAACAGTACTTTACTCTGGCAGAGAGGATGGACAGCACAATGAAGGTGTAGCCATTATTCTACAGAAAGGAATAGAAAGGACATTACTGGAATGGAAACCCATCAACAACAGACTGATAAAAATAAGATTGAGAGGGAGATTCACCAAAACTGCAATAATACAATAGTACGCACCAACAAATGACAGCGACGAAGAGGTCAAGGATGAATTCTATCAACAACTGCAAAAAGAAATGGAAGACACACCTAGATACGATCTTATCGTAGTAATGCGAGACCTCAATGCGAAAGTTGGAACATACAATATATATAATGAAAGAGTAATGGGGAAATGCGGCAGCGGAACAGCAAACGAAAAAGGGATAAATTAATAAGTCTCTGTAGCATTAACAACCTAGTCATTGGAGGAACACTTTTCTCACACAAATTAACATGGGAATCACCAAATGGTCGGGACAGAAACCAGATAGACCACATGATGATAAATGGCAGATGGAGACATGCATTACAAGATGTGAAGGTAATAAGAGGTGCAGACGTGGGAAGTGACCACCATTTAGTCGTAGCAAAACTGAAGGTGAAAATCAGAACTGCTGGACCAACTGTAACTACACAGAAAAGGTTTCATATCAGCAAATTGAAGGACCCCCTTATCAGAAAAGATTTTGCGGCCGATATAAAGAAACGATATCAAATTGCCAAACGTCAGGAAATAACATCGACTGATGATATAAACCAGACATTCAACATCATTTCAAAAATATATAAGGAAAGCAGTAAATCATGCTTGGGATTCCATGAAAGGAAGAAGCAAGATTGGATAACACCAGAAACATTAAACACCATAGCGATGAGAAAGGAAATGAAAAGAAAGAAAACAGAAGCGAAGTCCCCCCAGGTTAAAGCAACTATATAGCGAACAGTACAGTCAGCTGGACAAGGACGTTAAACGCCAAACCCGAGCCAACAAAAGGAATTTCCTAGACGATCTTGCAAGACAGGCAGAAAAGGCAGCACTGAGAAATGAACAAAGCACAGTATACAAAATAACTAAAATCATCTGCGGAAAACGAGGTGCAAACAATATTACATTAGTAAGAGATAAGCAAGGAAATCTCGTCACGACAGCAAAGGGACAGGAAACAAGATGGGCAGAGCATTTCAGAGAAACTCTGAACAAGGAACCACCAGAGACACAGTTGAATGTTCCTGAGGCTGAAAACGATCTAGATGTTAATACAGACATTCCACTGAAGGAAGAAATCATCACGGCAATCAAAGGGTTAAAGAATGGAAAAGCTCCTGGCCACGATAACTTAAATGCAGAGCTATTTAAGACAGACCCTGAGCTAGCAGCAGAACTACTAGAACCACTATTTGCATAATTCTGGAAAACAGGGATAACACCACGGAATGAAATAAAGGAATAATTGTCAAACTGCCCAAGAAGGGAGACCTTGCCGACTGCAATAATTGGAGAGGAATCACTCTTCTCTCAGTTCCCAGCAAAATATTAGGCAGGATAATTATACAGATAATTTCAAAAGCAGTAGACCACAAACTGAGGAAAGAACAAGCAGGATTTAAAAAGAACAGAAGATGTGCAGATCGTATATTTACCCCCAGGAACATCATAGAGCAGTGCTCAGAATGGCAGAGACAGCTGTACATTAATTTAGATGATTTTGAAAAGGCTTTTGACTGTATATATAGGGACAGTCTATGGAAAATACTGAGGGCTTATGGAATTCCAAGCTGCATAGTGTCAATCATAAAAAGCCTCTATGCCAACTTTACGTGTAGCGTAGGGCAGAGCAACCTAACCTTTGAGGTGAAGACAAGAGTAAGACAGGGATGCCCCTTATCAACCACTCTATTTTTAACAGTCATAGACTGGGTGATGCGGCAGACAACCGAGGACAGTCCTAGAGGAATAAGATGGACTACGTTTTCTACATTGAAAGATCTGGAATATGCAGATGACATTGCACTCCTAGCACATTCACATCAACATATCAAGGAAAAAACGGATAGACTTAATAAGTATAGCCGGCAGGTTGGCCTGAACATCAATCTAAAGAAGACAGAGGTCATGACACTCAATGTGAGCAACCCCGAGCCCATAACAGTAAGGAATCAACAACTGGAACAGACAGACACCTTCACATACCTAGGAGGCAAAGTAACACCAGATGGCGGAGCAAGCAAAGACATCAACAACAGAATGAACAAAGCAAGAACAGCCTTTTTTAGTCTAAACAACATCTGGAAGTCCTCTCAGTACAGCACAAGCACAAAATTAAGATTATATCTTATTATTTCTGTGCTTCTCTTTGGTGCGGAATGCTGGAGAATAACAGAGAAGGAAATGTCGAAATTGTTCTCTTTTCACACAATCTACCTAAGAAAAATTCTCCGAATCGTTTGGCCGAATACCATCACCAACCAAGATCTGCTTACTCGGAGCAAGCAAGAGGACATGCACACCATCATAGCTGACAGACGCTGGAGTTGGGCTGACCATGTCCTCAGAAGAGATCCCGATTCCATCACAAGAACAGCTATGCTTTGGACCCCTGAAGGAAAACTAAAGAGAGGCCGATCAAAAACAACTTGGCGGAGAATGAACCAGAGTTGGGGCACTGTACGAAGGATGGCCACCGACCGAGCAAAATGGAATCAATTTGTTGCTGCCCTACAAGACGCCACCAGGCGTGATGGCCACTGACTGCTTTGACGGTCGGTGGCAAAGGATCAAAGAAGAAGAAGAAAGAAGACGATTCCAGTGCTTTTTAATAAACAACATTTTTGGTGTTGCCGTATGGGGCAAAAATGAATGAATTTCTTGGTGTGCCCACTGTGGAGCAAGCAACGGACAACTGTCCGTGTCAAAAGCACAGATTTTCTAAGTTAATGTCTGCTATCTTAACTGACTGACCATCTTCTTCTTCTTCTTTGATCCATAACCGCCAACCGTCAAAGCAGTCAACGGCCATCACGCCTGGTGGCGTCTTGTAGAGCAGCAACAAATTGATTCCACTTTGCTCGGTCGGTGGCCATCCTTCGTACAGTGCCCCAACTGTGGTTCATTCTTTGCATCTCAGCTTCCGCAGTTCTCTGCCAAGTTGTTTTTGGTCGGCCTCTCTTTCGCTTTCCCTCGGGGGTCCATAGCATAGCTGTTCTTGTGATGGTATCAGGGTCCCTTCTGAGAACATGGGCAACCCAACTCCAGCGTCTGCCAGCTATGATGGTGTGCATGTCCTCCTGGTTACTCCGAATAAGTAGTTCTTGGTTGCTGATGGTGTTTGGCCAAAAGATTCGGAGAATTTTCCTTAGGCAGATTGTGTGGAAGGAGGACAGTTTCGACATTTCCTTCTCTGTTACTCTCCAACATTCCGCACCATAGAGAAGCACAGAAAGTACGCAGCTCTCATACAGTCTTAATTTGGTGTTTGTGCTGTACTGGGAAGACTTCCAAATGTTGTTGAGAATAGCAAAGGCTGTTCTCGCTTTATTCATTCTGTTGTTAATGTCCTTGCTTGTTCCACCGTCAGGTGTTACTATGCATCCTAGGTAAGTAAATGTGTCTGTCTGTTCTAACTTCTAGTTCCTTACTGTTATTGGCTCAGGATTGCCCACATTTAGTGTCATGACCTCTGTCTTCTTCAGATTGATGTTCAGGCCAACCTGCTGGCCATACTTATTCAGTCTATCGGTTTTGTCTTGAATGTGTTGATGTGAATGCGCGAGTAGTGCAATGTCATCTGCATATTCCAGGTCTTCCAGTGTAGAAAATGTTGTCCATCTAATTCCTCTTGGACTGCCCTCTGTTGTCTGGCGCATCACCCAATCTATGGCTGTCAAAAATAATGTTGTTGATAAGGGGCACCCCTGTCGTACTCCTGTTTTCACTTCGAAAGTTACATTACTCAATCCGACACTGCACGTAAAGTTAGAATAGAGGCTTTTTATGATGGAAACAATGCGGCTGGGAATTCCATAAGCCCTCAGTATTTTCCATAGACTGTCTCTATGTATACAGTCAAAAGCCTTTTCGAAATCATCTAAATTAATGTACAGCTGTCTCTGCCATTCTGAGCACTGCTCTATGATGTTCCTGGGGGTTAATATACAATCTGCACATCTTCTGTTCTTTCTAAAGCCCGCTTGTTCTTTCCTCAGTTTATGGTCAACTGCTTTTGAAATTCTCTGGATGATTATCCTGCCTAGTATTTTGCTGGGAACTGAGAGGAGAGTAATTCCTCTCCAGTTGTTGCAGTCTGCAAGGTCGCCCTTCTTGGGCAATTTGACAATTATTCCTTTACTCCACTCTGTTGGTGTTGTCTCAGTTTTCCAGACTTGAGCGAATAGTGGTTCTAATAGTTCTGCTGCTAGTTCAGGGTCTGCCTTGAATAACACAGCATTTAGAATGTCGTGACCAGGCGCTTTTCCATTTTTTAACCCTTTGATAGCTGTGAGGATTTCTTCTTTTCGTGGGATGTCTGTATTTACGTCTAAGTCACTTTCAGCCTCAGAAACATTCAGCTGAGTCTCTGGTGGTTCCTTATTCAATGTTTCTCTGAAGTGCTCTGACTGACCATGGGCCTTGTTTATTGCCATTGCAAATGCAAGACGCATATGGTATTGTGGTCGCTTAAAATCAAAATGTATGTCAGTGGGAATCAGAGGAATTCGTGGAATGAATGCATTTTCTCCTATGGCACAACCTGTTAATATTGTTGCTTCTATCGCGTTTGATATGACATTCTTATCAAATAATTTGGTTCCATTACACAATTTAGGTGGATCAAAATTTCACAGTAATATTATCAGTGCACCGATTTTTTCAATAAGTTGTGATGTGGCATTCCAGTTGGTTCCAATGAGTTGCGAATTTCCCTTGTCACAACAAATTACGGCTAAAAATACTTCGATCTGGTACTTTAACTTGGCCATTGAAATAATCCTCTCCAGTTGCTTCAGTTTTAAATTTCATTGCTCCGCAATAATCACATACTGTATCCATTTATTTTGAAACCGTATTTTTTTGGACTATAAAATAACTTACGAATTAAAAAAAAAAAATTGCACACAGAACAATGTGTAATGTTGAATTACGCATTATTATTAGCGTAAGTGCTGTAAAAACTCAAAATCTATTTACATTTTCATTCAAACAAATAGTGTGCAGTCAATAATTTGAACTGTATTAACTTATTGTTGTTGTTTTTGCTGTTGAGTAACTTAGGAATAATATATTTTAAAAAATACAGAAAAATAAAGTACCGGATTCATTCGAAATTTCATGGATAATGCTTCGTTTTATTTAAATGTGGATCTATACGTTTTCTTTAAATAACACTTTATCTCGTTTTGGAGAGGCTCGCCTCGTTTAACCTAGACCTATAGTCCGCTGGTTATAATAGAGCGCAATTAAATAATTTTAAGGCATTGACCTACCATTAATGAAAGCAAATATATAGTCAAACTATATTTAACACGAACACATTTTAATATATAGTGGCTTGGAATGTGAAGGTCTGATGCTGTTCTTACAACGCATATGAGTTTTAACAGATGAAAGTCAATTAAATATCTGTTAAAGTCAGTTATATAACTGGAACCACCATCCTTTACACCCCTCCACTTTAATGTTATTCTTGTTCAGAGTTTCTTCTTGCTTTTGTTTGTTTGTTTGTTTGTTTTAATTTTAACGTATAAGCACAATTGTGATTGTCCCTATTTACAATGATTTGACAAACGTGATGCCACTTTTTCATATCGGCAGTTGTTCATATTATTTGGAATTGAAAACAATATATTTCCTAATTATAACACATCAGAGGAGATATTTTTCTTCATTAATTTAAATAAATAAAAAATGAAAGCAAAATCAGATGGATTTATTACCCTTGTTGCAACAAATTACGACAAAATATGTTTCGACTCGGTAATAATTCCGTAATAATAACATATTGCATCCATATATTTACTACTTTATTTTTCTGAGTGCAGTTTTTTTTTTAAATGCGTAAGCTATTTATAGCACAATTAAAAAAAATTAATAAAGTTTAAAATTATTAACGATACACTTCGAAAAAAAAAACACTTAAAACAGTTTAAATATTCAACTGTACACTTTTAATTTGAATGAAAATCTAAACAGATTTCAAACTAAAAGTGTACAGTTGATAATATAAACTGTTTTCTCCTTATATTCAGCTGTATTTGTTGTTCTTCTTTGGCTTTTAATGTCCAAGTTACATTAGCAAGTTACAAAAGTACATACACGATCGATGTCTGCATTAGTTTTATCTTGGTTTTATGAGTTAGATTGTGTCTCTCCAGACTTGCCTCGATCTGGTTAAAACTGCTTACTCTGAAGATACTCTGTCTGTAAAATGCTACAGCTTAAAGAGCTATCACATAACTGTGATGTTTCCTGTTATTTATGTGTAGGCCTCTATATTTCTTTTACAAAATTTCCTCCATATATAAGTGTGCATGTCAAAATAGAAAAGTGATATCATTGATGTGCCTATCCAGAGGTCCACGACTTACATATTTAAAAAAAAAGTTCAGTTTGAGATCAAACATGCACAATCCACGACAATTCTTTTTTCTGCGTGTTCATTTCATGTTATGTATACAAGGCAATTGTATGTTTTCTCTCGATCACCTGCCATAATATTTAAAATCTTTTTCCCTTTAAATAAAGAGTGTTCTTGACTACGCCATTGGTCTACCTGCAGAGATGGGGATTGACGGCGTCATTATCTGGGGGTCCTCTAACCTCTTCAAACCTAATCCTAGTGTCAAATGCAAAGCTATTAAAAAATACGTGCACGAGATTCTAGGCCCGTACGTTTCGCAGCTGATGGACAGACTCAGTAACTGCAGCGCAACAAAATGTGGTGATAGGGGCAGGTGTATCAGGCAAGAATACGCTCAAAACGTGACGTTCACCCCTGCCAAGGTATCACTGAGAAGGCTAGCCCGTGCTGCAATATCTGAAGCAGCAAGTCGAAGAGACAGTGGCAGAAGTGGCAGAAGTGGCAGAAGTGCAGCTCATCTGCAAAGGGCACGACCTGTCAGTCATGGAAACCTTGACGGACTGATAAGCCAATCAAGCAGCACATATGACACTGTTTGGTTCGGAACAACAGAACAACCGTCGTCACAAGAACAATCTATTAATGAAGATATTTTAACAGATACAGATCTAACCCTGGACAGCGGCATGCCACTTTTATCTCAAGCAGAGTATCGAGAAGAGATAGAAAGACTAATAAATGCTACATACGCTCAATATGTCCCTTTCAGTCAGGAAACAGTCTCAGGCCAGGTAAAGAAAACAGACAGCGAGAGCCTCACACCTCAAAATAATAAGCCGAAAACAAATGCTACAGTAGAATCAGTTTTGTATAACCGTTTTCAAAAGACGTTGCTTCTATCAAACACGCTAGGTTCTTTTAACCAGACACCGTTTATACGACAAATAACGGCCAGGAATGACATTTCAAATCAAGATGACACTCATATAAACTCGACGGTTCGCCCAGTCAGTTCCACTCAAGGGTCACAAACATTAACATCGCTGACTGACTTCATTTCTCCCTTAACATCCACAGTTAGTTCTACGAGCTGGAGAAATAATCCTTCACAGCTGAGACGCACAGACCAAAACAATGATGGAAGTTCCACATTTTCAGGTGGAACAATTCAGAATCTTGAGAATTCACATAGTACCACACCTTGTTCTAAGAATACATGTACTACTGTACATCAGAGTCTTCAAGCTTCAAGAGGGGTAATGAGCAAGGTCTTGATCACGTCGCCGACAAATGATCTCAATGTGTACATCATAAGACAGACTATTCTAGACATGATCAACAATGTATACAACTATTATACTGATATAATACACCGGATACATCATACACTAAACTTTAAAGTGGCTCAATGGAGCAATGAAACTCGGGAAGATCCACAACATCGCCCTGTAGCTTTACCTCTAGTCCTTAACACCAACAAAGCTGTGGCCAGAGAAGAGTTTTCTCAAACGACAGTTGTAACTACATCAGAAACAAGAAATTCGTACGTAGGCATTACCCCACAAGACAACTCTGCAGATATAAATAATTCTAGCGATAAATCTGCCGCAAAAGTCTCAGAAACAGGCAGTCAGAATTCCTGGCATAGAGAATATGTTACATCTTCACACATTCCTCCGTCAATTGACGAATATGAGAACTTCGTGTGCCAGTGCTATGCTGACTGGAAAGGACTTTCTTGTGAGGAAAGAAATATACTCTAGTACTGATTAACTACTTTAAAAAAGTAGTGCCAATGTCTTTCTAAAATAATAATGTGTGAAATGGCAGGTATCTACTTCAGTAAGAAAGCTGGACATTACTGTGTAGTATTTCTTTTAGTCACTGCTGACTGTGGGATGGACAATACTCGGATTTATTTATTAAGTATTTACAATTACGTCTACTTTCAAACAAAAATATGTTTTGTTATGTAATCATGTTATCTTCCCAAGGATCGTACATTACAAATATCTATATATTAGCACACCTATTTATGTTAACGGTTTGTTCTTTCACCACAGATTCAAATTATATGAATGCATAAGGTGGTTGCTTAATTTGTTTACATAATAACTCTCTACACACTTTATCTATACGTCAAGGGAAGAAAGAAGCGGTACAGGAGCCGTATACAGCTCGCATGCGCCTGTAGTACGACTCTTATTACGTACTCAAGATTATATACACATTTTGCTGAATAACACTGAATATTGCTCAAAAAACTATTTTACATTTTTATCACAGGAGAAGATACACATACATTACTAGGAAAGTATGATACTAGTGTCGTACCGATAGGTTTGTGAGTTATTTTTCGCCAGTCTGAGTAGAGTGGATGGTGATAAGTACGTGAGAAAAAAATGTGAGAAATAGATTTCACGGGTGAATAGCTATCTATACGACTATAATTTAGTACAAGACAATCTTGCCCTCCTCATACATATAAATATAAGTTTAACTACACACGCACATAGCTACGTGACAACAAGACACACAAACGTGAAAAACTACGGTTAATTGGGTATGGGTCTGACCAACACACACAGTTAAGTTTTCTTTGTTGTTTATTATCATTAAACTTGACAACATCAAATATCTAAAGAAAGATCAAATAAAATCAGATTTACATACATATGAAATAGCAGAATAAATGTGCCCTCCCCCTACTGAGAAAAGAATCCAAAAAGTTAATAACCCCAAAGGTCAAAGGTTAGCACTATGTTACAGAATAGACAGTAAAGAAACAAGTTCCTACTATATATGCTACCCAGTAAAGTAAACAAGTTTAAGCAAAATCCAATGTTGGTAAAGTTCCTGTAACAAAGAAAAATATTCACTCTCTCTGTCATACAGTGGCCACTCAATCATGCTTACCTACTCTTGGTGATATACTTTGGAAATACAATTATCCTGAATATAAAAATGCCAGGTTTTATTTCCCAAATTGGCTCCAGTCCATCCTCTAACAAAATAAAGACTAGCGATGTGAACGACGAATCTGGTGTTTTAATTTTCCCTGGATGAACAAAATGTCATCGCGAATAGTTAGTGTAGCAAAACGTGCTCTTGAGGTTCACAGTTAAAAAAGGAGGAGAATACTTCCAGTATTGGGAAACATCTGGTTGCTAAAACATGTTACAAATGATGATGATGATGATGATAGTCCTATCGGCTGGCTCTGTGGTAGAGTGCTGATTCTGAAACAGCGTAACTTTCTGGATAAATCCGCATGAATACGACTGTCAGAAGTCGAGAGTATAGTGTTATTTTGTATACCCCAGTGGGCTGGTAAAAAATGGAAAAAATATCGCTGGGTTTTGTAAGTCCAGTTAAATTTACAAGTTAAAATGTTTCTCATGTATCTTTGGCCAATCCTTGCTCACAAATGAAATTTGTGACGCACAAGCCAAGAAAATACAACATTAACCAATCAGTAAAGAAAAAGACCAAAAGACCGCTGGATGCCCTTGTGATCAGGTCTGCTAGGAATAAAAGAAACATTTATGAAAAAATGTTACTATTCTATATAGCTACATATATGCACACGAACAGGGACAAGATGATCTCTTATCCACTCCGTCAGTCCTGATTAAATTTAAAAGGCACACGGTGTCTTTCTTTTAGGCCTATACGGTCAGCTTTCGCTAGCGCTGAGTTTCTAGGTCGGGTGAATGTATGCACTCTCCCCGCCCCTGGCTCGCGCTTTAACGATCAGCATACAATGTCAATTATTATTCAATTATCCATACGCGAACTTACATAAATATCGCCTGTTGTTAATAGCTATTAAATTGTCGGCGTCTGTTGGTCATCGTATGGTATTAAATAAAAGACACTTATAATAAATACGCACAATGAAATAAACCGTGAATTCTTTTCTTTCACTGTCAATTGCTCCTCTCCTAGCATATAAAATCAGTCAACTAAAACCGTCTCTTCTTGTGTGAGAAAGCGGGTGGTGAAAATTAACATTATAACTGAACATCTGGTATAAAATAGCTACGCGGTATTTATTTCACTGGTTGTAACAGCTAGAACTCTAAGTGAATTATAATGGTAAAAGCTTAAAACTTTAATTGGTAAAAGGTAACCTTTTTAAACACGTAACACTAATTTCTATTACCAGAAAATCATAATGAAAGATCCACACGAATGCTATTAACACATTTTCCACAATGGTTCTAAAACTACGTGCTTTGACTATCGAAAAATTCTGAGTGACAACTGATAGCAGGTTTAAGAAAACACAGTTTATATATCATCATGTTTCTCTGATCTATAGATAATGTTACTTTTCACACTATTGTGTATACCAGATAATCAGAAACATGAGTTCCCCAGATAAAGCATTACGCCTGTCTTCCGTCGAGCGCTTTCGCCCCGACATCAAAAGACTTAAACGGGTAACGGGTCTCTCGAAGGTTTTGTCCGCTTCTGAAGATCAAAGGGCCCGGGGTTTTTCTGCCTTCCCTCTGTGTGCGAACTTCAAAGGGTCTTTGGTTCTTCACGTGCGGTCTGTCAGGTATCGTATGATTGACAGATAAGCTCGGGTAAGAAACTCGATAAACAAACCTGATTCGCTACCTGTTATGACTGGCAGGTCACGAAAGTTTGTAAACCTTGTGTTAGCTCGTGTTAAACACAGAAAAAGAGGTAGGACTAAAAAGTGAGTAAACACAGACTGTAAATGCATGGTTTTGCTAGCAAATCATAGGACGCTACGAGGTTACACGCCTGTGGGCTCTCTTTCCATTATACGTCACAACTAGCAGCATTCATTTGTAAGATACATTAACCAATTTTTAACATAACATCTTCATCGCCCTTCAGTTCCCAGAGGAGCATAGGCCTTCAAGAAACGTATGCCAAATCTTCCCGTCCCGTGCTATCAGCCAATGTCTTTCCATGCCTTTTTCATCCTCTTCATGTTTGTCTCCAGTTCTGTTCTTCGTGTGTTCTTTGCTTTCTCTCTACCTCTCTACCTGTCTACCTCTCTACCTGTCTTCCGCTGGGGATTTCATAAAAAAGACTGCCAGGGATGCTATTGACAGGTTTCCTCAATGTGTTTCCTTTCCATCTCCAGCATCTTCTTCTAATCTCTTGTTCCAGTGGCACTTGTCTGCTTCTTGTCATCAGTTCCCACATTAGTTATCTTGTCATACAACTTCAATCCTTCTCTTCTACGCAAGCATACATTAATGAAAGTCTAGCTCTACGGTAGTTTTTTGTGTGTATTGTATTTGTTCTTCATGTTTCAGAACTATACAATAGGACGGACTTTACGTTTGAATTGACTGTGGTGAGATTCAGGGATACAATTAATCAACATTTCATTAATAATTAACTAAAGATTCAAAAAGTAGAAGAAAAACTAAATAAAGCCCGTGTTTATTGCCCGACATCATCACCGATACCTCGAGGCGAACGGTATGTAAAAAAGTGTTCGCGCTAGAGAAAATAATAGCCTATTTCATAGAACGCATTGCCTTTGTCGTCACTCCGTCTTGGAAAGAATAAATTAACATGAAACAGTTTGCGCGATGCAAATACTTCTGTCATTCATTGGAGCGACAGACGAAATAGACACAAAGGAGGAGGGTAATCGAGTGAGATAAAAATTAACTACGGTAGTGTATTGTTGTATCTAGACGCATAATAACCTTGAGTTTGAAAATTGGCACTATTGCGTGAGAAAGTCACTCCTTTGTTGCCCCGCCACTTCGTTAGGCTAGTCATGCAGTTAGCGACGATTCAAATTAGTATTGAGAGAAAGGAGGGAGTAAGGAAAACGATACCAAAAGTGAAACTGACTTTCGTTATAAACTAAAAAGGATAGTTTGGAAGGATAGAATTAATCTTATTACCTATAAAAATCCTCCATAGTCCTTATAATATATTAGAAGATAGATTTTATTAATATTGTGATTTCCAAACTATCCTTTTTAGTTTATAACGAAAGTCAGTTTCACTTTTAATATCGTTTTCCTTACTCCCTCCTTTCTCTCAATACTAATTTGAATCGTCGCTAACTGCATGACTAGCCTAACGAAGTGGCGGGGCAACAAAGGAGTGACTTTCTCACCTCCACTTCCTTGATAAAATATAAGAAAACCCAAAATGCAAGGAAAAAGACGAAATTGTTAACGACACTAAAGACTGACATAAAACTTATATCAGCTGAAAGGTTATAGTCTTCTGACCAATAATATGTTTCAATATCAAAAATCGCTCCAGTAATAATTAAAATATTGTAGAAATACTATATATTCTTGGACAGTGTGACGAACAGACTATCGTTCTTACTTATTTTATCGGTAACATTGGGAACGCAAATTTGAAAAAAAGGCATAGGAGTGATTCAATCTGATTGGTTGACGTTAGGAGTAAAGGGGGAGGTAGGAAAATGTTAGCCAAAAACTAGACATCTTTTTGCATTGGCATAACTAAGGCAGGCTGACGAATGGACTACGAGACTCATAGTATGTTTGGGGTTTTGTTTTTGCTTTTCAAAAATAAATTCAAAATTTGGTAGTCGCCTGATTTCATTGGCCATCCAAATAGATATTAGCAAAAGCTTAGAAGGCTCGTGGCCATTTGTATAGACAATTTTCTGTATCCAAGTACGATGAGACCAGAAGTGTTAATTGTAAAATAAATAAATAAAATTAACAGTCTGAACAGCGGCAGAGGAACTGAGGCCATATTCGCCAGTCATCGTCACATGTGTTATATTTCATTGAATTTGTGGTAAGAATGATTTATTTATTAATATGCCTTTTTAAAGCTGCAAAAAGCTAGATACTGCTATTGGGAAAAGTGAAGGACATGGCGGGAGCAAACAGTATTGAGTCCTCATATTGAACTGTGTTTGAATGTTGTTATTGATTATTATTATTATACCATAATAGGTTAGCAAGCCTCTGTGTTCCATGAACACTCATCAACATGCCTAGAGCGTTGATAGTTAAGAAAAGAAAATCATATAAAAGGAGATGTGTTTACTCACGTTATTGTATTGAAGAAAACTATGTAAAATTACAGTGGCGTATCCGCCATATGGACCTGAGGTGTGGTCACAGTTAGGTGAAGTCGTCATATGAGTTAGGGGCTGATGCACCTGTATGCACACGAGGCTGACCCCCATCATATCATGTATAAATAGTTAATGGGAATCTAAATCAGAGATGAAAAGGCCAGGGGGGTCCTTTTTATTCCAGGGTTTTATTTCCTGTTACCAACCGGTGACAGGAAACCTGATGAAAATTTGTGAAGACCAACAGTCTCCAGTGAAAGTTTATATTGTCGTCAATTAACCAAAAGTAGCTTCTGTGTGTTGACATATTCTCTGCAGAGTAGTGTTGGACATTTTCATCTACATAACAAGAAAAAGGTGATGTGCTATTAGCCGGGACATCTGACAGTTCATCTGAATAAAGTGTTTTCCCCCAAAATTAACTTTACAGATAGGGGGCATGATGATCACAACAGCTCCTCCTATAATGACTTTCACTAGGATGTACTAACTAACAGTCTGTGAATACACCTACAGGAATAATATATTATTATTATTCTTATTGGACAAAGAGTCCCATTTTAGTTAATCATTTGGTGTAAAACATATTTTCCTCATTTTCAAAGACCTGTCCAAAAGAGATGGCAGGACAGGCACATTAAAATTGTACCAAAAAAAAGAATTCATATTCAAAGAAAAACTTAAACCACAGACTTATTACTTTACTATTAGTGTGTTGTAGTATCTTGTTTTGATGTATCATCATTTCATTGCATTCCCTAGACACTAGCCACATCAAACACCACACACTAGAAATAAAATACAGCACCGTGTGAGATCTAGAGAAGTAGCGTTAGGTACCCTGACACTCATCATCATTTTCATCAACTATTAGAATCAGGGTCTTACATAGCTTGACCTCACACGGTTGACACATACACTGCAATCTTTCTTTCTTATAACATCATAACCTCTCCAGCAAATTACACTTGCTACATTGACAATTCTTATTTTTGTGTTGGACCTGATTTCTTTTGATCTCCCTATATTCCCCAAATACAGTGAAAGCTTTTCTTGCCATTTTTTAACCTTATTTTTATATCATTGTCCATCCAACTGTGTCTATATTGCTGCAAAGGTGTATGTATGATTCTACATCTTACAGTGATGTTTCTTTCAGAGCAATCTTGTTAACGTTTCCTGCATTTATTCTCATTAGCTTTGTTTTCTCCTTGTGTATTTTGAGATCCACTTGCTGTGATCTCTCCTCACGTATTTTAAGTTTTTTTTTCTTTGCACCTGGTTACGATTATGAGACAGAAGTGGCCATATCGTCGGCAAAATATAGATTGTCAAGTTGTTAAGTCACAGTTGACTGGGTTCTATTTTCGTACGCAATCTATAGCCAATAAGAAGATTGCGTGACAAGAGGCATCCTTGTTGCACTTATGAGCTTAGAGCTCTTCAATTGCTTTGTCGTGAAACATTCTAAATCCACATATCTAAATTAAAAAGTAAATGTAAAGCCTAACGAATTAATTTAATAAAAGGAAAGAAGAATGGTAAAAGACCAGTGCTTTTTCCAATAGCGTACACCTGCGTTGTGGAACGCCATAGTGACGGTACTCGAGATCCCCCTTTTTCTACTTCGTCTGCATAATTGTAACGCTTTCCCGTTTACTAGTAAAGCCTACTGCATCAACTACACGCGTTTCAAAAAAAAAATAAAACCGGTACTGTGTTTCTCAGAAAACTGCTTAATGACCTAGATATAATACTAGCATTAATGTCATTATATACACTGCGTAATGAAAAGACAGACGGCCTTAGAGAGAGAGAGAGAGAGAGAGAGAGAGAGAGAAAGAGAGAGAGAGAGAGAGAGAGAGAGACGGATGAACGCATGCAATACTACCACAGTCTCGCGATTAATAGTAACGCCAATCCCACGTGTAAGGCATGAAGCACTAACTTTTTTTCCAATAAACAGTGACAAAAAACACTACCAATACACGGTTAGGTTTTGAAAACATGTTTAATGCTTATTAGGAAACATGACATTCTACTGTTTTACGTCTGAAATCCTGACTTTATACTGACAGAACAGTCGAAAAGGCAGGACAGGTGGCGGTTCTAAAACAATAAAAAATAAAAAAAAAACAAATACACGACTATCCTAGAATACATATTTTGAACGGAGCCACTTAGCCCCATTAAATTTATATATTTGGGTGCCTTAGGACTTGCTGACAAAGAATATGTTAAGTGTTATGCACATAGTCTAGTAATTAACAAATTATAGCCATAATATTATAGGGGTGTTGTCTGACAGCACCAGATCATATTTGCTCATGTTTGGATACTGCTTTAGGGGAATGAGGCCACTACGTTAAATCCGATTTGATTGGTTAGAATTATATGTAAGGCGAAACATGATTAGTCGACTGCAAATACTATTTTTGGTTGCTAAAGGAAACGTAGGAAGGGTAAATTTTTTCAAATGCTTTTGTAAACATGGTCTTATTGGCTAGACCAGTTGATATAGTCAATTAGGAGCGTCTGTTCAGTGCCACTTTTTGAAATTAAACTGTGTAGAAGCAAGTGCGTTGAGATCCAGTTCATAATTTTTCTAATGAAAGCCTGGGACAGAGGCAGATCGGAATTGTGCCATAACTCATCGCCAGTCAACGTATTTGTTTAATATTTCCTTGAATTGTGGTAAGCTAGACATATTTGATCTCTTTTAGATGAAAATTGAATGTGAATTGATAATTTATGTATGTATTGTGTGTGGTTCAGTAGCACACATGAGGCAAAGTCTAGATATTGCTCCAACCTGAACAAAACTTGTCGGAGTGAAGTATAACGGCATGGGATTGCCAAATAGTACTATGACACCTATCTTATTGAATAGAAGGAAATAAAGCTGGAATTGCAGAGGCGTTGTAACCATTAGGGAGAGGAATACTGGTGAATCTTGTTACATAAGAAGCTAACAGTTGGCCTACAGCGCTGAACTCAGTGTTTGTTATGTATTGTGCTTCAGTGTGGAAATAGATTATAAATTAGTTCTGAAGTAGGAGGTACAACCTTCTTGTTTCAGGGACCGTGGTACTAACGTATTGAAGCAGCACCTGGTCTGAGTTTTGCTGAATCCAGAGGCTGGTAGCATACTCCTTGGTCAATATATCGACCAGTGTGGTTTCTCAAGAACACGGTGAAGCAAGCGAGCAGTGGAGACTGTTTCCTGCCGCTCACACAGAAGTTAAGAGTTCGTGGCCAGAGCAGCTCAATCTTGTGTATAACCCCCCTCTAAAAGTGACTTTACCTTAATTCAAGAGGGACATTTATTTGTTTCAAATCAAAAGAAACTGTGAACCTTACCAATATTATTTCCACCAGAAACAAACACTTGAAGTCATGATGACAAACAACAACTTAGCTTGACAAGACAGTATTACCTCATAGTACCACCGCACAACTTACACACATATTGCAATAATAATATATGTCAATACAAAGATCCTATCTATAAATTGTGTACATACAACTTGTGATTACATTTGATTGTGATTCCTGGTTCGCTTTGTAGTTGAATCAGGATATCTATTATTGAAAGGAATTAATACATATTTTTAAAAGTTACCCTTGACTTATTAAGATAGTCTTATAGAGTGTTATATGTATGTGAGTGTCACAGTGTTGTAAAGTGTTGTGGATTAAATTAAATTGTTTATCTGTCTGTTGGTTGTTGTGAACATACACTTCATTATTATCATAACCCTAGACATTCAACGTAGTCATCACAATATTCCAGAATAAGTCTGACTGAGTTATAAATGTGGTAGCAAAGTAAGGTTATCTGTAATACACCACACTTATTAGATACAGATACCTTCACAGCTGATCTCAGTCAGTACACTAAGTCCCCTATAAATATTTATAACATCCCACTTTACCACATATATTGGGGGCTCGTCCAGGATATTGAACCTTCCCCTAGCATATATATTGGGAGTAATTCACTTCATGGAATATATAATAAATTGACTATCCTTGGGTGGAAAATAAATAAGGTTGAGCTCTCAGTGCCTGTGGTTGTCCTTAGATAATTATTTATAGATTGAATTGTTTAGTTAAATATTGTATACCTTTGTCTGTTAGAAAATGGCGGACCTAGCAAAATTTCGATCTGCTGCTGTGCAGGCTGCTAAAGAGTTAGGAATGGACGGGCAAGTTATGATTGCCTATGTCACTACTGAATGTAACAAATTTATTGAACGTGAAGAAAGAAAATTTGAAGCGGAAAGACGGTTAGAGGCTGAAAAAGAAATTAAGAGGTAGCAGATCGAGGCTGAGGCTAAGGCATTGGAGGAAGATAGGGAGATTAAAAGGCTCCAGTATGAAGAGAAGAAATTGGAGGCAGAAAGAGAGGAAAGAAGATTGACTGCAGAGAGGGAAGCAGAAGATAAGAGATTACAAAGGGAACATGAGTTACGACTAAGGGAGTTGGAATTTCAAAGCCATGCTCCTGAAAATGGTGCCAGTCCCTTTACCTCTGATGCCTCTGCTAGTCAGGGAGCCTCAACCTCAGCTATGAACTTTCATTTAGATCATTTTGTTGAGAAAGAAGATGATATCGAGCGCTATCTAAATAGATATGAACTGTTAGCTACCACGTATGGGTTAGAGAGAGAAAGGTGGAGCTTAAAGTTATCACAAGGGCTTCGTGGTACAGCTTATGAAGTTTTTGCCAAAATGAGCAGAGGTGATCAAGAAAATTATGACATGCTAAAGCAGGCTCTTTTGTTAAGATATGAAAAGAATGGTGAATTTTATAGAAAAAAATTTAGGAATGCTAAACTACTGTCAGGTGAAACCTATCACCAGTTCTCTGCACGGTTAGAGACATACTTGGAGAAATGGACTTCTCTGGGGAAAACCCAAGATCTTAAGGAAATGATCCTTATAGAACAATTAAGAGAGTCCATGGCTCCAGACCTGAGAAAGTTTCTCATGGAACAAGGTGCAGAGAGGCTGGGTGAGTTACTAAATGTTGCTGAAAGGTATCAAGCAGCTCAAGCAGAGGTAACAAGTAATAAAACGAAACAGGTAGAAAATTTTAAGGCACCACAGAACTTTAATAAATTTGATCCTAGAGATCAGAACAAAGGTAAGCACCAGTTTGATAGGCCACAGTATGACAATAAAAATAAAACCCCATAATTCGATGAAAGGAAATTTGATGAAAGAAAATCTTTCAACCAAAAAAGGAGGTGGTGTAAGAATTGTCGGATGGACAATCATGATACTGACCATTGCAGAAGGAAACCTGTGTATATGGCCACCCTTCAGGTCAGGTCGACCTCAAGAAAGGAGGAGGATATTATGTTAAATACCACCCCAGAAGAGATGAGGAAGGCGCAGGCTGGGGATAAGACCCTCAAGCCTTGTTTTAGAAGATTGTCCAAGTGTCACACACCTTCAAGAAAAGGAGACTTCTATATGAAGAACAACCTGATATACCGGAAGACTGGAACTAGATCCAAAGGTCAGGGACAGCTGGTACTTCCTAAAAGGTATAGGGCAGACTTAATAAGGAGCTTACATGTGAAACAAGATGGGGACCATGAGAAAATAGGTACCATCATTCAAAAGGTGGCTCAGAATTATTATTGGCCCAAGGCAAGGTGGGACATAGCCGAAAATCCCTCAATCGGACTTATGTAAACTGGAGGAAGAAGATGTAGAGAGGAAATCTCTCATCAAGAATTCTAAGTGGGGAGAAAGCCCCAAGAAAAAAATTGGTAGCGGTCGTTTTGTGAATGATGCTTCTGGGAAGAAAAATCATCACTACAGTGCTTCTAGTGGAAGAGACCCTACCGGTGCATGGAAAAATAGGCAAGAAAGCTAAAGACAGAGATTTGGCTGTGGGAGAGAAGGTACTGCTTCTTCTACCCGGTAGTCAGAATAAGTTACAAATTTGATGGCAAAGTCCATATACAGTTCTAGAGAAGGTGTCTAGAACAAATTATAAGATAGATAAGAAGGGGAAAGAAAAAATCTATCATGTGAATCTCCTGAAGAAATATTTGGAAAAAGAAAATCAGGAAGAGACACACTTGTTGACCTTGTCCATTGCCATGGAGATGAAAAAGGAACCACTTTCATCATTTGAATATCTATTACACCCCTGTGAGACAGCTGCACAGGTGAAAATCAGTACACACTTAACGAAAGATCAGAAGAAGAGAGTGCAACAGGTTTTAGATGATCATACAGAGGTGCTAACGGACCGACCGGGGCATACAAACTTATTGGAATATGATATGAAACTGATAGACCCCACACCTGTTTGTATGAAAGCCTATTCGATTCCTTTTGCTAAGGAGAAAGCCTTGAAGGAAGAGATAGACTATTTGTTGAAGGAAGGAATCATTTCACACAGTGAATCTTCGTATAGTTCCAGTGTGGTGCTTTTAAGGAAACCCTCTGGAGAACATAGACTCTGTATAGATTACAGGAGACTGAATGCTATCACAGAAGGTCAGGTGGACCCATTGCCGGATACCAATCAGTTGTTTGCCAGGCTAAATAAAGCTAAATATTTCTCAAAAGTGGATCTGAGCAAAGGATACTATCAGATTCCAGTAAAGCCTGAGGTTAGACCATACCTAGCTTTTAGTACCTCAGAGGGACACTATGAGTTTAACAGGTTGCCATTTGGATTGAAGAATGCGCCTAGTGTCTTCTCTAGAATGATGAGAAAGTTGTTAGACCCTCTGAATAATCCATGCATCACAAATTTCATGGATGATATCCTTATAGCAACAGAAACATTTGAGGAACACATTGACTCTCTGAACATGCTGTTTAATCGACTTAGAGAAGCGAATTTAACAGCCCAACCAACCAACTGTTGCGTTGGATGTAAAGAATTAGAATTCTTGGGACACACAGTCCATCAGGGAAACATGACCCCTGACCCCAAGAATTTAGAGAAACTAAAGAAAGCCCCGAGACCACAAACCAAGAAAGACGTGAGATCCTTTGTCTCATTATGTGGTTTCTACCAAAAGTATATCAAAAACTTTAATTCCATATGTGCACCGTTAACTGATTTGACACGCAAAGGAAATCCAGATCGAATTACATGGACAGCCCAATGTGAATTGGCATACCAGGAATTGAAGGAAAAGCTCACAAGCAAACCTATTTTGAAATTACCTGACTTAAGTCAAGAATTCATTGTGAGAACGGATGCCAGTAATATCGGGTTGGGCGCGACCCTGTTACAGAAATCAGATGCCCTGAATGGGGAATTAACCCCAGTGGCATATGCTAGCAGAAAGTTGAATAAAGCTGAAACAAATTACTCAACTAGCGAAAAAGAATGTCTTGCGGTAATATGGGCGATAAAGAAATTCAATATTTATCTGTATGGGAAGGCATTCAAGTTGCAAACGGATCACAAACCCTTGTCGTTTCTAGCGCAGGCTAGGCATGAAAATTCAAGGTTACTCAGATGGTCCTTACTTTTGCAGCCATTCTAATTCAGCATAGAGTATATTCCTGGAAAAACCAACCTGGGAGCGGATTTTCTAAGCCGCCATCCGTGTGATGAAAATCACCGTAAGCCCCAGGAATAATATTAAATTTCTCTATGTGTATATAGAATTATAGACTGACATATAACGTCTGTTTTAAGTGGGGAGAATTTGTCGTGAAACATTCTAAATCCACATATCTAAATTAAAAAGTAAATGTAAAGCCTAACGAATTAATTTAATAAAAGGAAAGAAGAATGGTAAAAGACCAGTGCTTTTTCCAATAGCGTACACCTGCGTTGTGGAACGCCATAGTGACGGTACTCGAGATCCCCCTTTTTCTACTTCGTCTGCATAATTGTAACGCTTTCCCGTTTACTAGTAAAGCCTACTGCATCAACTACACGCGTTTCAAAAAAAAAAAAATAAATAAAATAAAACCGGTACTGTGTTTCTTAGAAAACCTTGAGATACGCACACTGCTTAATGACCTAGATATAATACTAGCATTAATGTCATTATATACAATGCGTAATGAAAAGACAGACGGCCTTAGAGAGAGAGAGAGAGAGAGAGAGAGAGAGAGAGAGAGAGAGAGAGAGAGAGAGAGAGAGAGACGGATGAACGCATGCAATACTACCACAGTCTCGCGATTAATAGTAACGCCAATCCCACGCGTAAGGCATGAAGCACTAACTTTTTTTTCAAATAAACAGTGACAAAAACACTACCAATACACGGTTAGGTTTTTGAACGGAGCCACTTAGCCCCATTAAATTTATATATTTGGGTGCCTTAGGACTTGCTGACAAAGAATATGTTAAGTGTTATGCACATAGTCTAGTAATTAACAAATTATAGCCATAATATTATAGGGGTGTTGTCTGACAGCACCAGATCATATTTGCTCATGTTTGGATACTGCTTTAGGGGAATGAGGCCACTACGTTAAATCCGATTTGATTGGTTAGAATTATATGTAAGGCGAAACATGATTAGTCGACTGCAAATACTATTTTTGGTTGCTAAGGGAAACGTAGGAAGGGTAAATTTTTTCAAATGCTTTTGTAAACATGGTCTTATTGGCTAGACCAGTTGATATAGTCAATTAGGAGCGTCTGTTCAGTGCCACTTTTTGAAATTAAACTGTGTAGAAGCAAGTGCGTTGAGATCCAGTTCATAATTTTTCTAATGAAAGCCTGGGACAGAGGCAGATCGGAATTGTGCCATAACTCATCGACAGTCAACGTATTTGTTTAATATTTCCTTGAATTGTGGTAAGCTAGACATATTTGATCTCTTTTAGATGAAAATTGAATGTGAATTGATAATTTATGTATGTATTGTGTGTGGTTCAGTAGCACACATGAGATAAAGTCTAGATATTGCTCCAACCTGAACAAAACTTGTCGGAGTGAAGTATAACGGCATGGGATTGCCAAATAGTACTATGACACCTATCTTATTGAATAGAAGGAAATAAAGGTGGAATTGCAGAGGCGTTGTAACCATTAGGGAGTGGAATACTGGTGAATCATGTTACATGAGAAGCTAACAGTTGGCCTACAGCGCTGAACTCAGTGTTTGTTATGTATTGTGCTTCAGTGTGGAAATAGATTATAAATTAGTTCTGAAGTAGGAGGTACAACCTTCTTGTTTCAGGGACCGTGGTACTAACGTATTGAAGCAGCACCTGGTCTGAGTTTTGCTGAATCCAGAGGCTGGTAGCATACTCCTTGGTCAATATATCGACCAATGTGGTTTCTCAAGAACACGGTGAAGCAAGCGAGCAGTGGAGACTGTTTCCTGCCGCTCACACAGAAGTTAAGAGTTCGTGGCCAGAGCAGCTCAATCTTGTGTATAACCCCCCTCTAAAAGTGACTTTACCTTAATTCAAGAGGGACATTTATTTGTTTCAAATCAAAAGAAACTGTGAACCTTACCAATATTATTTCCTCCAGAAACAAACACTTGAAGTCATGATGACAAACAACAACTTAGCTTGACAAGCCACTATTACCTCATAGTACCACCGCACAACTTACACACATATTGCAATAATAATATATGTCAATACAAAGATTCTATCTATAAATTGTGTACATACAACTTGTGATTACATTTGATTGTGATTCCTGGTTCGCTTTGTAGTTGAATCAGGATATCTATTATTGAAAGGAATTAATACATATTTTTAAAAGTTACCCTTGACTTATTAAGATAGTCTTATAGAGTGTTATATGTATGTGAGTGTCACAGTGTTGTAAAGTGTTGTGGATTAAATTAAATTGTTTATCTGTCTGTTGGTTGTTGTGAACATACACTTCATTATTATCATAACCCTAGCCATTCAACGTAGTCATCACAATATTCCAGAATAAGTCTGACTGAGGTATAAATGTGGTAGCAAAGTAAGGTTATCTGTAATACACCACACTTATTAGATACAGATACCTTCACAGCTGATCTCAGTCAGTACACTAAGTCCCCTATAAATATTTATAACATCCCACTTTACCACATGCTTCATGATGATGATGATGATATAATCCCTTTAGCAGTGAGCAGGTAGCTCTTGACAGCCCATTGCCTCTCTGACAAAGGTGCAAGTCTTCCTCAGTTGTTGTGATGATGTGTAGAGTGTATTGTGGATGGCTGGGTGCGATGGGAGTAGCTGGCGTCGCAGGTCTGTTAGTCTTGGGCACTGTAACAGCAGGTGTTCAACTGATTCCTCATGGTGGTGGCAGTGCCTGAGTTTTGTTCACGTAGTGGGTCTATTCTATTGAAATGTTTATTGACGGGGGCATGGCCTGTTCTCAGCTGGAAAATTAGACTCTGATCTCTTCTTTTCAGTTGTTTAACTGGATCTTGAGGGTTTGGTTTAGCTTGATGTTTGAAGAATTGACGCCCTGTCTGGGAGGAAGCCCACTGGTTTAGCCATTCTTGCCTATAATTGTTTCTCAGGATCTGTTGGCAGGTTTGCAGTGTGGTACTTGATGGGAACTGGGGCAGTGCTGCTCCTCTTTTGGATAGTTTGTCGGCTTTTTCATTTCCTGGGACTCCGACATGCCCTGGGATCCACTGGAGTGTACCTTCGACGCAATAGGAAGTGAACAGTTGGTCAATAAATCTACAGATGTTATTAATATTAGGAGACATTTTGCTTTCTAGGGCTTGGAGTGCTGATTTTGAGTCTGAGAATATAACAATATCCTCAGGTGGAGTGATGCCGCTTTCAAAGTCTGAGATTATCCGGCACAATGCTTTTTCTAGTGCTGTTATTTCTGCATCATAGCTGGAACAAATTTCTCCGCAAGGGCCAAAGATGCGAGGGTGGTCTTCTGGGTGCTGGTTGGGGTATTTTATCACTGCGCCATATCCAGCATTGATGGTAGCTTTAAATGCTGATCCATCTGTGTAGACATGGATGATGTCTTGTGGATATGAATCTATAGTTTCTAAAGCGATGGTTTTCAGTAGTGGTCGTAGAGTGTTCTTGTCTGCTGAGGGGTCAGAGAGTTCAGTTCTTACTATGGGAGTAGTTGCCTGCCAACAAGGTGGTTCATCACTGACAGTTACCATTGGCTTTCTAACTGCTGGTAGGTGGTGTTTGATGCTAGCTTCTTTTGCATTTTTAAGAAAAGATGTCTTTTGTATTCTGTGTTTTTGGTGCCACTGCTCTATCATTTTCCTATTCTCCTCCTTTATGTCCATTCTCAGATACCTTTCGTATGTTTCCACTGCTGAACGTTCTCTTCTTAGGTTTAAGGGTTCAATATTGGTGTTGATTTCGCATGCATCTGTCGGCGTTGTCTTCATGGCACCACTTATAAACCGTAGAGCGTGATTTTGGATCAATTGCTTCATGACAGTTTGATAAATCTTAAGGCAAACAAAGGTCTTCCTTTCAATACAATGAAAGCTCCTCTAGTTTTTTTTAGTTTTTTTATTCTTATTTTGATATCATTGTCTGTCCCTCGAACTGCGTCTATATTGCAGCCAACGTTAATGTATGATTATACATCTTGTAGTAGTGTTTCTTCCAGTACAATCTTGTTATCGTTGAGGTCCCACATTCCTGCTGCCACCTGTGCCGTTTCCTCTTGTTTGTTCACCGTACTAACATCCCAGGCGCCAAATTTGGAGGTTTTTATAGTCAGCTACACAGACTCCTTTCGGCTTTATCTGTGTTGCTGTCGTGTGAAATTCTAAATCCACATATATAAATTAAAAAGTAAATGTAAAACCTAACAAATAACTTCAATAAAAGGAAAGAAGAATGTAAAGAACAGTGCTGTCACAATGACTGTACTCGAAATCCCCCTTGTTTTCTACTTCGTCTGCAAATTGTAACGTTTCACGTTGATAGTAAAAGCCTACTGCAGCATACACGCTTTCTACGATAAAACGTGTACTGCATTTCTAAGAAAAACCATGAGATACGCAAGCTGACTTATATTTAATATTCCATTCATGTCATTTTATACACTAAGTTACCATAAACGAAAGACAGATGGAATTAGGATAGAGAGAAGGGAGGGCTGAAAGCAGGAACGCATACAACACTAAACACGCGTCTCGCTATACAATTAAAGTCATCACGCGTGTAAGGCCACAAGCACTAGCTTTTTTCAAATCGACAGTGATAAAAAACACTACCCATACGAGAGTTAGGTTTAAAAAACTTACAAAATGCTTATTAGGAAACATGACATTCTACTGTTTTATGTCTAAAATCCTGACATTAGTCTGACAGTACAGCAGACACCATAAAGTTTGGAAGTGAGGAGGTGGCAACAGCACGACTATCCTAGAAGAAAATGCATATTTTGAACGCAGCCACTTAGCTCCTTTAAATTTGTATATTTGGGTTCCTTAGGACTTGCTGACAAAGAATATGTTAAACGTTACGCAAATAGTCTAGGAATTAATAAATTATAGCCAAAAGAAATAGTGAGGGTGTCAGACAACCCCAAAATCAGAATCGCTCAGTGGCAGATTTTGACACCACCATTGTACGGGAAATAGGTCCCCATGTTAAATCCTATTTGATTGGAGCGCAGTAAATGTAAGGCTAAACACGATTAGTCGGGCTATAAATACTAATTCTTTGTTGTTAGGGAAACGTCAGTAGGAGTACTTTTTTTTTTGAAAAACTGTGTAAACATGGCTCGATTGGTTAGACCCGCCAATATAGTCAATTAGGAGCGTCAGGTCAACACCACATTTTCAAATAAACTTTCTAAAGCAACAGTGCGTTGAGATTCAGCTTATATTTTTCTAAATAAAAGCCTGAGACAGTGGCAGGTCGGATTTTGTGCCTATTCATTGCCAGTCAACGTAATTCTGTATTATTTCCATGAATTGTGGTAAGCTTGAAATATTTGATATCTTTTTAATGAAAATTGAATGTAAATTGATAATTTATGTCTGTATATGTGTGTGGTTCAGTAGCGAACATGAGGCAAAGCCTATATAGTGCTCCAACCTGAACAGAAGGTGTCGGAGGAAAGTAAAACTACATGGAATTGCCAAACAGTACACTGACACCTATCTTGTTGACTAGAAAGAAATAATGCTGGAATTGCAGAGGCGTAGTAACCATTAGGGAGGAGTATACTGATGTCAATTGTTTCAGATGAAGATAGCAATTGGCCTACCGCTCTGAACTCAGTGTTTGTTATGTATTGTGTTCAGTCTGGAATTAGATTATAAATTAGTTATGAAGTAGGAGGTACAACCTTCTTGTTCAGGGACTGTGGTCCTAAAGTTATTGAGCAGCACCTGGTCTGAGCTTTGCTGAATCTGGAGGCTGACAGCATACTCCTGGGTCCAGATAGCGACTAGTGAGGTGTCTCCAGAACACAGGGGAGCAATCGAGCAGAGGAGTCTTTTCCTGCCGCCATCACGAAAGTTAAGCCTCTGTGGCCAGTGGAGCTCAACATTATGTGTCCCCTCAAAAATTGACATTTTAGAAAAAAAAGAGGGACAATACCTTGTTTAAATTGACAGGAACTGTGAACTTTTTCCCCATACTAATTCCCAGATAAACAAACACTTGAAGTCATGATGACAAATAATAACATAGCTTGAAAAAAACAAAACCAGTATTACCTCATAGTACTACTACACAACTGACACACATAGGATAATATTAATAAAATATGTCACTACAAGGTTCATGTTTATAAATTATGTATATATAAATTGTGATTACAATTAATTGTGATTCCTGGTTCACTTTGTAGTTGAATCAGGATATATATATTAGTGAAAGTAATTAATACATATATATTTGAAACTGTACCAGTGACTCATTTAAGATAGTCTTATAGAGTGTTAAATGTGTGTGAGTGTCACAGTGTTGTCAAGTGTGGTGGAATAAATTAAATTGTTTATCTGTCTGTTGTTGTTGTGACTTACACTTCATCATATACATACCCTAGACATTTAACGTAGTCATCACAATATTCCAGAATAATTCTGACTGAGGTATAATGTGGTAGCAAGTAAGGTTATCTGTAAAACACTACACCTATTAGATACAGATACCTTCACAGCTGATCTCAGTCAGTACACTAAGTCCCCTATAAATATTTATAACATCCCACTTTACCACATATATTGGGGTCTCGCTCCCGGGATTTTGAATCTTTCCCTATTAAAAATATTGGGGGTAATTCACTTCAGGGAATAATAGAAATTAAAAAGGTATCCTTGGGTGAAAATAAATAACGTTGAGCTCTCAGTGCCTGTGGTGTCTTTGGATAAGTACAGATTGTATTGTTTGGTTAGACATTTTATACAATTACCTGTTAGAAAATGGCGGACCTGGCCAAATTTCGATCTGCTGCTGTACAGACTGCGAAAGAGTTAGGAATGGACGGGCAAATTATGATTGCTTATGTCACTGCTGAATGTGACAAATATATTGAACGGGAAGAAAGAAGATTAGAAAAAGAGGCCGAAAGAAAGTTAGAGGCTGAAAAGGAAATTAAGAAGTTACAATTTGAGGCTGAGGCTGAGACTAAGAGGCTGCAGATTGAGGCTGAGGCTAAGAAATTGGAGGCAGAAAGAGAAGAGAAGAAATTAGCTGCAGAAAGAGAAGAGAAGAAATTAGCTGCAGAAAGAGAAGAGAAGAAATTAGCTGCAGAAAGAGAGGAAAGAAGATTGACTGCAGAGAGGGAAGCAGAAAAGGAGGAGAAGAGATTACAAAGGGAACATGAGTTACGACTAAGGGAGTTTGAGTTTCAAGGCCATGCTCCTGAAAATGGTGCCAGTCCCTTTACCTCTGATGCCACTGCTAGTCAGGGAGCCTCAACCTCAGCTATGAATTTTCATTTAGATCATTTTGTTGAGAAAGACGATGATATTGAGAGCTATCTAAATAGATATGAACTATTAGCTACCACATATGGGTTAGAGAGAGAAAGGTGGAGCTTAAAGTTATCTCAAGGGCTTCGTGGGGCAGCTTATGAAGTTTTTGCCAAAATGAGCAGAGGTGATCAGGAAAATTATGACATGCTAAAGCAGGCTCTTTTGTTAAGATATGAAAAGAACGCAGAATTTTATAGGAAAAAATTTAGGAATGCTAAACTACTGTCAGGTGAAACCTATCACCAGTTCTCTGCACGGTTAGAGACATACTTGGAGAAATGGACTTCTCTGGGGAAAACCCAAGATCTTAAGGAAATGGTCCTTATAGAACATTAAGAGAGTCCATGGCTCCAGACCTGAGAAAGTTTCTCATGGAACAAGGTGCAGAGAGGCTGGGTGAGTTGCTAAATGTTGCAGAAAGGTATCAAGCGGCTCAGGCAGAGGTATCAGGTAATAAAAAGAAACAGGTGGATAATTTTAGGGCACCACAGAACTTTAATAAATTTGATCCTAGAGATCAAAACAAAGGTAAGCACCAATTTGATAGGCCACGGTATGACAATAAAAATAAAACCCCACAATTCGATGAAAGGAAATATGATGAAAGAAAATCTTTCAACCAAGGGAAAAGGTGGTGTAAAAATTGTAAGATGAACAATCATGACACTGACCATTGTAGAAGGAAACCTCCTCATTGTGCTGCTATGACATCTGGGAAAAAGGAAAAAAAGGTCAAACCTGCAGAACTACAGGAACCATACCACCCCCCAGTGTGTGAAGATGTCATCTGTAATGGTGTCACTATAAGGTGTTTATATGATACCGGTTTAGATTACGATTCCGTTGTGAGTTCTCACCTGGTGCAGCCGATCAATACACCACAGAAACAGTGGAGATTCAAACTGCAACCAAGGATGTAGCTACCATGACACTTCCCGTCGCCCGGATAAAGGTGAAAACGCGATATGTGGAAGGAATCATAAAAGCAGCAGTGATAAATGAGCCAATCTACCCTCTGATATTGGGGTGTAGATATGTCTTCTTGGGGAATCCCAAGAGACCTGTGATATTGGCAACAGTGCAGACCAGATCACAGTCTAAAAAGGAGGAGGATAATCCAATAAATACTCATCCAGATGAGATGAGGAAGGCACAGGCGGAGGACAAAACACTCAAGCCGTGTTTCAAGAAGTTGCCCAAATCTCATACACCTCCAGGCAGAGAGAATTTTATATGAAGAACAAACTGATTTATAGGAAGGCTGGATCTGAATCCAATGGTCACGGACAGCTGGTCCTTCCCACTTCATATAGGACTAAAGTGTTGGAACTAGGGCATGCGATTCCCTTCAGTGGTCATATGGGGATCAGCGCAACAGGACAGCGTATAGCTTGTCACTATTTCTGGCCAGGGATAACTGAAGATATCAAACGATATGTAAAATCCTGTCCAGAGTGCCAACGAGTAGCACCTAAGCATTGGACTGCACCAGCAACTCTGGGGGAAATGCCCATAGTGGGAACACCCTTTGAGAGAGTTGCCGTGGATCTTGTGGGACCTCTCACCCGAACCAAGAGAAGGAACAGCTACATTCTGACTCTGGTGGACACTTGTTCTATGTGGGGAGAGGCGGTAGCCCTGTCATCGATTGATTCTAAACATGTGGCAGAGGCATTGCTCACAATTTTCACAAGGTTAGGCTTTCCCAATCAAATCTTGACTGATAATGGCTCTCAGTTCAAGGGGAAACTAACAGAAGAAGTTTTCAGGATCTTCCAGGCCAAACACTTCCATTGTAGTGTGTACCACCCCCAAGGGAACGGCCAAGTGGAAAGATTTAATGGCACGTTGATGTCGATCCTGAGAAAGTTGGCACACGAAAAACCAGATACGTGGGACCAGTACCTTCACGCCGCCCTCTTTGCTTATCGGGAGGTACCCCATAGTTCAACCGGTATGGCCCCGGCAACATTATTGTTTGGAAGGCCAATAAAAGGTCCACTCGAAGCTCTGTTAAGAACGTGGACTGATGAAAAAGCAGAGGAAAATATTACATCCTCATACCAATATGTGAATGAGCTGACCACTCGTTTTAAAACTGGCTGGAAACTTGCCAATGAAAATTTGAAACAAGCCAGGAAGAAACATGCTGCCTATTATAACAGGAAAGCTAAAGACAGAGATTTGGCTGTGGGAGAGAAGGTACTGCTTCTTCTACCCGGTAGCCAGAATAAGTTACAAATTGGATGGCAAGGTCCATATACAGTTCTAGAGAAGGTGTCTAGAACCAATTATAAGATAGATAAGAAGGGGAAAGAAAAAATCTATCATGTGAATCTCCTGAAGAAATATTTGGAAAGAGAACATCAGGAAGAGACACACTTGTTGACCTTGTCCATTGCCATGGAGATGAAAAAGGAACCACTTTCATCATTTGAATATCCATTACACCCCTGTGAGACAGCGGCACAGGTGAAAATCAGTACACATTTAACGAAAACTCAGAAAGAGAGAGTGCAACAGGTTCTAGATAATCATACAGAGGTGTTAACAGACCGACCAGGGCATACAAACCTATTGGAATATGATATGAAGCTGATAGACCCCACACCTGTATGTATGAAACCCTATTCGATTCCTTTTGCTAAGGAGAAAGCTTTGAAGGAAGAGATAGACTATTTGTTGAAGGAAGGAATTATTTCACACAGTGAATCTTCGTATAGTTCCGGTGTTGTACTCTTAAGGAAGCCCTCTGGAGAACATAGACTCTGTATAGATTACAGGAGACTGAATGCTATTACAGAAGGACAGGTGGATCCATTGCCGGATACAAATCAGTTGTTTGCCAGACTAAATAAAGCTAAATATTTCTCAAAAGTGGATCTGAGTAAAGGATACTATCAGATTCCAGTAAAGCCTGAGGTTAGACCATACCTAGCTTTTAGTACCTCAGAAGGACACTATGAGTTTAATAGATTGCCATTTGGATTGAAGAATGCACCTAGTGTCTTCTCTAGAATGATGAGAAAATTATTGGACCCTCTGAATAATCCATGTATCACAAATTTCATGGATGATATCCTTATAGCAACAGAAACATTTGAGGAACACATTGACTCTCTGAACATGCTGTTTAATCGACTTAGGGAAGCGAATTTAACAGCCCGACCAACCAAATGTTGCGTTGGATGTAAAGAATTAGAATTCTTGGGACACACAGTTTATCAGGGAAACATGACCCCTGACCCAAAGAATTTAGAGAAACTAAAGAAAGCCCCGAGACCACAAACCAAGAAAGACGTGAGATCCTTTGTCTCATTATGTGGTTTCTACCAAAAGTATATCAAAAACTTTAATTCCATATGTGCACCGTTAACTGATTTGACACGTAAGGGAAATCCAGATCGAATTACATGGACACCACAATGTGAAATGGCTTACCAAGAATTGAAGGAAAAGCTCACAAGTAAACCTATTTTGAAATTACCTGACTTAAGTCAAGAATTCATAGTAAGGACGGATGCCAGTAATATTGGGTTAGGTGCGACTCTGCTACAGAAATCAGATGCATTGGATGGGGAATTAAGCCCAGTGGCATATGCTAGCAGAAAGTTGAATAAAGCTGAAACCAATTACTCAACTAGCGAAAAAGAATGTCTTGCAGTAATATGGGCGATAAAGAAATTCAATATTTATCTGTATGGGAAGGCATTTAAGTTGCAAACGGATCACAAACCCTTGTCGTTTCTAGCGCAGGCTAGACATGGAAAATTCTAGATTACTCCGTTGGTCATTACTGATGCAGCCATTTGAGTTTAGCATAGAGTATATAAGTGGAAAACAAATCTGGGAGCGGATTTTTTAAGCCGCCATCCGTGTGATGAGAATCACCCTAAGCCCCAGGAATAATAATAAATTTCTCTATGTGTATATAGAATTATAGACTGACATATAACGTCTGTTTTAAGTGGGGAGAATTTGTCGTGTGAAATTCTAATCCACATATATAAATTAAAAAGTAAATGTAAAGCCTAACAAATAACTTCAATAAAAGGAAAGAAGAATGGTAAAGAACAGTGCTGTCACAATGACTGTACTCGAAATCCCCCTTGTTTTCTACTTCGTCTGCAAATTGTAACGTTTCACGTTGATAGTAAAAGCCTACTGCAGCATACACGCTTTCTACGATAAAACGTGTACTGCATTTCTAAGAAAAACCTTGAGATACGCAAGCTGACCTATATTTAATATTCCATTCATGTCATTTTATACACTAAGTTACCATAAACGAAAGACAGATGGAATTAGGATAGAGAGAAGGGAGGGCTGAAAGCAGGAACGCATACAACACTAAACACGCGTCTCGCTATACAATTAAAGTCATCACGCGTGTAAGGCCACAAGCACTAGCTTTTTTCAAATCGACAGTGATAAAAAACACTACCCATACGAGAGTTAGGTTTTAAAAAACTTACAAAACGCTTATTAGGAAACATGACATTCTACTGTTTTATGTCTAAAATCCTGACATTAGTATGACAGTACAGCAGACACCATAAAGTTTGGAAGTGAGGAGGTGGCAACAGCACGACTATCCTAGAAGAAAATGCATATTTTGAACGCAGCCACTTAGCTCCTTTAAATTTATATATTTGGGTTCCTTAGGACTTGCTGACAAAGAATATGTTAAACGTTACGCAAATAGTCTAGGAATTAACAAATTATAGCCAAAAGAAATAGTGAGGGTGTCAGACAACCCCAAAATCAGAATCGCTCAGTGGCAGATTTTGACACCACCATTGTACGGGAAATAGGTCCCCATGTTAAATCCTATTTGATTGGAGCGCAATAAATGTAAGGCTAAACACGATTAGTCGGGCTATAAATACTAATTCTTTGTTGTTAGGGAAACGTGAGTAGGAGTATTTTTTTTGAAAAGCTGTGTAAACATGGCTCGATTGGTTAGACCCGCCAATATAGTCAATTAGGAGCGTCAGGTCAACACCACATTTTCAAATAAACTTTCTAAAGCAACAGTGCGTTGAGATTCAGCTTATATTTTTCTAAATAAAAGCCTGAGACAGTGGCAGGTCGGATTTTGTGCCTATTCATTGCCAGTCAACGTAATTCTGTATTATTTCCATGAATTGTGGTAAGCTTGAAATATTTGATATCTTTTTAATGAAAATTGAATGTAAATTGATAATTTATGTCTGTATATGTGTGTGGTTCAGTAGCGAACATGAGGCAAAGCCTATATAGTGCTCCAACCTGAACAGAAGGTGTCGGAGGAAAGTAAAACTACATGGAATTGCCAAACAGTACACTGACACCTATCTTATTGACTAGAAAGAAATAATGCTGGAATTGCAGAGGCGTAGTAACCATTAGGGAGGAGTATACTGATGTCAATTGTTTCAGATGAAGATAGCAATTGGCCTACCGCTCTGAACTCAGTGTTTGTTATGTATTGTGTTCAGTCTGGAATTAGATTATAAATTAGTTATGAAGTAGGAGGTACAACCTTCTTGTTTCAGGGACTGTGGTCCTAAAGTTATTGAGCAGCACCTGGTCTGAGCTTTGCTGAATCTGGAGGCTGACAGCATACTCCTGGGTCCAGATAGCGACTAGTGAGGTGTCTCCAGAACACAGGGGAGCAATCGAGCAGAGGAGTCTTTTCCTGCCGCCATCACGAAAGTTAAGCCTCTGTGGCCAGTGGAGCTCAACATTATGTGTCCCCTCAAAAATTGACATTTTAGAAAAAAAAGAGGGACAATACCTTGTTTAAATTGACAGGAACTGTGAACTTTTTCCCCATACTATTTCCCAGATAAACAAACACTTGAAGTCATGATGACAAATAATAACATAGCTTGAAAAAACAAAACCAGTATTACCTCATAGTACTACTACACAACTGACACACATATGATAATATTAATAAAATATGTCACTACAAGGTTCATGTTTATAAATTATGTATATATAAATTGTGATTACAATTAATTGTGATTCCTGGTTCACTTTGTAGTTGAATCAGGATATATATTAGTGAAAGTAATTAATACATATATATTTGAAACTGTACCAGTGACTCATTTCCGTAGTCGCTTCTTTACGACATTCTTGCTAGGTTACATTGCATCTATTCTTTGCTCCCCTTTCAGGCCCTGATAACACACATGATTATATATAGGTATAATCATACATAAACATTTTTTTAAAACAAAAATATATTGATGGCTATTTTCAAAATTTCCTCAAGTATAGCGGCTCCTAAAGATGGCCTAGTTGCCCACTCCTGACATATGTTATAGTTCCTCATTCATCATACAAAACTCTGAGGTTAGAAATCTGTACTGGAAAATGCTCCAGTCCAGTTAAGCACAATCAGTTCCAGTTCAGCAAATGTATCCCATCAAACAATTTGTGGAAATCACGCGTTTGTGTGTGTGTGTTAAAGGTGGTTTGACCTGCTTAATTCAGTGTTAAGTGAAATGACAATATTCACTACCAACGATAGCAAAATCTATACACAGCGTTACAACCGGTGGTATTCTAATCTTCAGAAAAGCCACTCACCCGTTAGACGAGTTTTTCGGACCTTTTTTCAGCTTTACGCTCTAAAAGGTGTGGGAAGGGGGTGCAGTGAACGCACTTGAGTCTTTTTTTTTTTCCGTACGCCCGCTAATACTCGAGGCGAAATCTCAGGTTATTATTAATGTCTAACCTGACATTGATTTTACGTGAGTATCCCTTTGTTTCTTGTACAGAGACAGGTGTCCCTCGCCATTCAGGCAAATACTCTCCGATTTCGGAGGTACCCATTAGAGCTGGGTCGGCTCAGGAGCCGCCAGTCCCTGGTCGACGACACTCCTTCAAATGTTCTCACCAGGTCTCGACTTAATCCAGTCCAAATCCCGGTCAACGAAAAATCCTCAAATGCCGTCGCCCGGGTTTGATCCTGTATCACCCGGTCGCCAGAGCGGTGTTGTAACCACTACGCTAGCGCGGCCCCCACTTGAGTCATGACTCCCAAGTTTCAACCTCTTGTTGTCTTTTTCCCGCTTGCATTGGGGATTTAACGCAATGGTTCACAAGGTGGGCGGTACAGCCCCCCCCTCCCCCCGGGGGCGTTGGAAGAATCTAAGGGAGCCATAAGGGAAAACTGGGCCAGTTATGACAGTAACCATTTGTAGGTTAGTAACTTACTGTCCTGATTTTAAATTAATTCTGTGATAAAATAATGTAATGAAGTTACCCGTATGCGATTAGGACCGACAACCTATTTTTATTCTCAGAGGTTAGGAACATACATTACATAACACCAGTTTAGCAAGACCTTTCAATTCAGAGAGTTAATGCCGACGGGGAATGCATAACAAATTAAAATAATTCTGAAAGAACCAACTATAAATATATAAAACAATATATAAAAAAACTATAAAACAATGTTGAAAGTCCCACATTTTCAGCTGGAACAATTCAGAGTCTTGAGAATTCACATAATACCACACCTTGCTCGAACACAATACATCAGTCTTCAAGCCTCAAGAGGGGTAATGAGCAAGATCTTGATTATGTCGCCGACAAATGGTATCAATGTGCACGTCATAAGTCAGGCTGTTCTAGACACGATCACCATTGTATACAACTATTATACTGATATAATACACCGACTACATCATACACTTGATTTTAAGCCGTAAGTTTCTACAGGCCCACGTTCCGAATACGGTTCTCAGTATCGATACCCCAGTGGAACTCCTAAATATAGTAAAACTGTATATCCAAAGCTCGGTGGAATGTGTCACATGCCACCGCTGAAAGCATTCATGGATGACACAACAATTCTGACATCAGATGAACATCAGGCCCGGAGGATGTTAGCACGCCTGGATGAACTAGTCAGCTGGTGCAGAATGAGCTTCAAACCCAAGAAGTCGAGAAGCCTATCAGTCAGGAAAGGAAAGATAGCAGAGGTCATATTCACGGTTTCCAGCCAAAGAATCCCTACTGTCATTGAGGAACCTGTTAAAAGTCTTGGCAGGGTGTACGATGCCTCTTTAAAAGACTCGAAGGCAGTGCAACAGACAATAGAAATGGCAGACAGAGGACTACAGATCATAGACCAAAGCAGACTCCTGGGAAAGTTCAAACTGTGGTGCCTCCAGTTCATGTTGATACCGAAGTTGCTGTGGCCACTGCTTATATATGAAGTAAGCACAAGTACAGTGGAAGCTATAGAGCAGAAGGTCAACAAGTTCATGAGAAAATGGATAGGGGCACCACCAGGTCTGTCAGATGTAGCACTGTACTGCAAAAAGTCAAAACTTCTGCTTCCCTTCAAGTCAGTTGTTGAAGAGTACAAAGTTGGAAAAGCAAGGCTTGCAATGATGCTACGCGAGTCAGCTGATGACGTGGTTAAGTCCATTCAGCCCACACTGAAAACGGGAAGGAAGTGGAGAGTGGAAGAAGCTGTTGATGCTGCTGAAGAGTCACTCAAACTGAGAGAGGTAATCGGATACACACAAACGAATAGACGGAGATTTGGGCATGGTGACATCCGCTGGTGGTCCAAGGCATCAAGCAGGGAACGCAGAGACATGGTAGTTCAGGAGATACGAGGAGCTGAGAATGATAAGAGGTTGCTAAAAGCAGTGCAGCAGGTCCAACAAGGCCAATGGACTACATGGGAAGGAGCCCTGCAGAGATCCTTGACATGGAATGATATATGGCATATGGCACCTCTTAGGCTCAGCTTCGTGGTTAGATCAATGTATGACCTGCTGCCGTCGGCCACCAACCTTGTGAAATGGGGAAAGTCGGATGATGAGCAGTGCCCCCTGTGCCAGGGGAGGCAGACACTTGAACACGTGCTCTCAGCGTGTAAGGTGGCATTAGGGCAAGGACGATACACTTGGCGCCATAACAAAGTGCTAAATGAGCTTGCTGCGACAATAGATCAGGCAAGAATGAAAGCGAATAGCAAAGTCCGGCCAGACACCACAAACACATACTTTCTGAGGGCAGGTAAGTCAGCACACCCCAAACCGAGTAAACCTGGTAGCAGTCTACCATCTCTTCTTGACTGTGCAAACGACTGGGAGATGGCGGTAGACCTACCTAGACGGGGGGCATATCCAGAGAGTATCAGAAAATCGCGGAGACGGCCGGATATAGTGCTTCATTCTTCAGCAACGCTTCAGGTCATACTGATTGAACTGACCGTGCCATTTGAATCCAGATTAGACGAGCAACATTCATTCAAAGCGGCCAAGTATAGCGATCTAGCCGCGGATCTGAGACACGATGGATTCAGTGCAAGGGTCATGGCGGTTGAAGTGGGCGCAAGAGGGCTTGTGGCTGCATCAATGTATGATTTATTGAAACTGTTGGGGTTGAAGGGACAGTCTAGAACAAGGGCACTGAAGAGGCTTAGCGAAACTGCCGAAAAGGCATCTAGCTGGCTGTGGAACAACCGCAGTGGGCAATGGAGATCGTGACGGTAAACGCTGCGGTACAGAAAACACCAAAATTTTTCTAAGTCCACAGCGCTGAGTTTATATGGTGTACTAGTGAGGGGGCTGCGACTCTGGGGCAACAGGCGATGTATACTATAGGGAGTGTGTCAGGTATAGAATTTCAGTGGCGTGCGGCGCGCAGTGGCTAAGGTTCGTCGGCTGCGCGCTCGTGTCTCAGTGTGTGTCCTTAGTTGTGAAGGGCGATGGAACGAACGGAATAATTTGTCTTTGCTTTGTTACTTTCACAATTGCACCCACGGCTGGCGTTGTGGATTAAAAGTTGCTACCGTAAGTGAAATGGGTTCATTTTCGATACAAGACAACAGGAAGCTGAGACGCTTGGGAGTCATGACCCAAGTGGGCCCGCCCCCCTTAGAGTGTAAAGGAGTAATCGGGCCGAAACACTTGTCAGATGGGGGGACTTCTTCTGATGATCAGATTGCTTCTTGTTGTATCGCTCTGTAAAGAGTTTCCTATCATCTTATCAGCAGACAAAAATGGAATCCCGTGGACTCTGACTAAACAGCTTGATGCTCTAGATTTTGCCCCCGACTTGGTTCTTCTATCCCATAACCGAAACCAGACGCAAGACAGCATAAATATACTTGATGAGAGGGATTATAAAGTGGGAAATACACATGGAAAAATAAGATTATGAGATTAAATGTAGAAAACGATAACAATATTGCATTTGAACAAATACCCATCTAAAATGTAGAATCACACACATCAATATAGCAGCAATATAGGCAAAAAATAAATATACAGAGTTACTCAATATATAATACAATAGATAAGAAGTGCTTTCCTAGCATAGGGAAATAAAAGTAGATGGAAATCAAAAGAAATCCAGGAGCCGCGCTAGCGTAGTGGTTACAACACCGCTCTGGCGACCGGGTGATTCAGGATCAAACCCGGGCGACGGCATTTGAGGATTTTTCGTCGACCGGGAATTGGACTGGATTAACTCGAGACCTGGCAAGGACATCTGAAGGAGTGTCGTCGACCAGGGATTGGCGGCTCCTGAGCCGACCCAGCTCTAATGGGTACCTCCGAAATCGGCGAGTATCTGCCTGAATGGCGAGGGACACCTGTCTCTGTACAAGAAAAGGGATACTCACGTAAAATCAATGTCAGGTTAGACATTAACAATAACCTGAGATTTCGCCTAGAGTATTAGCGGGCGTACAAAAAAAAAAAAAAAAAAAAAAATCCAACGCAAAAATATGAATCGTGAACTAAAATGTCACGTCATGTCATATTGTTATGGAGAAAAACATAAACGCCAACCAAAAGCGACAGTCTTTCATAAAAATTGCTTGCGTAGTAGAACTGTAGGATTGAGATTGTAGGACCAGATCACCAATGTGAAACTGAATAATGTGACGAAAACGTTTGCACAAGTACTTTTGAGCCTCTCTCTCTCACTCCTTCATCCGCTTTTTACTTGGCATATTTTATGCACCTTCATTCATTTTTGTTGTTGTTGGTGTGACCACTCCCAGACTTGTTTACGTTTCGCCAGGTGAACCGTAATAATACCAAGTTAATTAGACCGGGCAGCAGATAATACTTTTATCACGTAAGTCACCTAGCCACCTTCGATAGAGGCGATCTGCGTTTATACAATATGGTCTCGTACGATCGATGAAAAGAAAGCCGTCTGAAGTACGGGCAAAGACACAGGTGATAAGTAGATAATCGCTTCCGCGGGACCATCCCTGTGTAATTGTTACGGATTGCCTGGCAAAGGAGACAATCTGAGCGGAAGTATTACAGTATTATTAGAAAGAGGTCAGGTAACGCGTTGGAATTTTAAAATGTAATATTTCAAAATACGCGGGGGAAATTAAATTAAACACTCCTACCCATATAGTTCAGAGCTTACGATTGGCTTGATTTGAGAGACAGGATACACAATGGTTCTCGTTGGAAAATTCGTCTGAAGTACAATCTGGGATTTTGAAATGAGAATTGGAAATATAATCTAACGAAATCGGAGTCACAGATCAGACTGCATCGCCCCGTCAAGCTAGCAATTCACCAGAGCCAGAAAGAGAAGGAGCGGACAAAGGATTCAAAAATTATAAGTGACAGATCAAACGAAGTATTTAGGCAACTTTAAAACTTACAAGTAAACCCGCATTTTAAATGCAAAGACTGGAAACTTAAAGGACCAATGTCGAAGTATTTGGGCAACTTTAAAACTTAAAAAAGTAAACTCGCACTTTTAAATACAAACACAGGAGACCTAACGAATCAAACCACCTGTCATAAGAGGAATACACAAATTTCCAGACCAAGTGAATCGAAAACATCTAATCTAAGTGCTACGTCCATACTAAACTGTGCCAAGAGATTGTGTTCCCAAAAGTTACTTTGGGGTAAGTGTAAACATTTATTTTACAAATGTGAATTTGACATGTTTTCCTTGCTACGTGGTTATATATGAGGCTGGCAACCTCAACATGAAAATAGTATGTTCATACACCACTACAGCAAGCGCTGGTGTTTGTTTTATGCGAATTCACGCAGACGCGAAAGCAGCAGAAACCCCAGACTCCGACTGAAGCAGTGATGAGTGATGATTACACCACATGTGCCTCAAGTGTATCATATCATTTTGTGAGATATATGTACCTTGTTAATTGTAATTCAGGCAAATCATTGCGTTCGCGCTGACCAAGCACATATTTTCCCAGTTTACTACCCAAAAGAATACTGGTGATTTCTGTCACGGATTGCCTCCCCCTGCTTTGCAGTAGTGGTCCACTAGTGGCCAAACGCAAGAGTATCTAAATGGATGGTCAAAAGTGTCTACCTTCGCACAAGATTACTCTTGGCAGAGATGTAGATAGAAGGGTAATGACGCTTCTACCTTAAGGGAGATTTCACAAGATATTTCCGAAGTCAAGAACAATGCGGCATTGGCTGAGCAATTGTTAACTTATATCGGTCTGTCGCCTGTTATGAAGACATAAGCAATGTTTTTAGCCCGTACAAGCCCCCAGTGGGTGTAATCAAACGAAATTCTTTTATAATTATTGGCTTTATATATGTAAATATATCTCTAGATGTCTATATATAAGTATATATTAAAGAATCTTGCTTATACGTTTGCTTTAACACTTCTAATAACTGAATAAACCATTATTGTTTAGTTTTAAAATAACTTGTAACAGATTTAATAGTCAATTAGTTTTAACAAGTTAAAATAAGGATGAAATGATGGTGAATTTTAGATAAAAGTCCTCATCGAGACTTGATAGGAGAGTTATGAAAGTCCGTTTGCTAGTGCTTTTTTTACAAGAACTTAACTATAGGTGAGTCCTATCGCCGTGGTTTCCGTCACTTCTTTTTGGTGATGAGTGCACTTCTCCACAAAACTCGTCCAATTTAGGCGGTCAGTGTTAATGCTCTTCTCTCACACTAGCGGCATAGTACCGTTAGTACTTCAAACCGTCTGATAGCTTGTAACAACGAACGTTTGGAAAAAATAGAAAGGACAAATGCCTCTGCTAAGTACACTGAGTTGGAAGCTTAACGGGCGTATTGTCTCGCTGTCCACCCACCAATGTTAATCTCTCAGAAGAATTGAATTCTTGAGTACACAGCATAGCTCAAGGAAGATGATTAAAAATCAACAGTACTCTTCTGGGTATTAACTGGAAAACTATGTGCTTGGACAGCGCGAAAAATGATTTGTGCCTGAACTAACATTAGCAAGTTACATATATCTCACAAAATGATATGATAAACTTGAGGCACATGTGATGTAATCATCACTCATCATATTTACATATATAGAGCTAATTCTTAGAAAAGAATTTCGCTGGATTTACACCAGCTGGGGGCTTGAACGGGCTAAACCATTGCTTAATTCTTCACAAAAGGTTAACCGATATAAGTTAACAATTGCCCTGCCAATGCAGAATTGTTCTTGACTTCGGAAACATCTTGTGGAACACTCCCTTGGGATAGAAGCGTCATTACCCTTCTATCTACAACTCTGCCAAGAGTAATCTTGTGCGAAGGTAGACACCTTTGACGACTCATTTTAGATACTCTTGCGTTTTGGCCACTGGTGGACCACTACTGCAGAGCTAAAGGGGGGGGGGGGGGGGCAATGCGTGACAGATAAGAACAAGACAAGAACCATTATAACAAGAGACGAGAAGAAGACGCTGCCGATGACTGTAACATACACTGAGGAAACCTGTTAATAGCATTATAAGATAGTCCATGTTCTGGAACCCCCAAGGTAATAGAGGTAGAGTGAAACCAAAAAACACACGAAGAAGGAAACTGGAGACATACATGAAAATGTTCAGTTATGCACGGAAAGACCTTGGGAGGATGGTACAAGACATGAAGACTTGGCATAAGCTTGTTGAAGTCGTAATCTCCTTGGGTGAGCTGAAGAGTAAAGATGCGGATAATCAAGTACTTTGCTAACGTAAATATCATAGCAGTTCTTGTGATGGAGTCGAGGTCTGGTTTGACGACATGGCCAACCCAGTTCCAGCGTCTACCCGCAATGATGGTGTGCATATTTTTTTCACTGCACCGTGAAAGCAGTTCCTGGTTGGTGATGGTATACGGCCAAAAAAAAAATCGAAGAATTTTCTTCAGGCAGGTTGTGCGGAAAGAGGACAATTTAGACATTTACTTTTGTTTAAGTGAAATCCACTGTAATTTCGAGCTCAAATGTATCTACAATATGCTGCATTGCTTTTCTATGAGCAATGATAACCTTCCTCTGAAGAAAAAAAAAAAAAAAAAAACGAGCTTGTACTGTTGTAAGCAACTTTATTAAAATCTGCCATGTTCTCATTTAAATATTTCCTGTTATTTAAAAAATAATAATAATACAATGTGTGGTTTGTTTCGAAAGTAATCAGATTTTTACTTGTTAAAAATTACACAGAATGAAAGCTAGAACCATACAAACCGGGAGGTTTGTTCCTGTTCAGATCTGACCAAGGATGACGAGAAATCAAAGCAATTTATTCCTAGGTTCAGTGGCTGTCCGTGCCTGATAACAATGAAATACGACAGCTAAGTTTGATAATCTTTAAACAACAGCTGTGACCAATCATTTCCAAAATAATTGTTTATCTAGGTACGTTTTAATGATGCAGCATTAACTATCGTCATATATCTTAATAATTTCGCTAAAAGTTAATGGTATTAATTCATTATTAACAACATACTCAAAACAGCATTGAGATGGGACTTTTGATTTTAATAATTCTCTTCAATTATCATGTCCTGCTTTATACAACAAACGTGACAGATTAATAGGAAAATATAGGCAAACTGGGGATAAAAGCTGACTGCTTTTCTCATATGACTTCAGTGTTTGCCTCCTTGCGGCATTAGTCAGCTGACTAAGGTATGAAATAAGGTAATTATAAACGTAGTAAGCTTATATGATTGATTAAGGGATCGAAGTGGGAAGGCAAACTCGGTCCCAAAAAATGCCGTGCTGAAGTCGGATGTGTCGGCCGAACGGCGCAAATATCGCAGCTTCGCTGTAATCGGACACAACGCAACCAGCGTTCTTTTCAGGACGAACGAGGAATAAGAAGAAGATATGATTGATTAAGAGAAGTCGTAATTAAATACACCATGTAACGTCAGCATACAGGTATACATAAATATCATTCATCATTCTCTTGGTCACTCTGTGAAGTAAAGCTGCAGCTGGCCACTACGCAGGAAGCCTGTACTAAAGTATTCATATGCTCCTGCAGAGGTGGTTTTTGTAGCACATTGTGAACGTGATCAGGATGTTAGCCCCATGCACAAACTCACATTACTCAACTAATACGACATGCCAGAAGGAGCAGAAGTACTATTCACACAGATGCTCTACATGTCTGTATGTCTGTCCGTCGGTCTGTCCTTCCGTCTGCCTGTCCGTCCGTCTATGCACTATATAAGTACTGGCTAGTGATGGTCAACATACTTGATAGGTCTGCATTTAATTGTGACCATTGGTGGTTCTACAGATTGTAGTTTAGACTTCACATGATCAGTAATAGTAGGTTCGTCATCGCTCCTAGTATTTAACCCAGACTGTCTGTCATAAGAGGTTTTGATGTTACTAAATGTATAGGCTATCCTGGACAAATAGGTGTATCAGAGGATACCAGGATAGTGCCAGATAAGAGACTGGTCTTATAAGTAATACCTCCTTCTCTGAAAAGAGCAAGGTTGTATAGACAATCAAGATGGGGTCAAGCTATGTAAGTTCTCAGAGTAGATGATGATGATCTCTGAGTCCCTAACCGCTACCTCTAATGATCCCAAATGATTTAGCTACAGGTCTAGGGTAAATGTATTTACTTTATTTAATGATTAATTTCAAACAGAACTTCAACTTAATAAAAATTAATTAAGCAAGGCTGTATGAAAGTTTCTGTACAATTTAATTGTCCTGAACCTCAGTCTTTTGGGTTAGGAATTATCAAACTCAAGAAAGGTTATTTACATAATGAAATAAATAATTTGGAAACTCTGTTCCATTTCTTTTAAAGGGTCACTGGAATGACTACACGCACTGTTACTGTTCTTAATATTTATACTGCTACCAGTCTTACACTGCAAAGTCTACTACTTTCATCATCCCACAGTGGTTAAGTTTTATTGGGTGAATGAGGTTGGATGAATCGCCATTGGCTTTTCTAAAGGACTTATCTTCAGAATGTTGCTGCTTCAGTTCTTTGAATAGTAGTCAGGATCACCAACTCTGTGACTCCTGGCTGAGAAGATGGGGTCTATCTCCAGTCTTTAGATGGAGCTCTCAACTCCCACACGCACTTCTTCTCAAGAAATTGCAGCCACGAGGTAAATTCGTGATATAACCTGGAATAGAAGGACAATCCATTCCCTGTAGAGATCTGCCTCAATTAATTCACCCCTAACAATATTAAAAGTTACCATGGTCAGGCATGTGTGCTAACAAGTTGAACAAGACCTTGAATACCGTTGTCTATTATCAGTTTTCATGCCATAACTCTTTCTCTGGGTTCATCAAGGCTTGGGTACCTCGTCCATGTTTGGCTTCCATACAATAATCATGGCAAGTACAATACAGCATGTGACCTGTTGATTACTTCATTCTTACCTTCCCTAGATGTTTATTACATGATCTATGAACTCCAGAAGAAAATACTAAATTGAATCGCTTCTAACACTTACTTACTTAGTCGTTCCCCTTCTACCGTGAGGTGTAGAGGTTTGGAAGAGAGAGCGCCAGACTATCCTATCGGCTGTCTTCCTCCTGGCCTGGTTCTATTCTAGTCCTCGGTCCTTCAAAGATTGTCTAATGTTGTCCTACCAGCGGACTCTGGGTCGTCCTGGGGGGTCTGGATCTCTGGCTCCAGTTTCCCATGCTTGTCGTGGTAGCCGATCTTCTCCCATTCTGCAGAAAAAATGGCCAAACCATCTTAGTTGGGACTGTTCTACTTAGGTCTGCAGGGGGTGGAATTTTAGGCTTTGACGTATCGTCTGGTTGCGGACCATGTCTCTTCTTGTTACTTCAACCACCTTCCTCAGATACCTCATTTCTGAGGTTTGGATTTGGCTTTTGTGGGTTGTGGTCATTGCCCATGACTCGCATCCATATGTCAAGACTGTGACATAGGTGGAGCGGTATACAGCCATCTTCGTTTTCTTTCCAACCTCTCTTCTGCTGAGGAATCCTCGATTTATGGCCTGAAAAAAGTCTCCCAGCTGCTGCTTTTCGAGTGGCCAACTCTTCTCTGATGCCTCCCTTTCGGTCTATAATAGCTTCGAGGTATTTAAAGTGGTCGACCTGCTCCAGGACCTGTTCTCCCAGCTTAATCTGATGTACTCTTTCTTCTCGTGATATTACCATGGATTTTGTTTTAGAGCTGCTTATGACCATCCCTCTCTTCTCCAGCTCTTCCTTCCAGACTTGCAGGTTGGATTGGAGATGTGCCTTTGATTTAGCAATCAGGACAACATCATCAGCAAATGCCAGCTCTGAAATACAGACCTGTCTCATCTTCCAGTACCCCACTGAATACTTTCTTGTTCTCTCCTTACATGCCTTGATGACATCGTCCATGAAGAGTATGAAAAGATAAGGTGACAGGATATCACCTTATCTTACACCAGTGACGATCCTGAACTCTTCAGACTTATAGTTTGCTGTCCTCACAGAATTTCTGCAAGACTTATAAAAGCTCAGTATAGTATGAATCAGAGGTGCTGGAATGCTCTTCCTTATCAAACAGTCCCAAAGTTTGCTCCAGGGGACCCTGTCAAACGCCTTTTCCAGATCTATGAAACAAAGATGGATCTCACTCTTATACTCAAGGGCCTTTTCACTCAGCTGTCTGAGTGTGAAGATTAGGTCTTGAGTACTTCGGTTTGCTCGGAATCCGCACTGGACTTCATCTAATTGTGGCTCAGCTAGGCATCGGAGTCTCTGCTCTAGGATTCTAGAGTAGCTTTTACCAGGGACACTGAGAAGGGATCTGCCTCTGTGGTTTCCACATTGTCGATTGTAACCTTTTTTTGAATATCGGTGTTATGATGGCAATCTCCCAATCCTTTGGTATGGCCTTGTTGCACCACGCTGCCTGTAGGACCCTTAAGAGTAATAGGTCACCTGATGCTCCCATGTACTTAACCATTTCTGGTGCTATACCATCATGCCCTGCTGCTTTGCCCATCTTGATTTTCTCCAGGGCTGCCTTCAGTTCTTCCATCTTTATGTCATCTTCAGCACCATTGGTTCTCTCTTCTGTGCTAGTGGTTATCATTTCTGATGCTTGACCCTGCTCACCATCAAGGAGTTCTGAGAAATATTCTTTCCATCTTTTCATGACTTCCTGCGGGGCAGTAAGCAATTTGCCTTGCTTGTCTTTTATAAATTTGAGAGGGCATTGTTTTTCCTTCCTCATGTTCTATAGGGTTTTATAGAAACGATGGGTTTTGATGTTTTTATTGGTACTTTCAATCTTCAAACGTATGCACAGCAATGTTGAAGAAATGTAGGTTTCTGTATTCAAACGTTAAAAGTAATCTGTATCATTCAACCTACAACATTCTTGTTGTTGGGTAATCTCTTGACTAATGTGCTTCTACGTTATAGCCAGTTCGTTTACCCTATAGTTTAGAACACTGCTTTCTTATAGTGTAGTAAAACTCAATTCAGTGTTCTCAGGCGATGCTTGAAGTTTTCGTAGCTGGTCTTCTACGTACGACCGGTCGACACCGGGGAATGTTAGTTTCTTTCAAAGCCGATACCTTTCTAGTGCTACGTTGGAGCTTAGCACTGATATTACTGCTGTTTACGAATGTTTATCTTTTCTACACGGGGCGTAAAAGATTATAAATGTTTCAACACGTACCTTCAATATATTGCGGACACTCCTGTCATAGAAATATCACAATTAACTTCTACTGTTTGAAATAAACACTTGAGTCTTCTCTTGAATTCATATCTTGAATAATACAACTGAGTTGGGGGATGATGTCTGTTTCCACAGATTCGCTCTTACACGAAAATAACAAGGCGCCACTATGGCACGGACAAGGTTGTGTTACTTCGTCTTTACTCGTTGATAACTCGAACAGAAAAAATCGCGAACACTGTCACAGGTTGCCTCTCCTTTCCTCTGCAGTAGTGGTCCAATAGTGGCCAAAACTTAAAGTATCTAATGTGGGTCTTCAAGGGTGTCTACCGTCGCACAGGATTACTCTTGGCAGAGTTGTAGGTAGAAGGATAATGATTGATACTTCTACCTCAAGGGAGTGTTCACAAGATATTTCAGATGTCAAGAACAATGCTGCATGAGGCGGAGCAATGTTAACTTTAGTATCTGACCCGCGGCTTTTCGTGAAGATGGGTTTTGCACTAATTAGCTCGTTCAAGCCCCCAGCTGAGTTAATTCAACGAAATTCCTTACTATTATCAATTGGCTCTATAGATGTCAATATATATTAAAGAGTCTGATATATACGTACGCTCTCATAACTAAAATAATTGAATCAACTATGAATTTAATAAATAACACGTAACAAATTTAATAATCACTTATTCTTTAACAGTTTAAAATAAACATGAATGATGGGCGGAATGTAGATAAAAAGTGTCTTTACAGAGACTTGATAGGGGAGTTATAAAATTCCGTTGCGTTCGCCTTTTAATAAGCACTTAGCTTTTCAAATGATCGAGTACTGCTGCAGGTGTTTCGTCAAGTCTTTTGTGATGAGGGCACTTCTCTATACAACTCATCCAATGTAGGTGGTTAATGTCGAATCCCAGCTCCTGGATTACAAACTAGTGGCGTAGAAACTCTTACTACTAACTGGTCTCGTACCATGAACTTTAGAGAAAATAAAAGAACAAATGCCTCTGCTAAGTACATTGTGGTCGGAAGATTAAACAGTCGCCTTTTCACGCTGTCCGCTCACCAGGTTTGCCTCTCTGGGATTTTATTCTTCCTGAGCATATACAGCATAACTCAGGGGATATGATTATAAATCACCGTTATTCTTCTGGTAATGTAATGGAAAAAAATGTGTCTACACAGCGCGAGTGGCTTGTGCCTGAAGTTAACATATAACTCAAAAATGAAAATATAAATACTATGCACATGTGATGTAATCATCTGTAGCAAATGTAATTTTGCTGGGGAAGTTAAGATGTTATACCTAACAAGAAAGATAGCTGTGTCTGTGTCAACTGTGTGAGGTCAAGCACAAGTAGGTCCCTGACTCTAAAAAAGATGATGATGATGAAAATGATATATATTATCAGGGAACCTAACGCTACCTCCCTAGATCTCACACAGTCCGTATTTTGATTCTAGTGGCTGGTGTATGATGTCTCTAGTGTCTAGGGGTGAAATGAAGATGATGGTACATCAACACAATACACTTTAATTCACTATAAGAAAATAAATAAGACTGTGGTTAAAGTTTTCTTTTAAAATTGGAATGTTTTTTCTTTGTACAATTTAATCTGCCTGTCCCGCCATCTCTTTTGGACAGGTCTTTGAAAATGAGGAAATATATTTACATATAATGCTTGAACTAAAAATATGGACTCTTGGTCCTATGAATGTAATGTTATTATATAGAGTTCCTGTAGGTGTATTCACAGACTAAAACTTTAATAACTGCTAGTGTTAATCATTGGTTATGAGGAGCTGTGGTTTTCGTCATTACCCATATAATTCAGTTTTATTTTAATAAGAACCAGTTTATTATGCTGAAGTGTCAGATGTCCCAGCTGTTAACGTGTCACCTGGGATTCTTGGTATGACGATAATAAGTCAGGATGTCGTTGCAGATATAATAGATCAGCACCCACACACAAGCTCCTTCAGGCTATCAGCTGACAGCATAAACTTTAGAATGGAGACTTTTCACTTTTCACTCACTCATCAGGTTTCCTGTCACCGGATGGTAACAGGAAATAAAACTCTGCAATAAAAAGACACCCTGGCCTTTTCATATCTGATCACAACTTCTTATCCCTATGTATACATGAAGGTATGGGGTCAGCCTCGTGTGCATTCATGTGCATCAGCCCCCAATTATATGACTCACACCTTTCTGTGACCACACCTCAGGTCCCTATGGCAGATACGCCACTGTACTTTTACCTAGTTTGCTTCAATACAATAACGTGGAGTAACCACATCTCCTTTTTATATGATTTTTCTTTTCTTTTCTAAATTATAAACGCTCTAGGCATGTTAAAGAGTGTTCATAGAACACTGATGCTTCCTAACATCTTCCAATACAAAATAGTTAATACAAAATCATAATAATATGCAACAGTCAAATACAGTTTAATGTGAGGACTCAATAATGTTTGCTCCCGGCATGTCCTTCACTTTTCCCCATAGCAGTATCTAACTTGTGCAGTTTTAATCAAGCATGTAAATACATAAAGCATTCTTACCACTAGCTCAAAGAAATATGTCACAAATAACGTTGACTGGCAAAGAATATGGCCTTAGTTTTGCTCTGCCCCGTCCAGATTGTGAATTTAGTAGTTAATTTTACAATTTATCACATCTGCTCTCAACGTAGTTGTTTGTATAAAATTTTCTAGTCAAATGGCCACGAGACCACTATGCCTTTTGCCAATATCTATTTGAGCCGACCAATGAAAGCAGGCACTACTACATCTTTTTGAATTTAGTTTGAAAAAACAAAACAACTTCCAAACAAACTATGTTCCTCATAGTCCATTGGTCAGTCTGCGTTAGTTATGCCAATAGAAAAAGATGTTTCGTTTTAGTTAACATTTTCCTACCCCCCCCCTTTTTTTTCTCCTATACTCTTATACCAACCAATAGGATTTGAATTACTCCAATGCCTCTTTTTTTAAACTAGCGTCCCTAATAACGTTATGTGTAACGAGCAAGAACAACAGTCTTAGACATATAGTATTTTCTCAATAACTTGGCTAATACTTGGACTACCATATTTTTAAAAACATATTTTTGCTCAGGGGACACTAAGCTATTCTACTATATGATTTTTATGGTCAGTTTCATTACGGTTCAGATTTTTCAGTTTTGTCACTGTCAATCGTCAAATATAACTTTTACACAAGTCGGCCATCTTCCCCCCTGTCTCTATCATTATTCAAATAACCAACTAGTTTGAGTGACGTCAGAATATTACCGCTAGGAGGAAATGGAAAACTGTCTGTGTGTTTGTCTCTGCTGGCTTTGCCTACAGCGTGTATATATTAAAGAGACCGCTTGCAGAGCGAAGAGGGGTTTTTTCAAAACTTTGGTAGTGTTGGCGTTAATTATTACAATCGTCTCGTTCTTACTACTGGGAAATGTCCGAATTATTACAAATTTTAGTGTTAAAGTTAACATATTACGTTAATTCAAATTTTTCCCACCGTTTCGTGCAGCAGATCGGCGAGATGTTAAAATGTTTATTGTACGTTTCTAAACCGAAACTAAAAGCGTGTTAGATTTTTACGGCGGGTCATTTTTTAAGCATTCCCACTGCACAAAAGGCAGCGCTCTACTGACGTTGAAGATGAAAATAGTGAGACACCTGAGGGCTGGTGTATTTAGTATTATAGGACTAAAATCTTACTGAAATAAGCGATTATCTCACAGATTTCGCTACATCATCATTCCTCACTGATCCACTCGTATTCTGGGGTTACTTCAGCTTTCGGTTTTCTGTACGAACTAGCATGAAGCAATCACCAGCGCTTGTTAATTGTTAACATCCTTATGGCTTACACAATATAGAGTGATTTCCGACAAACAGCTATTGTGATTTACGACAGGGTCGTCCGAACCGAACCCCGTCGTATGTCGAGAACTGTTCTATAAGTTACTCCCACTTAATGTATGTATAACACTGTGTAATATTTAAACTAATCATTTTCAGCATGCGTCTTGGAGACACCACTTTGGCCTCAAAGAATGAGACGGGTAGCGCTCCAAGGAATGTTTACTTTTGCCGTACCTCTGCATGCTTATTGCATCATAGCAATAGTTATCGTCAGCACTGCCAATTTTGCACGTGCACAGGAGGTAACATTGATTTATAATTCAATTTATCTGTTTATCTGAGCATGAGAAGTAAACAAAGTGTTTTTTTTAAACTTATGCCAAAGCTAGTGTGTATATAAAAGCATACACAGGAAGTGTTTCGGCACCAGGTAGTTGGGAGACTTGAGTTCATGTAACTGCCTCACCACAGTGCCACTCTGTGATGGAATACATTGATACAGCGATAAAATCATCCATTATAAATATAAAAGTTAAAATAAAATGTAGGGATAAAATATAGTTATGATACGATGCTGCTTCTTCGCCCACGCCACAAGCGCGTTGATTTTGGTAGACCGTACCATCGTTTTCTAGTGTCATTGAAAAAAAACTATTTATAACATGGGGACACGAAAGGCCTATTCGTTCAGACGGGGTAAGAAAAGGTGGGAAGAGAAAAATGATGCCGTCTGCAAACGGGGTTTGAATCTAAGCCTAGCATAAGTGCGAACTTGTAGTTAGTTGTTTGAAATACGACGAAAGTTAAAAAATGTTTGTCAATTGGGTACGAAAACAGGCTTAGCTCTTATTGAGAATGACGTAATTCCCAACGTAATACGGACGATTCTCGTAATTAGTTTGAAAATAGCGGTAAAAAGAAGTGAACGAGTGGTAGATTATAGATTTCAAGACTAACATGGAAAAAAATATGGAATTCCTTATTAATAGGTTTAGAATCACAAAAGTTAGCTAGTTTAAGAGCTTATCTTTTCCTGATAAATAATATGCTTTCAAATAAAAGGACGGACAGATAACTCGGAAGTTATTGACAAAAGACTGATTTGTTCGGTGCAGACTAGCAGACAGATGTTCGTTTTGCAGTCACTAGCGGTTACATTTTGACGCGTCCTTGAGTAAAAGCAGGAAAAGGGTCATGTGTTCTGTAGGAAAAGGGGTAGACACGGGGTAGAAATTATGGGGTAGCTCAAACTGAATATTGTTTTTTTTTTGTGTTGGGCCAAAACCAAGTCCATTTTTGGGGAATGCCAAGTTCGGACAGACCGACCGACAGAAATACACTACACATTGGACCAAAGTTGGACCTTAGTGTAAAATTTTGAATTTAAAAAGCTTGGCTTTCCTATTTGATTGGTCAACACAGTTAAGATTATTAGAAAATTGGACGGCTCGTTGCCATTTTGTTTAAGACTGTCCATAGAAGCAGATCGTTGATGCTGTGAAGTGTGACGTCCACTGAATATATATAAATAATATAAGGAATACGGACGCCATAGTCCAGCCAGCAGCTCAGCTGAGTTTGTGCTATTTCAATGTACCTGTGTGTTTTCTTTTGAATTGTGGTAAGACAGAAATTATTAACCTTTTTATTTAACAATTCTGAGTGAGTGATACTGCCATATAATGAAAAATGATTACGACAAGTGAGTACTTATTCTAGGTCCCCAGCCAACTGTTACAGGGCCTAGAGGTTGAATTATAATATGATAAACTATCAGAAATGTAGAATACATATGTTTCTTTTCAGGTGGTCAGGTGGAAACATATCACCCACCTTATTATATGGAAAGAAGAGATTAATGATAATATTTCAGATGCAGTGCAGGCCTTAGAGGAGAGGAATGTGACACTAGTGCTACTTGATAACAGCATTAATGTAGATGTGCTGGGTCGGTCAGAGAAATCTGACCCTGTCTTTTATTTCAATGTATTATTGCTTGTAAACATGGTGGATTAGGTATTATGTTAAGACCTAGCCTAATTTTGTGGTTTCAGAGTTTCTTTGTCTGGCACTGTGCTAGTGCCAGATATTCTGAAGAGTACAACACTGTATGAAACGAGATGCCTGCCATACTACCTCAGCGCATGTGAGGAGTGGGCCTAAGGAACAACTATCTTCAATCGTCACAGGCCAGATAAGTGTTAAAGACCTGGCCTGCTGAGATTCATCAACGAGTACTAAATAATATAAACTCCATTGTGTAACTAATAAACTTTTCCACCATCAATCCTGTTAAAGAGCAAATGAACACTGTTAAATAAAGGACTGGGTATGATGAAAATACCCCGACCCGACATCAAGCACTAGTTAATAAAGACTTTAGTTTTAGTACCAATATTAGCAAATTTAAATTATGTATATGTACAGGTCTTTCATGTGTTTACTTGATTATATGTAATTCTATTGAAATTAATTCATATTGAGTTGAAAGTCCTGACCAGAAGAAAACTAGGTTCAGGACAAAATAAATTTGAAAAAAATTGTAAATTACTAAATTTTAACCACAGTGTCAGTTGACTTAATCATAGAGATTAATATTAGTGTTTGTGTGTGTGTTTGTGTACTTAATTACCAGCATACCACATTTTCATTACCCTAGACAGTAGACGTAGCTATCAGACATACTAGTCAAGAATAAGTCTGATTGAGGTCGTAGGGTGGTAGCAGCAAGGTACTCTGTAAATTCACATAAACTGTTATCCTCAGGGACCTTCACAGCTGACCTCATTTAGTACACTAAGTAAACATAGCAACAACACTTAATAACATCAAAACCCACCACATATATTGGGGTCTCCAGGTCCGGGATTAAACTATTGGGATATATGTGTGTATAAATTCAACAGTGTCCCTAAAATTAAACGTCATTCATAAGAAATATTTAAGGTGGGAAGTAAGAGTTGATGAATCTTCACAGCCAGAAGTAATTAATTAATTAGAGTTTCACTTTGGTAATTAGAGTTTTGTAATCTATCTTAGAACATTATTAGAGTTGTGTGATACAGGATGGCAGATCTAGCCAAATTCAGATCGGCTGCTGTGCTGACTGCTAAAGAAATGAATATGGAGGGTCAGGTTTTGATCCAATATGTAACTTCAGAATGCGACAAGTATATTGAAAAGGAAGATAGGAGGTTAGCTGAAGAGAAGAGGTTACAAATTGAGGCTGACAAAGAACTTAAGAGGCTGCAGATTGAGGCTGACAAAGAGGCTAGGGCATTGGAGGCAGATAGAGAGGCTGAAATAAAGCGGCTCCAATTGGAAGAGAAGAAATTGGAAGCAGAAGAAAAGAGACAGGCAGCTGAAAGGGAAGACAAGCGATTGGCTGCAGAGAGGGAAGCAGAAGATAAGAGATTACAAAGGGAGCACGAGTTACGACTAAGGGAAATGGAATTTCAAGGCCATGCTCCTGAAAATGGTAACAGTCCTCATACCTCCGATGCCACTGCCAGTCAGGGAGCCTCTAACTCAGCAATGGGGTTCCATTTAGACCATTCTGTAGAGAGGGACGATGATATTGAATCATTTTTATCCAGATTTGAGGTTTTAGCCACCACCTATGGGTTGGAGAGGGAAAGGTGGAGCTTAAAGTTATCCCAGGGTCTTAGGGGAACATCTTACGAAGTGTTTGCAAAAATGAATAGAAACGACCAAGACAATTATGACATGCTAAAGCAGGCTCTGCTATTAAGATATGAAAAGAATGGTGAATTTTATCGTAAGAAGTTTAGAAATGCCAAGCTTTTGTCTGGGGAGACATACCACCAATTCTCTGCCAGACTGGAAACCTATTTGGAGAAATGGACTGCTCTGGGGAAGACCCAAGATCTTAAAGAAATGATCATGATAGAGCAATTAAGAGAGTCTATGGCTCCAGACCTGAGAAAGTTTCTCATGGAACAAGATGCAGAGAGGTCGGGTGAGGTATTGAATGTCGCTGAGAGGTATCAAGCAACCCAGGCAGAGGTAGCTGGCACTAAAACGAAACATATAGAGAATTTTAAGGTCACACAGCACTCTAATAAATTTGATACCAAAGAACAAGGTAACAAAGGTAAGACCAACTTTGATAGGCCACGAAATGATTATCGTGATAGAAACTCACAGTTCAATGACCAAAAATATAATGAAAGAAAACCTTTTAACCAAGTAAAGAGGTGGTGTAAATGGTGTAGGAAGGACAACCATAACACCGAAGTGTGTAAAAGGAAACCTTCTAACTTTGCTGCAATGAAATCGGGGAACCAGAGATTAAAGGTTAAACCTACTGGACAGCAGGAACCTTATCACCCCCCAGTTTGTGAGGATGTTGTTTGTAACGGGGTCACCATAAGGTGCCTTTATGATACAGGTTTGGATTTTGATTCAGTTGTGAATTCTAGCCTAGTGAACCCAGGTCAGTATACCACCGAAACAGTGGAAATACAAGGGGCGACTAAGGACATACCACACATGACACTTCCCATCGCAAGGATAACTGTGAAAACTCGCTATGTGGAAGGAGAAATCAGAGCAGCAGTGATAGATGAACCAATCTACCCTCTGATAGTGGGGTGTAGATATGTCTTCTTGGGGAATCCCAAGAGACCTGTGATCATGGCGACAGTGCAGACCAGGTCACAGTCAAAATAGGAAGTAGGTGAACCTATAAATGCTCATCCAGAGGTGATGAGGAAGGCGCAGGCTGAGGATAGGACACTCAAGCCATGTTTTAAAAAAATGTCACACACCTCCAAGCACGGGAGATTATTATATGAAGAACAAATTGTTATACAGGAAGGCTGGAACTGGATCCAATGGTCAGGGACAGCTGGTACTTCCTTAAATGTATAGGGCAGAGGTAATAAGGAGCTTACATGTTGGAAAAGATGGGGACCATGAGAAAATAGGTACCATCATCCACAAGGTGGCTCAAAAATATTATTGGCCAGATGAAATGGTTGACATTGAGAATTTTGTAGAAGCATGTGGCATATTACATGAGGAAACACCCACAAGTGGGAAAATTGATCAGGACCTAGACACGCCACTGGGCAAACTTAGGCCTGAAAATGGAAAGAAAAATAAATTTAATAGAGTAGACAAAGTGGAATGGGAGCCCCCTTTTCACACTCAGTCTTCACTCGAATGTATTAAAATGGCCACTATGTGACAAGTACAAAGAGAAATTCTACCCCAGAATAAGCCGACAATCCCTCGGTCGGAATTATGTGAACTGGAGGAAGATAAAAGAGAGAGAAGATCTCTCACAATGAACTTAAAGTGGGGAGAAAACCCCAGGAAACGAATCGGTAGTGGTAGATTCTTATGTGATGATAAAAGGGAAAAACGTCCTTACTATAAGGCTTCTAATGGTATGGAACATATGTCGGAAAAATGTAAGGTCCATATGTAACCTTGTTAAGGACGTGGACAGATGAGAAGGCAGAGGAAACTGTTACCTCATCATATAATTATGTGAACGAGCTGACCACTCGTCTGAAAGCTGGATGGAAACTGGCAAATGATAATTTGAGACAAGCCAGGAAAAAACATGCAGCTTATTTTAATAAGAAAGCAAAGGACAGCGAATTAGCTGAGGGAGAGAAAAAGCTTCTTTTACTACCCGGCAGCAATAATAAGTTGCAAATTGGATGGCAAGGTCCATATACAGTTCTAGAGAAGGTGTCTAGAACAAATTATAAAATTGAAAAACAGGGGAAGGAGAAAATATATCATGTGAACCTTTTAAAGAAGTATCTGGACAGACAAATCCATGAACGCACCCCTTTACTGACCTTGGCTATCGCAACCGAAATGAAAAAGGAATTACTCACCTCACATGAATACCCCCTACACCCCTGTGAGACAGCCGCACAGGTAAAAGTCAGGAAGCACCTGTCTAAAAATCAGAGGGAGAGAGTTCAACAGGTTCTGGATGAACATACAGATGTGTTAACAGACAAACCGGGATATACTAATTTGCTAGAGTATGATATGAAGCTGGTAGACTCAACACCAATCTGTATGAGAGCCTATTCTGTTTCTTTCGCTAAGGAGAAAGCATTGAAAGAGGAGATAGATTATTTGTTGAAAGAAAGGATTATTTCTCACAGTGAATCTCCTTATAGCGCCAGTGTAGTTTTGTTGAGGTAGATCCATTACCGGACACAAAACAGTTATTTGCCAGACTGAACAAGGCAAAATATTTTTCGAAGGTGGATCTTAGCAAAGGCTATTACCAGATTCCAGTGAAGCCTGAGGTTCGACCTTATTTAGCTTTTAGCACCACGGAAGGACATTATGAATTCAACATGTTGCCATTTGGATTAAAAAATGCTCCGAGTGTGTTTTCTAGGATGATGCGCAAATTGTTGGATCCCTTGAATGATCCATGTATCACGAATTTCATGGATGATATCCTCATCGCTACAGAAACATTTGAAGAACACGTTAACTCTCTGAATATGCTATTTGATAGGCTCAGAGAAGATAACTTGACTGCTAGACCAACAAAATGTTGTATTGGATGCAAAGAGTTAGAATTCTTGGGACATACTGTATATCAGGGTAACATGACCCCTGATCCCAAGAACTTGGAAAAATTGCAGAGAGCACCTAGGCCACAAACAAAGAAAGACGTGCGATCATTCGTGACGTTGTGTGGTTTTTACTAAAAATATATCAAAAATTTTAACTCTAAATGTGCTCCTCTGACTGATTTGACTCGCAAGGGAAATCCAGATAAAACTGTTTGGTCAGCGCAGTGTGAATTGGCATTCCAAGAGTTAAAGGAAAAACTCACTAGCAAGCCTATTCTCAAATTGCCTGATTTGACTCAGGAGTTTGTGGTGAGAACGGACGCAAGCAATGTGGGCCTGGGTGCTACTTTGTTGCAAAGGTCAGCTTCACCCAATGGGGAACTGAACCCAGTCGCTTATGCTAGCCGCAAGTTGAACAAAGCGGAACAAGGCTATTCCACAAGCGAAAAAGAGAGTTTAGCGTTAATCTGGGCGATAAAAAAGTTCCAAATTTATCTATATGGTAGAACATTCGTGGTCCAAACGGATCATCAACCTCTCGTATACTTATCACAGGCCAAGCATGAAAATGCCAGATTATTACGATGGTCGTTATTATTACAGCCATATCAATTTACCATTGAATATATTCCGGGGTCACAGAACGTCGGTGCAGATTTCGTCAGTAGGCACCCCTGTGATCAAATTTAGAGTATTCAGCAGGCGTAAGGAGTTAATTTTATCTATGTGTATCAATGGTTTTGGAACTTGCATTAGTGCATGTTCTCAAGTGGGGAGATGTGTGATGGAATACATTGATACAGCGATAAAATCATCCATTATAAATATAAAAGTTAAAATAAAATGTAGGGATAAAATATAGTTATGATACGATGCCGCTTCTTCGCCCACGCCACAAGCGCGTTGATTTTGGTAGACCGTACCATCGTTTTCTAGTGTCATTGAAAAAAAACTATTTATAACATGGGGACACGAAAGGCCTATTCGTTCAGACGGGGTAAGAAAAGGAGGGAAGAGAAAAATGATGCCGTCTGCAAACGGGGTTTGAATCTAAGCCTAGCATACGCGCGAACTTGTAGTTAGTTGTTTGAAATACGACGAAAGTTAAAAAATGTTTGTCAATTGGGTCACGAAAACAGGCTTAGCTCTTATTGAGAATGACGTAATTCCCAACGTAATACGGACGATTCTCGTAATTAGTTTGAAAATAGCGGTAAAAAGAAGTGGACGAGTGGTAGATTATAGATTTCAAGACTAACATGGAAAAAAAATATGGAATTCCTTATTAATAGGTTTAGAATCACAAAAGTTAGCTAGTTTAAGAGCTTATCTTTTCCTGATAAATAATATGCTTTCAAATAAAAGGACGGACGGATAACTCGGAAGTTATTGACAAAAGACTGATTTGTTCGGTGCAGACTAGCAGACAGATGTTCGTTTTGCAGTCACTAGCGGTTACATTTTGACGCGTCCTTGAGTAAAAGCAGGAAAAGGGTCATGTGTTCTGTAGGAAAAGGGTAGAAATTATGGGGTAGCTCAAACTGAACATTGTTTTTTTTTGTGTTGGGCCAAAACCAAGTCCATTTTTGGGGAATGCCAAGTTCGGACAGACCGACCGACAGAAATACACTACACATTGGACCAAAGTTGGACCTTAGTGTAAAATTTTGAATTTAAAAAGCTTGGCTTTCCTATTTGATTGGTCAACACAGTTAAGATTATTAGAAAATTGGACGGCTCGTTGCCATTTTGTTTAAGACTGTCCATAGAAGCAGATCGTTGATGCTGTGAAGTGTGATGTCCACTGAATATATATAAATAATATAAGAAATACGGACGCCATAGTCCAGCCAGCAGCTCAGCTGAGTTTGTGCTATTTCAACGTACCTGTGTGTTTTCTTTTGAATTGTGGTAAGACAGAAATTATTAACCTTTTTATTTAACAATTCTGAGTGAGTGATACTGCCATATAATGAAAAATGATTACGACAAGTGAGTACTTATTCTAGGTCCCCAGCCAACTGTTACAGGGCCTAGAGGTTGAATTATAATATGATAAACTATCAGAAATGTAGAATACAGATGTTTCTTTTCAGGTGGTCAGGTGGAAACATATCACCCACCTTATTATATGGATTTGTGAGTGATGATTCTAGGAAGAAAAGTCCTCACTATAATGCTTCTAATGGACGGGACCCGATGGGTGCCATGAAAAATAAATATGGAAAATTAAAAATCCAGATGTAGCGCTATTAAGGACCTGGACAGATGAGAAGGCGGAAGAGACTGTTACCTCATCTTATCAATACGTGAACGAACTGACCACTCGTTTGAAAGCTGGATGGAAACTGGCAAATGATAATTTGAAACAAGCCAGGAAGAAACATGCAGCATATTTTAATAGGAAGGCAAAGGACAGAGAACTAGCTGTGGGAGAGAAGGTGCTGCTTCTACTACCCGGTAGCCAGAATAAATTACAAATTGGATGGCAAGGTCCATGTACGGTTCTAGAGAAGGTGTCTAGAACAAACTATAAAATTGACAAAAAGGGGAAGGAGAAAGTTTATCATGTAAACCTGTTAAAGAAGTATCTGGACAGACCACTCCAGGAAAGCACCCCCTTACTGACCTTGGCTATCGCAACTCAAATGCAAAAGGAACCACTCACCTCACATGAATACCCATTACATCCTTGTGAAACAGCAGCACAGGTAAAAGTCAGTAAGCACCTGACTAAAAACCAGAGGGAGAGAGTTCAACAGGTTCTGGAGGAACATACAGATGTATTAACAGATAAACCAGGCCATACAAATTTGCTACAGTATGACATGAAACTGGTAGACTCAAACCCAATCTGTATGAGAGCCTATTCTATTCCGTTCGCGAAGGAGAAGGCATTGAAAGAAGAAATAGATTATTTGTTGAAGGAGGGGATTATTTCACACAGTGAATCATCTTTTAGCTCCAGTGTCGTTTTGTTGAGGAAACCGTCTGGGGAACACCGACTGTGCATAGATTACAGGAAACTGAATGCTGTCACAGAAGGACAAGTGGATCCATTACCAGACACAAAACAGTTATTTGCCAGATTAAACAAGGCAAAATACTTTTCAAAGGTGGATCTTAGTAAAGGCTATTACCAGATTCCAGTGAAGCCTGAAGTGAGACCTTATTTAGCATTTAGCACATCGGAAGGACATTATGAATTCAACATGCTACCATTCGGACTGAAAAATGCTCCAAGTGTATTTTCAAGGATGATGCGCAAATTGTTGGATCCCCTGAATAACCCATGTATCACGAATTTCATAGATGATATTCTCGTCGCCACAGAGACATTTGAAGAACACACTGACTCCCTAAAAATGTTATTTGATAGGCTTAGGGAGGCGAACTTAACTGCTAGGCCAACAAAATGTTGTATTGGATGCAAAGAGTTGGAATTCTTGGGACACACTGTATATCAGGGTAACATGACCCCTGATCCCAAGAACTTGGAAAAACTGCAGAGAGTACCTAGACCACAAACAAAAAAGGACGTGCGATCATTCGTGTCGTTATGCGGATTTTATCAAAAGTACATCAAGGATTTTAACTCTATTTGTGCTCCTCTGACTGATCTGACTCGCAAGGGACTTCCAGATAAAATTATTTGGACTGCGCAAAGTGAATTAGCGTTCCAAGACTTAAAGGAAAAACTCACTAGCAAGCCTATTCTCAAACTGCCTGATTTGACACAGGACTTTGTCGTAAGAACAGATGCAAGTAATGTAGGACTTGGGGCGGCTTTGTTGCAAAGATCATCTTCACCTGATGGGGAACTGAACCCAGTCGCTTATGCAAGCCGCAAATTGAATAAGGCGGAACAAGGATATTCCACAAGCGAAAAAGAATGTTTAGCGTTAATCTGGGCAATAAAGAAGTTTCAAATCTATCTGTATGGTAGGACTTTTGTGGTCCAGACGGATCATCAGCCCCTCGTATTCTTATCTCAGGCTAAGCATGAAAACGCAAGATTGCTGAGGTGGTCTTTATTGCTTCAACCTTATCAGTTTAGTATCCAATATATCCCAGGCAAATTGAATGTCGGTGCAGATTTCCTCAGTCGGCACCCCTGTGATCAAAATTAGAGTAGTGGCAGGCGTGAGGAGTAATTTTATCTATGTGTATCACTGGTTTTGGAACTTGCCGTAGGCATGTTTTCAAGTGGGGAGATGTGTGATAAAATTAACCGTGATACAACGTTAAAATATCTCCAAAGATAAAATGTAGGGATAAAAATAATGCGTAAGCTACTAGAAGACATGATCGCCCATGCCGCGGGTCACCACCCGCCATGGAAACTAACTTGCTAGACGTGAAGGCAAAACGTTTACCCTTGGGACGGGATGAGAACGGAGATCAAAAAGAAAAATATGACTAAACACGTGCTTGAAACTAGCAAGGCTAAAAAGACGCAATTGGTGGGGAAAGGGAAAAAATTCACGTCCCCAAGTTGACACAAGGTAAAGAAATTGACAAAAGGGACCTTAGCTATTATACGCAACAGTCATTTCTTGGACGCTTTTGCGATACTTAGTCCTTTATTTGAATTCAGCGGCAAACGCATTACAGAAGATGCTCGAACATATTTCAAAAAAACAAAAAAAAAAAAAAACTAACCTTGAAAAGTAACTTTTTCTTAATAATAATGTTAGGAATATAAAACCTAGCTGGCCGGATGGCCCATCTTGAGCAGAGAAATAATATGCTTTCATTTATACAGACGGATAGATAATAATGAAGATATTGACAAAAGACTGTGTTGTTCATATCAGCGAGCGACTGCATTGAAACAAAAACATGTCACTAATTTTCAAAAAATTGCGGCCTTGAGACTCAAGTGCTAAAATCTAGATGAATGAAAGGGAGGGGAATTAGTGGAAAGTTGTGGCTAAAAATAACTCTAGAGGCAGATTCGTGTAGGAAATGCATGTATAAACAAGTGTGTTTTTGTAAAAAACGCAAGAAGAGACAGACGGACCAACAGACAATAATACATACTTGACTGAGGTATGACTGAATTGACTTTTGGTAGGAGGTTTGAAATTTGAAAAGGAAAAAACGCGGTGATTGGCCACAGATAAACATATTATCGGCGCTCAGACGCGCATCTTTGCCATTCATCATAAGTTGTCCAGTAGTAGACACAGTAATTCTTCAGTGGTGTGATTCCCAGAAGCTAATTGCAATATTTAGAGGGACGCCATACTAGAGCCAGCAGCTCAGCTGAGTTTTGCTAGCATATAACTGTGTTCTCTATTCATAATTCTGGTAAGACTGAAAGTATTTCTTGGTATATTTTAATATTGTTTAATGTTTCGAGTGATTTGATACTGCCATATCATAATCTATCCCTTACAACAAGTAAGGATTCGCTCTAGATCCCCAGCCCAGTTCAGGGTCTAGAGACAAACAAAATACATAAACGCCAGCAAGGATTATGAAGGGCGGATCAAGTGTTGAGATCAGTGGAACATATCACCTATCCTATTCAATGGCAGGAAGCTAATGAACATATTTCAGAATATGTAGTCTTGGGGAACTTATACTATGTGAAACCAACTTGGTAAGATGTGCTGTATGGTCAGAGAGATCTGACCCCGTCTATGTGGTGTTGTTGTGTAGTGTTGAGTGTAGAAGTGGCTCAGGAGGTAGAGTTCTGACACATGACCCAATACTTTTATTTCAGAACTGTGAGTTTTTTATTTGGCACCAAAGTGGTGTCAAATGCTATGTTGAAAAATACAAGTGTGGACCCGTGCAGTCTAAAATTTTGGCAGAGCAGCCTATATTGCCCCCAAGCACGGAGAGGTGGGGCCACCAGATTCCAGCACCAGAACTACTCAATCAAAGATACGTGAGCGTCTGGCCTGCTGGACATTCACCAACTTATTTAATAACTAACACCCAATTATATTCCCATCAACTAGAACCTACCATGTTGGGAAATAAACACGTATTTTTCCCATCAGAAAATGGACAATGTTTGGTAGTCATAGACTGGGAGTGATGAAGCCACCCCATCAGCACATCCATTAATCGTTCTCCCAGATAAATTACAAATATAAACAGTAGTAATATTAAATAGTCTTGTAAAATTCATATGTACACACCTTTCATTTATTATGCCATATATTCATGCATTTCATTCATAATTTCAAAACCTTTCATATGTTCTGACCAAAATAAAACCTTGGTTCAGAACAAATAAACTTAAAGAAAATTTAATATCAAAATTTTAAATAGCTTGAGTTAGTTCAGTGTGTTATAAATTTTAGTAATATTATTAGACTTATTAAATATCTGTGTGTGTGTTTGTATATACTAATACAACACCTTACATTTCAGTACCCTAGATTTTTAACGTAGCCACATACATTAGTAAAAAAGATATGTGTGAGGTCGTAAGTGGTAGCAAGAAGGGCCTTCTGTAAATTCACAGCTACATTTATCTCAGGAGCCTTCACAGCTGACCTCATGCATCACACTAGGTAACATCACAACCATACAATACCATCAAAATCCACTACAATATTATAGATCAAGAATGTTTGCTTTTACTCTGATATATATATATATATATATATATATATATATATATATATATATATATATATATATATATATATATATATATATATATATATATATATATATATATATATATATATATATATATATATATATCATGTGACATATTCTTTCCAGAACGTTGTCTCCATTACAGCTGCTCTGAACGCATCACGATTCTGGGCAAGTCGACCTGCATCAGCCAAAGACAAGTTCAGACTCTCTGTGATGTCCTGGGTCCACCGTCGTCTAGGTCGACCCCTTCCCCTTTTTCCAGGGCCCATGCCTTCCATCACTGTTTTTTCCAGACTATTATGTCTTTTTATATGACCGAAAAATTTCAGCTTCCTTATTGCGATGGTATTTAGGAGCCAATGTTCCTGTACGTTTAGTGAGTGCAGTACTTCTCTGTTGGTCTTTTTTTCTGTCCAGGGTATTCTCAACATCCTTCTGTAGCATTTCATTTCGAGTGATGTAATCTTTTTTGCAACTGTTTTATTGAGTGTCCAAGTCTCGCAGCCGTATGTTGCTACTGGGAATATACATGCTCTGATCAGTTGTAACTTTGTTTCTTTGCTTGTGCCTTGCCATAGGTTTTTCATCTGTATTAGCTTATGTGAAGCAATTGCAAGTCTTCTTTTAATTTCTACTGCACAGTCGCCAGAGCTGTTAATGATTGATCCTAAGTATTCGAATTCATTGACACTTTCCAGTTCTTCGTCATCAATTTCAATTTCTGGTTTGGTCTTTACTTTGTCTGTTCTCAATACTTTGGTCTTCTTGGTGTTTAGGTATAGATTCTGGGCCTCGCTGTGTTTTTTGGTGGACAGAAGTAATTGTTCAAGTCCTTTTGGGTTGGTCGATAGGAGGACTGTGTCGTCAGCATATCTGATTTCCGGGATCTGGTACCCGCCGATGTTAAATGAGTCAAACTCTGTGTGTTCTTGGTCATCTCTTACGTTTCTCATGATATTCTCGGCATAAATGTTAAACAGGTAAGGGGAAAGGGTACAGCCTTGTCTTACTCCTTTCTGTACTTCAAACCATTCTGATGTTTCCCCCTCTATTCTTACGGCTGCCTGTTGTTCTTGGTACAGCAGTGCGATGAGTTGTATAAGGTGGTTTGGAAATCCCATATTTTTCATAATAGCCCATAACTGCTGATGTTGTACACAATCGAAAGCTTTGGTGTAATCAATGAAACAAGTATGTAGGTCAACGTTGAATTCTCTACACTTTTCTATGATGATCCTCATGTTGAATATATGATCTCTAGTGCCTCTACCTGGTCGAAAACCCGCCTGTACTTCATTTATTTCTGTTTCTAGCTTTTGTTATATATATATATATATATATATATATATATATATATATATATATATATATATATATATATATATATATATATATATATATATATATATATATATATATATATATATATATATATATATATATATAAACGTATTATAATAAAGCTAGACTTACTATGAAATATTGCTTCCTTTCTGTTCCATAAACTCTTTAATAAATTTAGAGAAAGTTTACGTTTTCTGCTTAATCACATTGTATGGATAATATTGCAGAGCTGTTGAACTATCTTGAAGCATGCCTGACTTTAGATAGTATTTGATCGATTTTAATGTGTGACCGGGGGAGGAAGGAGTGAACGGGAAACGGCACCAAATCAAGTTAGATGTGACAGTGGACTTGTAGAAAGGGAGGAAAATCTGTAGATCGCTTGTGCTAAGGGAAATAATCACAAGACTTTCTTTAGTGTAGTTCTTCTGTGAAAGACTGGTTATACACTAGAGATGTTGATTCCAGAAGTAAGAAACAACCCAGGTAATCAAGGATACTCGTAAGTCCTTGTGTGGTTCTAAAACAGAACTTGTAGGATTGACTATAAACAGCAACTTTAACAGTCAATGAAAATTTACAATAGAGCAGTGTATTTGAAAAGTCCAAATGGTTATAAAAGATATTCTTTATTAATTCGTTTCCAGTGCAAATAGTGGCAGTTCGAGAGAAATTTCTGGTGGGGAGGAAAGGAAAACTGCCAGCTTTAGCCTCGATGGCAAAAGGCTTACGGCTCCTCAATACTGTAGTCGTTTTGTGGTATGTCTATACACTGTGGAAATCCTAGCGAAATAAAAATTCGAACGAGACTTTGATTAAAACTAATTCGAACTTACGAAAATGTGGAGTAAACCACAATATAATTGTAGCAGGGGTTAGTGCTGGGTCACTAATTACCCTGGTTGATAGGGGATCTCTAGACGGTTATATTCTTGTCCTAACCGTATGAGTCAAAGGCTTTGTGTTCAGTAGTAGGGGATGCGCCAGGTTGCTCCACACCTCGACTAGAGAACGCCTTATGTTGGTTTGACTCTAGCTCTGAGATAACTGTCTCAAGCTCTGACTGGTTACTATGATGCGTCAGTCTTTATACTAGTCTGGTACCATGGCTTGCCAGATAAAATATTTCTCATTGGAGTAATGACCGGAAACCTTCTTATGATTGGTCTCGGGGCTAGCTGACTGTTGAAATAATCTTTAACCTAACTAACTACGAAACCTCTAGTCTAAAATTATTGTTTCTAAGTGACGATGACCAACCATTGTTCAAAGTTCTCTCTAATCTAAATGTTTTCCGGTCTGACTTGTATGGAGGCCACACAAGGTTTGATGACATCATGGGTTCATGTATGTCATGACTGATGATGTCATTGATTCTTGACTAGTGGTTTATTTATCTCTAACTAGTCATTCATAAGTACTTTACTATAAGGCTAACAGTTGTAGCGACGTAGTAGGCTACACTGTTACAAATGTGAAAAATCTCCTTTCCTCTGATATGACTGGAATTGTCATCAATATGCGTATAACAATTGTTTTTATGTGGAATTCAATCATGTCTCTGATTCTACTACTTTTTAGTCGTTCCTCTTCTACCCTGGGGTGTAGAGATTTGCCACAGAGAACCCATACTGTCCTATCGGTGGTCTTTCTCCTGGCTTCGTTCCAGTCTAGTCCTCGATCCTTCAGGGATTTCTAATGTTGTCCTCCCAGCGAACTAATGGTCGTCCTGGAAATCTGGATCCCTGGCTCTTGGTTTCGCATATTTGTCGTGTAAGCCGATCTTTTTTTTGGGACTGTTCCCTTTGAGTCTGCAGGGGCTGCATTTTGAAGCATGACGTATCATCTGATTGCGGTACTTGTCTTCTATTATTTCTTTAACCTCCTTGCTCAGATATCTCACTTTTAAGGTTTGGAGCTGGCTTTTGTAGGTCCCCAGTCATTGCCCATGGCTTTTGCAGGCATCTAGCGTAGACCACAAGCTCTTGATCCACAGACTCGTATCAAGCTAGTATCACACAATAGTATCTCCAAATCGTATCACGAACTGGTATCTCCAATTTGTACCACAAACTTTAGAAGAAACAAATGTCTCTGGTAAGTATTGGCTTCCTGACACTAAGTCAGGCGCCCTCCTCCCTGATCATAAATCATTAACCCAGAGGATTGGATGGAAAATCATAGTTACTCTCAAGTTAATTTGATGAAAAATGTGATTGGACAGCGGAAACGACTTTTGCCTGGTTTACACATGTTTAACTATGCATTTAAACATATTAAAATGTTAATCTAATAAGTATGTACATTATGATGTCATCAGCATGCACTCATTACTTCCCTTGGAGCCTGGGGCTACCTCTGCTTTTGGTTCCCTGTGAGAGAACCAGCATGCTGTGGTGATTCATCACTCTTTCCTTTTCATATGCTGAATGTGACGATTTATGAGTAATTAGACCTCTATATGTTTTTCAGCTTATATAATAATTAATAACACGCGGAATTAGCACTATTATACTTTTGGAATTGCTGGTTAATGTCATTTAAAATGATACTGTGACTGATAACTGAGACCATATATATATATATATATATATATATATATATATATATATGTATATATATATATATATATATATATATATATATATATATATATATATATATATATATATATATATCATTCGTCTCGTGTAGTTTCCAGCGTATCTGTGAGACAAAGAAAAGACTACTGCTCACTAAGGCAAGTCGTTCAAATAAACTAACATGAGGTTGTGAGAGTTTGTATTTGGGGCTGGCAATCTCACAATGTAATACGCATTGCTACAGAAACCACCGCTGAAGAAAGAGCATTGTGAATGCTTTATGTAGGCTTCCTACAAGAGGGCCATCGGCAGCGGGGTTTCATGTTTCGTATGGAGGAAAAAGAAGGAACAATTATCATGATGATATATCATTCATACAGTCGATTTTTTAAATCTGCCTTCGTAAATTCCTTGTAGAGAGGTTCATTGGTTTTTAGTCTTTTCTGTCACTGTATTACCACATTGTGTAATAGTTAGAACATTCATCACCACTGGTGACCGTAGAGCTGTACCAGTACTCCAGAAGTGTGGAAATCTTACTAACTTCCCGGAACCCGTGATTAGATTTGACTCCTAATTAAATGACATGGGTTTAAATTCAGTCTCCGAGAATATCAGTCCCTCCAAGTGTCTTACAATCATCTACTTTGAGTCGAAAGCACTCAGTGGCATAGATCGGTACTTGCTTTTCTTTATTTTTTTATATTTTTTTGTCCACCGCCTCTCTTTTCTTCCTCCTGTATTCGACACAACAACAACATTGCTGCAGCTTTCAAGTGCCTTAATGTTATGTAGTTTTCGCTTTGGTTACATTACTCTGCTTGAGTAAATACATAATACAGACATGCATATACAGCACTAAGAAAGACTATAACTTTTCTCACAGAAGTTTTAAATGTAGGAATATATTTATTTATCTTTTCATCGCATAGGTTTCCATTAAAGCGCATTTTTCGTCATTTCACCTGTAGTTTTTAACTAAATATCCAAGTTTACAATGTCTTCGTTGGTCTTTTCTTTAATTCAGCAGTCTCCGCGGGCAACACGTAATCCCTTCCGTGTGATCTGGAATATTCCTGACATGAGGTGTGTGAAGTTTCAGGGTTACGACCTGTCACAGTACGGCATCATTGCCAACAGTCAAAGAACCTTCATCGGGGAAGAGATTGCTACACTTTATGGACCAGGCTGGTGGCCACATTTTAAAGGAAAAGATATAAACAGTCCCGTTAACGAAGGAGTACCCCAGGTAGCTGCAAATTTACTGGAGAAGCGATATTTACAAATTTTGTCTTAGTGAGGTGCAGTATATGTAAACCTTTGTACACATTTCTCACTAGATTTAGATCATATGAAATATAATCTTTCACAGCATTGTCTCTCCAACGTCTTCTGTCTATTGCCTTGATGGTACACTTTGATTAGCTATTTCCGGTTTATCTCTTAATCCTAACTTTCATGTTGACTTCTGCAACCGTATTTAAACTATGATTTTGTTTGTTCAATGGTAATGGACAACCCATAATCACGGTTTTCGTGCTGTTTTATATGCTCTGATAGTTTCTGCAATTTTCATCGCTTTCAGTTAAAAAAGCTGTATTATCTGAACACCTCAAGCTGTTTAGCGCTATTTCAGAGATGTTTAGTGCTGCTATTTCTTCTACCTGTATGAACTTTTTTTTTTTTTTTTTTTTTTTTGGATGTAAATGTCAAACATCCAAGCGGACAAAACGTATTCTTGACGTGCCTCTTTTTGAGTTTTATAGTACGGTGATTCTTGTCAAATCTTCCTTTTGCAGGTTTTTTTCAGTACAAATTACTCACTGTTCTGATTCCTTTTCCATTAAGACCTAATAGGCATTTAATAATTAACTTAGCTTATTGTGTCAGACTTTGCCAGAAGTCTTCTTGAATTTATGGAATACATAGTTTTTTTTTTAACTTCTATTTTTCTAAAAGTGCAATAAAAATTATGCATGCCTGGGCTCCTCAAATTATGTAGAATCGTACACATACCTTTTCAGCAATAAAGACAAAGTTGAAGGTGCGGTCAGTGGTATCACAATAAGAATACAAACATCATAATGAGCTTTTTGTTGCATTCGGATATATCTGAAAATCAAAAGAAATGAAGTCCAGCACAACGATTAGAATCGTTTATTCAAATGTTGATTCAGTCCTACTGTACGGAGAAAAACAAAAGCAGCAACCAAGAAATACAGATGCATTGGTGCTTGTACATACCAGATGAGACTGAAATGGTATGACATGATCACCAAGAACTAATGACAAAACCAGACAATCGCAAGTGAAACAAGAGATGAGAAGACGACGCTGGAATTGGATCGGGCACAGATTGAGAAAACAAGTGTTCTGCAAAACACCTAGGGTAAGATATGTAGAGAGAGGCTACAAAACGAGTGGAGAAGACAGCTAGAAAAGTTAATCAAAGAGATGAGGAAGCGCCTAAAGTTCTCAGGTTGATAATACAGGACAGGAGAATGTGGCATGAATTTCTTAACGGACTAAAATCCTTGGGAGCGGAACCGTATTGATGAAGATCTATTACAGATAGAGCTGCCTAAATCTAATGCAATGAATCGATGTGTCAATGCCTCTCTATGTATTTCGATGATGGAAGGTCAGTACCACCCAAGGAACTAATGATTTCGTCTGATTCGATTGGTCGGCTGTTTTTATGTCTATTCTCAAAAGATTAAAGTGCTGAGAGTGTGTCAATTAGAAAGTTGTCAATTCTTTAGGAGAAGATGTGTGTGATGTAGTGCTTTCAATAATGCCACCTTCTCAACAGATGTGCTGTTAGTGATACTAATCCTACGTTTATTTTCCATACAGGGATACATATCCATATTCATAATCCTCAAAATTTTCCCCGTAAAGCCAAAATTATATTCTGTTTATCTATACTTTCTTGTTCATTACATACGGTATTCGTTACGGCTATATCTGAGTAGTGTATATTTTCATGACTCAAATGTCGCTGAAGGAGATGGTAAAATTTTGAGCTTAAGTTCGTAGTATGGTATCAAGGGTGTGTGCTTCAATTAAGTTACTTTAACGTGGTTGACCCTTGACTTAATTTTTTTTTTAAACAGTGTTATTCTGATAAGTGTCTTCTAGTAGGGTGTCACAAACTTTTGACTTGTTTTTGTTCAAGAATTGACATGCTGCATGAGTTCTAACAACAATTTGGTCATTTGGTTCGGTCTGAATTTTTTCTTTCCAAGCGTTATTCCTAAAGCTATCTGCAATGTGTCCACTAATCGTTTTCCTCCTGCACCTGTGCCTATTGTATGCTGCTGCATCCTGTTCATATTATTATGAGGTACTACGAAGGCACACAAATCAGTATATATGTATGTAAGCAGGTATAGAAGTAAATAAATTTAACAACACCTCCACCATTTAGCTCGCTCTCTTGGGGCGGCACACAATAAATGAATCCGCTGAACACCAAGTTTAATTTCCAGCACAAGTTAGGTCCAGGAAAAATGCCAGTGATTAACAATCTGTACACCGTCCTTCATCAACAGCATCTGTTAAGAAAAACTTCAACCACATCCTCAAGCGAAATATCTAATGATAAACCACTTGCCACTCATAGCAACACTTCCCTTTTAGCGATGTCGACCTCTATTAAATAGCTATCGCCGCTGACTGTCAACTAACTCACAAAAAACCCTCTTATAGATTCTAGATCGTTCCCGTCTTGAAGCGTTCACCAGAATTGTGATCTTTAGACGCACACCTCATTAAACATGCTTTACTACCATAATACATGTGCTCAGCTGAATACCAGCTCACAACACCATTTATAGTTAAATCCAAACAACAAAAGATATGTAACCGTTAGAGTGGTTAAGAGGGAGAATTCGGGTCGAATTATTTTTTATGAGGTTAAATTTTATGATTAATATTAGCCGAGTTCTCATTTGTAGTACAAAGAACGAGAAGAAGGGGTCAAGAGTAGTGTCTACATCCGTTGGTTGAAAGTTACGTTGTTTGGAGTTCTGTTTGGCAAGATTGAGACAGAATGGGGCGACACCTCTCGATCTGTTTCACTACGGCAGTATCAGTTACATTTTTGTACTGATTTTATTGCGATTTTTTCCGAGTCGTACTCTTTTCTTTCTGTTTGCTATGTAGCAGAGAGTTTGTTTGTTCAAATATCTGACACCCCTTGTTGGTGATAATACATTACGTTTGCCAGGGTGCGGCAAAGCTTTGCTAAGATTAGGCCAGGGGGCACGCGACAGATGAGAGATTAATCGTCTGTGCGACACATTCTGGACAGGCAAGAATGACATAATCGTTTCCGGTACACCTTGTTACAAAGAAATTACTTTACATGAAAGTTATAATTTGTTACATCTTACACACATTTTTGTGTGAGGCTACCGATGCGTTTGTGAGTTCGTACACAGGGCAATCGGGTGTTTACAGCCCATTTTCAGAAAAGTAATGTTTGAAATTTTGCACTAGATGAGTCATGCAAAATATTCAAATCAGATTGGCTGATCATTTGAGCTCCATAACAAACAGAGCGGGGTAGGACCGTAAAAATAACCTGACACATTTCAGTGTTAAGACACTGTGAGATCCACGCTTGCCAAGACGACACCAGAACTTGTCAAAGTTAGAATTCAGAATTCCTTTTATCAGGACAGACCTTTTCTTGGAGAATCTTGACCGATTTACAAAAACCGCCCAGGAAATCTCTATCATTTTAATATGGAAACAGGGACTGAGGAAACTGAAAACACACGGAGTCATAGAGGGAATCATCGTATTAAAGAAACGACACCCCAGACGCGTGTTATGGGCCGATTATAGTCTCTTTTATCCATCTGAGTAAAAAAGTACGTGACCCAGGATTGGCGTAAGTTGTCATTTTACATTACTAACATGTGAACTAACATATATATATATATATATATATATATATATATATATATATATATATATATATATATTATATATATATATATATATATATATATATATATATATATATATATATATATATATATATAAATTATATATCTATATTTTATATATATGATATAATAAAATATAAATATATATATATATATATATATATATATATATATATAGATATATATATATATATATATGTATATATATATATATGTATATATATATTGTATATATATATATATATATATATATATATATATATATATATATATATATATATATATGTATAATATATATATATATATATATATATATATATATATATATATATATATATATATATATATATATATATACATATATATACATATATATACATATATATACATATATATATATATATACATATATATATATATATATATATATATATATATATATATATATATATATATATATATATATATATGTATATATGTATATATATATATATATATATATATATATATATATATAAAGAAATGAAGTTACGGAAACGACAACAAATAAACAAACTTTGCTGCGGGATAGACATCCGGAGTCTGAGGCTCGTATGACTGTCGGTGTTGAAAGCCGAAAGGAAGCCACTGACACGAAAACGAACGTCCTGACCGCAAAACGCGAAACAAGAATAGAAATTTTGGAATGTCAGGACAATGAACGAGACGGGTAAACTAAAACAGGTCACAGCGGAAATGAGAAACTATAGATTACACATTCTAGGGATAAGCGAGAGCAGATGGACAGGGGCAGGAAAAGTAAAAACAGCAACAGGAGAAACAGTACTTTACTCTGGAAGAGAGGATGGACAGCACAATGAAGGTGTAGCCATTATTCTACAGAAAGGAATAGAAAGGACATTACTGGAATGGAAACCCATCAACAACAGACTGATAAGAATAAGACTGAGAGGGAGATTCACCAACACTACAATAATACAATGCTACCCACCAACAAATGACAGCGATGAAGAGGTCAAGGATGAATTCTATCAACAACAGCAGAAAGAAATGGAAGACACACCTAGATATGATTTTATCGTAGTAATGGGAGACCTCAATGCGAAAGTTGGAACACAAAATACATATAATGAAAGAGTAATGGGGAAATGCGGCAGCAGAACAGCAAACGAAAATGGGGATAAATTAATACGGTACGTTTATGTAGCATTAACAACCTGGTCATTGGAGGAACACTTTTCCCACATAAAGAAATTCACAAATTAACATGGGAATCACAAAATGGTCGGGACAGAAACCAGATAGACTCCATCATGATTAATGGTAGATGTAGACATCCATTACAAGATGTGAAGGTAAGAAGAGGTGCAGATGTGGGAAGTGATCACCATTTAGTAGTAGCAAAACTGAAAGTGAAACTCAGAACGACTGGACCAACTGCAACCTACACAGAAAAGGTTTGACATCAGCAAACTGAAGGACCCCCTTACCAGAAAAGCTTTTGCGGCTGATATAAAGAAGCGATATCAATTTGCCAAAAGTCAGGAAAAGACATTGACTGATAATATAGACCAGAAATTCAACACCATTTCAATATATAAGGAAAGCAGCAAATCATGCTTGGGATTCCAGGAAAGGAAGAAGCAAGACTGGATAACACCAGAAACATTAAACACCATAGCGATGAGAAAGGAAATGAAAAGAAAGAAAACAGAAGCGAAGTCCCCCAGGTTAAAGCAACTATATAGCGAACAGTACAGTCAGCTGGACAAGGAAGTTAAACGCCAAACCCGAGCCAACAAAAGGAATTTCCTAGACGATCTTGCAAGACAGGCAGAAGAGGCAGCACTGAGAAATGAACAAAGCACAGTATACAAAATAACTAAAATCATCAGTGGAAAACGAGGTGCAAACAATATTACATTAGTAAGAGATAAGCAGAGAAATCTCATCACAACAGCAGAGGGACAGGAAACAAGATGGGCAGAGCATTTCAGAGAAACTCTGAACAAGGAACCACCAGAGACACAATTGAATGTTCCTGAGGCTGAAAACTATCTAGATGTTAATACAGGCATTCCACGAAAAGAAGAAATCATTACTGCAATCAAAGGATTAAAGAATGGAAAAGCTCCTGGCCATGATAACCTAAATGCAGAGCTATTTAAGACAGATCCTGAGCTAGCAGCAGAACTATTAGAACCACTATTTGCACAAGTCTGGAAAACAGGGACAACATCAACGGAGTGGAACAAAGGAATAATTATCAAATTGCCCAAGAAGGGAGATCTTGCAGACTGCAATAATTGGAGAGGAATCACTCTTCTCTCAGTTCCCAGCAAAATACTGGGCAGGATAATTATACAGAGAATTTCAAAAGCAGTAGACCACAAACTGAGGAAAGAACAAGCAGGATTTAGAAAGAACAGAAGATGTGTAGATCATATATTTACCCCCAGGAACATTATAGAGCAGTGCTCAGAATGGCAAAGACAGCTGTACATTAATTTCGTTGATTTTGAAAAGGCTTTTGACAGTATACATAGGGACAGTTTATGGAAAATACTGAGGGCTTATGGAATTCCAAGCTGCATAGTGTCAATCATAAAAAGCCTCTATGCCAACTCTAAAGCAATCACCAGCCCTTGGCAGTGGTGGTTCATGAAATCATCATTCATTATGCTGAAGTTGACAACCTCAAATAACTAGGACATCCACTAGCTATTTTGACATATTAATATTCACATGGTAATATATATATATATATATATCTTCTTCTTCTTCTTCTTCTTCCACTCTCAGACGTCCACTTGAATGTTCTCAAAGAAAGCAGTAGTCAGTTTGAGGCTATTTGAATCCCCGTAAAGCTTTTCCACGAAAGGAGCTGGCGTCGGCCATATGCACTTTCTCTGTACCACATATAAGGGGCAACTTTGAAGCAGATGTTCAGCAGTCATTTTATCAGTGCCACAGTTACACTGATCGGTAGTTCCTATCTTTAACTTGTTGAATAGATGGTATCTCAATCTATTGTGGCCAGTGCGGAGTCTGAAGATTACCACTTGTTCTCTTCTGTGGAGTGATAAAGTTGATAAAGTTGGATTTTTATTCCCGTTAATGATATCCACCAAAAGATAGATATAAGTGGATGGAAGCAGACATCATCATCATCATCAGTTGATAAGATCTCTATGGTGTTGTTTGCTCCACTGTAGTGTATGGAATGTCAACTTGACCTACGCAGTGGTGTGTAGACATGGATTGAGTGTATAATGTGCGAATGATAATAAAGGTTCGTGGTGTTGACAAAAAATGTTCTTTTCTCACACTCATGTATGGCTGGAAGTCATCGACACCAACGACTGTGTACCTTTTCTAAAGTTTAATTGGACGTACACACTCGACAGCACAGATAGTGACAAATCACAGGTTGCCATAATACATCATAGTACAGTGGACAAATGGTCTTGCAATGTTACATGGGCACTCATGTAGAATAATTGTATAATGGACTGTCAGTAGCCAAGCACTCAGTATCGCCCATACATATATCATCTGACTTCACTGACTGAGCACGTCAGCTTATAAACAATATTTCAGATGGCTTCTAAACCTAATCTCGTCTAGCGACGATTCTTCAACATAATGTTCAGCACATATTTTTCCATATAATAATATTGAACCGCTAGCAATGGGTTCTCATGTGTAGCAGTGATCTCTGGACTGATCAAGCGATAATACGGGCATCCCTTTTCTCTTCTTGAAAGTCACTACATGTTTTGGTTCCAAGATGGCTTCACTCGTGAGCTGTCACTCACGTTTGGATACAGATAATGAATCTGTCCTAAAGTTAGTCATTCATAAAACATTTCATTGCTCTGTAGATTTGATCATGAACAATTGACTGCAATCTACAGGATATAGTGCTGCTAGGAATCGAAGTCGTTTTCATCGAGTCAAATATATTCTCTTAGACATTCAAATCGTAACTATCGAAAATGGTGGCTTCGATCGAGAGTTCATAAGAGTATCTTTGATTACCTTGGTATAGGAAATATGAAACTGCCATTCCTTGGCAATACGACTAAACACTGGGGTAAAGCATACACGATAGGTTTAGACGACTATCACCTTCCCCACAAATACTGAGATCACTTTTTCCCCGGCGACAGGCCGACATGGAAAACACACAGTCCCTATCAGGACGAAGCCAAATCACCCCACACTCTAGCGACACATCCGCCGAATAGCCTTCGACCTCTCTAGAGACAACAGAACATATAGTTCGACTTAGATATGTAAAGATATACAGATATAAGACAGACTCGTCCTACTCAGACAAACAATACACATAAATTCAGGCCATAGATATTCTGAAGCAAGAACAATCTATTATTACCCAAACAACGAATAAATCGCAGTAAAATGGATTTATCCGCGGAGTTTGATCGAAAGAGCCGACACAACTTTCAAGGGAAGTAACTCAATAATGACTTTCCCTTAAGCACTATTTTGCTTTCAAAATATTTGCGAAGATAACAAGAATACCAATGTATAATATTGTAAGATATCAAAGACTGCACGTAACAGTCTTACCACACCTCCCGGGAAAAAAAAAATGGAACATTTTTTTTTCTTTTTGAAATACATCTAGGAGCAACGTACAATAGGCTCACAACGCATGAATAATGCGCAGATGAAAATATCAGGAATACCTATAACGCCTAATATGAGGCTAAGTCGACTTATGGAGCGACTGGTGAGAATGTGTCTCATAAACTGAGAGAAATTATTTCTCTACAAGTATATTTTTCCAGGAAGGTGTCATCAAAGTATAATACAATTCTGGCAATTACACAATGCCTAAAAAATTCATATCATCATTTCGTATTAGATATCTTAAATTTATGATTTATGAAGAAAAAAATCATCAAAGCACAGCGGTGAATAAACATCAATGAACCGCTATGTAGTGATACAATCATTATATTATTAAATTACAAATGTGTATCTATCATGATATAGAAAAGGAACTACTATAGAACTAGACATATCAAGAAGTCTAAGCCCTAATAGTTATGTGGAATCATGTGGGCATCTTGACAGAATGTCTGCCATCACATTATCTGATCCACGAATAGCTCGCACAGAGAAATGAAAAGGTTGAAGAGCAATTGCATATCGAGTAGACCTCGAGCTCTTCAAATTCTTACTCTGTATAGCAGTAAGAGCTTTTTGGTCGGTTTCTACTATGAAATGTGCGCCTAGAAGGAATCTCTGTAGTTTGAGGATCGACCAAACCATAGCTAATAGCTCACGGTCTAAAACCGAATAATTCCTTTCTGCCGCATTAAGTTTTCTGGAAATATACATTACAGGATGCAGAGTTCCAGAGTACTCTTGCATTAGTGCCGCTCCAATCCCAGTGGATGAAGCGTCACTACGAAGAACGAATGTCTTATCTTTAGTGGGTAGCACTAAAATAGGTGGTGTTGAAAACAGTGTTTTAATCTTATCCAGAGAGCATTGGCATTCCTGAGACCAGTGGACCACATTAGGCGAACCTTTCTTTAGAAGTGTTGAGAGAGGTGCCATGATAGAGGATAGATTCTGAATGAATCTGCCATAAAATTGAATAAGACCTAACAGACTTCTCACCTGTTTTTTAGTCTTAGGGATTGAGATGTTAAGTATCTTACTAGTATTATGGTCCTCTGTCTTTAGGAAACCATGACCAACTCGGTGGCCTAGGAAAGAAATTTCGCTAAAACCAATATAGGCTTTAGAGGGTTTCGCTGTCAGGTTGTGCTCACGCAAAGTAGACAGCAATTCATCTAACCCTGAATAGTGATCTTCCCAAGTATCGCTGAAAAGACAGATGTCGTCTAGATATGCAATGACATCTGACCGATAAGATAGGATTCGGCGCATCATGCGTACGAACGTAGCTGGTGCGTTCATAAGACCGAAAGGCATAAAATTCCATTGGAACAAACCTCTAGGTGTTGAAAAAGCCGTGAGAGGTTTGGCGCGTTCAGATAAAGGAACTTGCCAATATCCTTTAGACAAATCAAGTTTAGTGAAAAAATGAGATTTGGAGAGTCGAGTAAGTAGCTCTTCCAGTAAAGGCATAGGTTCGGCATCGAACTTAGTTACTTGATTCAATTTTCGATAGTCAACGCAAAGACGTATGTTATTGTCTTTTTTACGCACAATAACCATCGGCGAAGAATATGCAGAGGTGGATGGTTCGATTATTTTCAAATCTATCATCTCATCCAACTCTTTCTCGACCTGTGCTTGAAAATGTATAGGTATAGGATAAGGTCTAACCCTAATAGGAGTATGGTCAGTTAGAACAATGTCATGTTGAATGACATTCGTTTGTCCAGGGATGTCAGTGAGTACATCCTGAAATGTTTGCAACATAGTTGAAACTTGTCGCTGTTCTCCTAGAGACAAATCAGGAGAGACAGTAACGTTCTTCCATGATTCACTGGAATGAAGTGGGATCATTGGAAGAGGAAGATTTACATCTGAAAAACTTGTTTCCTCATCCTGTATCACGGACAGTGATGAGTAATGACCATGTTGTACTGGAGAATTGTCCGTTGCTTGGAAAATGGGTTGCAAATAATCCGGACGTTCATGGAATTCAGTAAGCATATTGATGTGGAAGGTTTTATGCTTCCCATCAATATCGACAATATAGTCGACATCGGAAATTCTCGATATTATATCGTACGGACCTTTCCAAGAAATAAGTAATCTGTTTTCCCTACAAGGTAGTAATACAAATGCTTTGTCACCAGGACAAAGTTGTCGTAAGCATCTCTTCTTATTGGCAAATTGCCTTGCCTTCTGTTTCGCAAATTCAGAAGAAGAAGTTGCTAATTTGCATGCTTCGATAATTTTTTGTCTCAACGCGATGACATATTCGTAGGATGACTTTGTGTCATCGTCAATATTGTCAGATGTTATGAGATCGTGAAGCAACGACATAGGGCCACGCGGACGCGCGCCAAAGACGAGTTCAAAGGGAGAAAATCCCGTATGTTCATTGGGTACCTCTCTGTAAGCGAAGAGGGCCGCAGGTAAAACTCTGTCCCAGTCTTGAGGATGATCCTCAGTTATCTTCCCCAGTAAGTTTTTAAGTGTTCTATTAAGGCGTTCGACCATACCATTAGACATTGGATGGTAGATACTACTTAAAGATCTATCTATCTGCAGAGTAGACATTACTTGAGACATGGTATCTGATATTAGTTGGGTGCCATGGTCTGACAATATCTCTCCGGGGAACCCCAGACGAGAAAATATAAGCCAAAGAGCATCTGCAATATCAGCAGTAGTAATGCTCTTCAGAGGAATAGCCTCTGGCCAACGTGTGCACATATCAACACACGTCAAGATAAACTGATGTCCTCTGGCAGACTTGATCTTAAATGGACCAATAATGTCTATGGCCATTTTTTGAAACGGCCGAATAGGAATGTCCGCCGCCTGAATGGGTGCAGCATGCCGTGGACCTTTGGATTTAACTTCCTGACATACTTTACAAGATCGACAATAAATACGTATGTCCTTGTTTACCAATGGCCAAAAGAAAGCCGCAAGGACTCTTGACTTAGTACGGGAAAAACCCATGTCGTGAGCGTGCTGCAAAATTTTAACTCTCAAATTCTTGGGAACCAGGATTTGAGAATGACTTGACGTAATGGAGTCTTGAACCATACGTACAAGTACGCCATTCTTCTTTGTAATCCACGATTTACGACTTGTGTCTTTATTCGGATCACCTTTAGTTGCAAGAATGAAGAATTTCTTCAGAGTGGGATCATCTTCTTGCTGTTTTATAAACGAGTCACGAGAAATTACCAAGGGATTATCTTGGTTATGCACTTCATTATCTTCAGTAGATGAAGTTTGAGGCATATTAAAAGCCTGAGCTCTAGTGACTACAGCGTTAGCAATCTGCATGTTTTGCCTTTCCCACGTGGAAATTTGTTGCGGAGTGCATTCCTTGACTCCATGAATGCGACCGATGATGAGGTCAGCGATCGGATTCGGAAGAAGACATGCGTGTACATCTCCTGTAAAGAAAGGAGTAGCAATCCTAATGATAGCAGTAGAGTATTTCTCTAATGTGCCGCCAAATGTTACACATTTGACTACTTGTCCAGTGGCACGGGAAGGATCTACGAGTGACTGCCTAACACCAATTGTGGTGCATCCAGAATCAAATAGCACAGAGACTGGATTGTTATTCACTAAACCCTTATGTAAGACAAGAGAACCTCTTCCATCATGCGCGACTGATGCTGGAAGAGCAGGAAGAGGATGGCCACAGCTTAAAGTAGACACTGTGGTTGGCTCAAATAACGTTTTGCATTGGGGGCACTGAGATGCTCTCCCAAAATCAAAAGCGGCACATGCCATATTACTAGCATCATTATTATCTTTACTCTGTTTATAGGCTTCATGGGACTCTTGTTGTGCAGAGTTTGCCTGAAAATGTGGTTTATGTCTTTTGTTTTGAGATCTACCTCGGTTATTATCACCTCTGTAGTTATTGTTACCTCTATTGTAACCCCTATTTGGGTTTGAGTCATAGTTCCCTTGGTTACCATTATCATATTCATTATAATGAGTATCTCTGTAATTATGATCTTGTTGACTCCAAGACGGATAACCCTGATAGTTTCTATAATTACTTCCTCTACGGAAATTCCTATAATTATGACCACCCCTGTGTCGAGAGCTATCAGGTCGTCTCCAGTTCTTTGAAGAAGAACCCTGAAATGATTGGTTACCTTGGTTTTGATAACTATTATGGTTACCTTTTTTATCAAATCTGTTTTGAGGTCCCTGAAATCTGTGTGAATAATTGGGATTGTATGGTGTTGCTGAAGCAACTGGCATACTCTCCTTAATCTTAGTGTTGCCAAAAGTCACGTCGGGGTGTGCAGTGACATATTGGGAACAATATTCTTCCATTTCTTTTAGAGATTTGGGTTTACGCTCATGTATAAATTCAAGGAAAGGTTTGTTCACACATGACATAATCTTATCTCTGAGCAACAAATCCATAAGTCCTTCATACGTTTTTTCTGTTTTGGAAAGCTCAATCCAACGATCAACTGTGAGACGTGCCTTTGCAGTGAATTCTGAGAATTCTACACCCGTCTCAGGCACCATCGTTTTAAATAAAAGGCGATAGCCTTCCTCACTTAGCTGATATTTTTTTATCAAAGCCGCTCTAATGACATCATAATTATCCTTATCTGCTTCTCCTACAAGGCATAATCTAGTCAAAGATTCACCTTTCAAGTTTTCTGATAATTGATTAGCGTATTGTGATTTATCCACATTATGTGTACGACAAGAACGTTCAAATCTATCCAGCCAGAATGTAATATCGTCACTGGACTGATTGAACGGTGGAATCTTAACCTTGTAAGTAGAAGGTTTACCATTACCACTAGATGCCTGATTAACATTACTCATACTTGTCAATCTTAATTTCTCCAACTCAACTTCATGTTCTCTTATTGCTTTTTTTTCTTCAGCCTCTCTGTCTAATCTTTTTTGTTCAGCTTCCCTGTCTAATCTTTTTTGTTCAGCTTCCCTGTCTAATCTTTTTTGTTCAGCTTCACTGTCTAATCTTTTTTGTTCAGCCGCAGCTTCTCTTTCCATTTTTTTTGTTCAGCTTCAAATCTCCTTTCCTCTACCTGCATCTGCAATTTCTTTTGTTCAGCAGCAGCCTCAGCTTCTCTTTCTAATCTTTTCTCTTCCGCCATAGCTTTTCTTTCTTCTGCAGCTAATCTTTTCTCTTCTGCCATAGCTCTTCTCTCTTCTGCAGCTAATGCTTTGTCATATTGAGCAACTGCCCATTGTTCTAATTGTTGACCAGTCTTATCAAGGGCTTTCCCTTGTGTAATGAAGTATTCTAATGTAGCCATGATGTCTAACAATAATACTAATCACCTGAATCAATAATAATACCACAAGTTCTCAATGACTTGATTAATCAGTATACTATCCCAATATCTGTGGGTCACAAGCCTTTAATAAGGTCTTGTATAATAGTAATAATAATCAGGTACTGGTTTATACCATAATCCAAGTGCAGTGCACAGGCAATTGTGTCTTATGAAATATACCTATATAAAACATATGTCAACCAACAGAATACATAAAGTACAAATAGGACTGACAATACAAGAACGTTTGCAGAAATCAAAATAAATCAAATAGGGAAATCAATGAAAATAATCACTGAATCTGCAAAGAATAACAACACAAATGACGTCACAATATATGAATATAAATTGTGAATAGAACTGAAAGATAGAAAAGGTTAGACCAACAAATTACAAACAAATCAAAACAAAACTAAAGAACAAAGAAATATTACAAAAATAACAATAATTACAGACTTCACAGCTAACACAAAAGCAACAGTTGTCGCAGCAAATTTTCAATCAAGAAAATTGCACCTATAGAAAACGCCCACAACGGACCCTCTATGACGTGGGATATTCTGTTGTGAGGACGCCGCCCAACCTTAAACACAACCCGCTGACATAGAAACTAACATACTATACAAACAAATAACATGTAAACATAAATATATATAAATTATGTGTATGATAGTATGTGTTGCAAAATAGGCTCAGTCTTACAGTAATGGCAAAGTTATTTTTATGAAAACAAACAAACTGCCACTTTATTCAATTAAACATTCTGGCCTTAAATATATTAAAGTTCATATATGGAAAACAAGAAGATCCATCGATGAAAATAGGACTTCTTAGTTCACTCATACTGTCTTCCTGTTAACATTGACAAGAATTGATCCAACTGTTCTGTGAAACTCTATAATGTCTAATGTAAAAAATGTCAACAACGCTGACCTACATACTGCATTCACCTGACAGGTCACGTGACGAAGTGTTGACAAAGAGCAAACCAATACTGCAAGTGTGTCGTATCAGCCACAGGAAACGGTCTGGTATCGGTAATCTGTTGACTTCTGAACTTCTGCGAGGTCAAACCCAGAAAGCTGGTCCACCAGTTGATAAAGTTGATAAAGTTGGATTTTTTATTCCCGTTAATGATATCCACCAAAAGATAGATATAAGTGGATGGAAGCAGACATCATCATCATCATCAGTTGATAAGATCTCTATGGTGTTGTTTGCTCCACTGTAGTGTATGGAATGTCAACTTGACCTACGCAGTGGTGTGTAGACATGGATTGAGTGTATAATGTGCGAATGATAATAAAGGTTCGTGGTGTTGACAAAAAATGTTCTTTTCTCACACTCATGTATGGCTGGAAGTCATCGACACCAACGACTGTGTACCTTTTCTAAAGTTTAATTGGACGTACACACTCGACAGCACAGATAGTGACAAATCACAGGTTGCCATAATACATCATAGTACAGTGGACAAATGGTCTTGCAATGTTACATGGGCACTCATGTAGAATAATTGTATAATGGACTGTCAGTAGCCAAGCACTCAGTATCGCCCATACATATATCATCTGACTTCACTGACTGAGCACGTCAGCTTATAAACAATATTTCAGATGGCTTCTAAACCTAATCTCGTCTAGCGACGATTCTTCAACATAATGTTCAGCACATATTTTTCCATATAATAATATTGAACCGCTAGCAATGGGTTCTCATGTGTAGCAGTGATCTCTGGACTGATCAAGCGATAATACGGGCATCCCTTTTCTCTTCTTGAAAGTCACTACATGTTTTGGTTCCAAGATGGCTTCACTCGTGAGCTGTCACTCACGTTTGGATACAGATAATGAATCTGTCCTAAAGTTAGTCATTCATAAAACATTTCATTGCTCTGTAGATTTGATCATGAACAATTGACTGCAATCTACAGGATATAGTGCTGCTAGGAATCGAAGTCGTTTTCATCGAGTCAAATATATTCTCTTAGACATTCAAATCGTAACTATCGAAAATGGTGGCTTCGATCGAGAGTTCATAAGAGTATCTTTGATTACCTTGGTATAGGAAATATGAAACTGCCATTCCTTGGCAATACGACTAAACACTGGGGTAAAGCATACACGATAGGTTTAGACGACTATCACCTTCCCCACAAATACTGAGATCACTTTTTCCCCGGCGACAGGCCGACATGGAAAACACACAGTCCCTATCAGGACGAAGCCAAATCACCCCACACTCTAGCGACACATCCGCCGAATAGCCTTCGACCTCTCTAGAGACAACAGAACATATAGTTCGACTTAGATATGTAAAGATATACAGATATAAGACAGACTCGTCCTACTCAGACAAACAATACACATAAATTCAGGCCATAGATATTCTGAAGCAAGAACAATCTATTATTACCCAAACAACGAATAAATCGCAGTAAAATGGATTTATCCGCGGAGTTTGATCGAAAGAGCCGACACAACTTTCAAGGGAAGTAACTCAATAATGACTTTCCCTTAAGCACTATTTTGCTTTCAAAATATTTGCGAAGATAACAAGAATACCAATGTATAATATTGTAAGATATCAAAGACTGCACGTAACATGGAGCTGGTAGTAAGCATCATTCTGTGTGTGCCCTGGATGTTCTACATTCCATTTGTTTCTGTAACTGATTCTGATAAAACTCTTTGCCTCCTCAAAAGTTATGCTTGCATCAGGCTGAGGTAGATGTGAACCTTCTTTTGCCATTCTGTCAGGCTCTTCATTGCCGGCGATATTACAATGAGATGGGATCCATTGGATCACAACACTTTTGAATCGTTGACAAAGTTTGTGGAGCACTACTCTGAGATCATCCAGGTCTGTATTATTTTGGCTTTTCAACGTTGTAATTACTGACTGTGCATCAGTAAAGAAAGCAACCTGTCTCTCTGCCGTTTCTTCTGTCAATATAACCTCTGCTGCAGTTTTCAAGGCCTCTGCCTCTGCTCTGAAGTTGCTGGAGAATCGCCCTGTCGCCACTGACAGCCTTTTTTCTGCACCAGTGCTTAAGGTCAGAAAGACACCCCCACCTCCATTTTCTGTTGCATTTGTTGCTGATCCATCTGTGTATGCATGGGTCCAGGTGTTGCGTGGATAATGTTTATATATATATATATATATATATATATATATATATATATATATATATATATATATATATATATATATATATATATATATATATATATATATATATATATATATATATATATATCTTCTTCTTTTTTCTTCTTTGATCATTAGCCGCCGACCGTCAAAGCAGTCAGTGGCCATCACGCCTAGTGGCGTCTTGTAGGGCAACAACAAATTGATTCCACTTTGCTCGGTCGGTGGCTATCCTTCGTACAGTGCCCCAACTCTGGTTCATTCTTTGCATCTCAGCCTCCACAGTCCTCCACAAGGTTGTTTTTGGTCGGTCTCTCTTTCGTTTTCCTTCAGAGGTCCAAAGCATAGCTGTTCTTGTGATGGCATCGGGGTCTCTTCTGAGGACATGGCCAACCCAGCTCCAGCGTCTGCCAGCTAAGATGGTGTGCATGTCCTCTTGCTTGCTCCGAGTAAGCAGATCTTGGATGGTGATGGTATTCGGCCAAAAGATTCGGTGAATTTTTCTTAGGCATGCTGTGTGAAAAGAGGACAATTTCGACATTTCCTTCTCTGTAACTCTCCAGCATTCCGCACCATAGAGAAGCACAGAAAGCACACAGCTCTGATATAATCTTAATTGTATGCTTGTGCTGTACTGAGAGGTCTTCCAGATGTTGTTTAGACTAAAAAAGGCTGTTCTTGCTTTGTTCATTCTGTTGTTGATGTCTTTGCTTGCTCCGCCATCTGGTGTTACTATGCATCCTAGGTATGTGAAGGTGTCTGTCTGTTCCAGTTGTTGATTCCTAACTGTTATGGGCTCGGGGTTGCTCACATTGAGTGTCATGACCTCTGTCTTCATTAGATTGATGTTCAAGCCCACCAGCTGGCTATACTTATTAAGTCTATCTGTTTTTTCCTGGATGTGTTGATGTGAATGTGCTAGTAGTGCAATGTCATCTGCATATTCCAGATCTTCCAATGTAGAACATGTAGTCCATCTTATTCCTCTTGGACTGCCCTCTGTTTTCTGGCGCATCACCCAGTCTATGACTGTTAAAAATAGAGTGGTTGATAAGGGGCATCCCTGTCGAACTCCTGTCTTCACCTCAAAGGTTAGGTTGCTCTGCCCAACACTACACGTAAAGCTGGCATATTTATATATTTAAAAAAAAAAAAAAAAAAATATATATATATATATATATATATATATATATATATATATATATATATATATATATATATATATATATATATATATATATATATATATATATAGAGAGAGAGAGAGAGATATATATATATATATATATATATATATATATATATATATATATATATATATATATATATATATATATATATATCCTCATGGTTATCGTTTAACAGGTTTTATTTACATTCAGTTTCACAATAAATTCAGATATGCTATTCAATAGCAGGTTTAAATTTTTAAAAAAAATAGTGACAAATAATTCACATTTAAGGAAAATTCTGGGCCATAAGATAAATATATTTTACTTAATCCGACATGCACGTTTAATATTCCTGTGACGAGATGGAAGTTAGATAATGACTAGTTGTAGCGTGATGGAAGTTCGATAGAAAATTAGTTTCCAAAACTGGAGAAAAGAATTGGTGAACTAGAGGTAGGAATGGCACACGACAAGTCAGGTAGTTAACCGCACAGTTCACAGATGATAGCTATAGAAGAGAACTGATAGGTAAGTCGCTTTCTAGCTAGCCCTATACTACGCTCTAGGGGTGTTACATTAGAATGTGATTTCAGCTCCTATTTTTTCCCTACCAAGTTAAATTATTACTCGTCCTAACCACACGCAAAAATCATAACTGGAAAGTTAAGAAATTCAATAACTGCAGTTATAAAATAAATCAATGCACTTTAATGGTTACTAACGTATAATAAAATATTTCCACCTTTGGTATATAAATTCTTCACACCCCCCAAAAAAAAAAGTTTCCAGAAACAATATAATGTCATTGTTAGTCCTTTTCATAAGTATGTGGTTTTGACGTCTTAGTTTGTGATTTCCCTATGAGTTAAACTTAACTTGCGTGGCAGGTGGTTGTAGTTGACTTCCCTCGGTCATTACATCCGGACACTGAAGACACTATGCTTTATGCCAGGTGACAAACATTTAAAAAAAAAACTTTTATTTGCATTTCATTTCAATTGACAAAATCATGTACATTTTACAAAATGGAATACAGAAGAAAACACCAATGGTGGTGAAAATGACATAAAGATGGAAGAACTGAAGGCAGCATTGGAGAAAATCAAGATCGGCAAAGCAGCAGGGCATGATGGTATAACCCCAGAAATGGTTCAGTACATGGGAGCAGCAGGCGACCTATTACTCTTTAAGGATCCTACAGGCAGAGTGGTGCAACAAGACCATACCAAAGGATTGGGAGATTGCCATCATAACACCGATTTTCAAAAAGGGTGACAATCGACAATGTGGAAACCATAGAGGCATATCCCTTCTCAGTGTCCCTGGTAAAATTTACTCTAGAATCCTAGAGCAGAGACTCAGATGCCTAACTGAGCTACAATTGGATGAGGTACAGTGTGGATTCCGTGCAAACCGAAGTACTCAAGACCTAATCTTCACACTCAGACAGCTGAGTGAAAAGGCTCTTGAATATAAGAGATCCATCTCTGTTTCATAGATCTGGAAAAGGCGTTTGACAGGGTCCCCTGGAGCAAACTTTGGGACTGTTTGGCAAGGAAGAACATTCCATCACCTCTGATTCATGCTATACAGAGCTTCTACAAGTCTTACAGAAATTATGTGAGGACAGCCAACGATAAGTCAGAAGAGTTCAGGTCCACCACTGGTGTAAGACAAGGTGATATCCTGTCACCTTATCTTTTCATACTCCTCATGGACGATGTCATCAAGGCATGTAAAGGAGAGAACAAGAAAGTATTCAGTGGGGTACTGAAAGATGAGACAGGTCTGTATTTCAGAGCTGGCATTTGCTGATGGTGTTGCCCTGATTGCTAAAACCAAAGGCACATCTCCAATCCAACTTGCAAGTCTGGATGGAAGAGCTGGAGAAGAGAGGGATGGGCATAAGCAGCTCTAAAACAAAAGCCATGGTGATATCACGAGAAGAAAGAAGACATCAGATTAAGCTGGGAGAACAGGTCGACCACTTTAAATACCTCGGAGCTGTTATAGGCCGGAAGGGAGGCATCAAAGAAGAGTTGGCCACTCGAAAAGCAGCAGCTGGGAGACTTTTTCAGGCCATAAATCGAGGATTCCTCAGCAAGAGAGAAGTTGGTAGGAAAACGAAGATGGCCGTATACCGCTCCACCTATGTCCCAGTCTTGACGTATGGATGCAAGTCATGGGAAATGACTACAACCCACAACAGTCAGATCCAAACCTCAGAAATGAGGTATATGAGGAAGGTGGTTGAAGTAACAAGAAGAGACATGAGCCGCAACCAGAAGATACTTCAAGGCCTAAAAACCCAACCGCTGCAAACCCAAATAGAACAGTCCCAACTAAGATGGTTTGGCCATGTCTGCAGAATGGGAGAAGATCGGCTACCACGACAAGCATGGGAAACTAAGAACCAGGGATCCAGACCCCCAGGACGACCCAGAGTCCGCAAGGAGGACAACATTAGACAATCTCTGAAGGACCGAGGACTAGAATGGAACCAGGACAGAAAGGAAGACAGCCGATAGGATAATCTAGCACTCTCTCTTCCAAACCTCTACACCTCACGGTAGAAGGGGAACGACCAAGTAAGTAAGAAAACAGGTTTACAGTTATCAAATTTAACATTTGCTGTCATGCATGTATTCCCCAAAAATGTGGGAAGGAAACCAAAAACTTTATACATCATTGATCCACAGAATTATCTGCATACTAATACATAAACACTTTTTCCCTTTTTAAACACATTCATACCTTGTCTTAATAATTTAAAAATCATTTGTGCTTTTTTGTCTGTGTACAAACAGTAATTTTGAAACACCTGGGTTTTATTGCGATTTCAATGAAAGAATTTGTTTAAAATACATGATTTAAGGTATTACATAGCAAGAGCTGCTAGCATGCTACCCACACCAGCACACACATACGTATATTCAAGAAGCAGAAAGGGGGATGTCTGTGTTTGTGGTGAAGTGGGATGTTATAAATATTTATAGGGGACTTAGTGTACTGACTGAGATCAGCTGTGAAGGTATCTATATCTATTAAGAGTAGTGTATTATAGATAACCTTACTTGCTACCACATATCTATATATCTCAGTCAGAATTTTTCTGGAATAGTGTGATGACTACGTTATGTGTCTAGGGTATGTATATGATGAAGTGTAAGTCACAACAACAGACAGATAAACAATTTAATTTAATCCACTACTCTTGACAACACTGTGACACTCACATACATATAACACTCTATGAGAATATCTTAAGGAGTCACTGATAACTTTTCAAATAACAATATGTATTCATGGTTATCATAAAGGTATATGTGTCCTGATTCAAATACAAAGGAACCAGGAATCACAATCAATTTTAATTACAAGTATATGTACAGACTTTATCAATATGAATAATGTAGTGACATATATTATTAAAAATATCCTATGTGTGTCAGTTGTGTAGTGGTAATATGAGGTAATACTGGTTTTGTTTTGTTCAAGCTCTGTTGGTATTTGTCATCATGACTTCAATAGTTTGTCTTAGGGACTAGTATTGGAGATGTTCTCAGTTCCTGATATTAAGACAATTAAATTCCCCTCTGAATGTTATTTTTACAAAGTTATTTCAAGATGAGGGGACATAATGTTGAGCTCAGCTGGCCAAATCAGCTTATCTTGAGTGATGGCGGCAGGAAAGGACTCCTCTGCTCGAATTCTCCTCTGGGCTCTGGAGACACCTCACTGATAGCTAAATGGACCAAGGAGTATGCTGTCCGACTCTGGATTCAGCAAAGCTCTGACCAGGTGCTGCTCAGTACCATCAAGACCACGGTCCCACAATTTCATGGAAATAAACACAGATACGTTGATTAGCAATGAATTCTGGCACAATTACTGGCACAATTTTCCATCTGCTTATGTTCCAGGCTTTTATTTAACACAAATATGAGCTGGCTTCAACGCACTGATGCTTTATCAAGCTTATTTAAACAAGTGGTTTCGAACTAACGCTCCTAAGTGATTATATCAGCGAGTCTAGCCAATGAGGCCCCGTTTCGACAAGTGTTTGAAAAAATGTTACCTTCCCCCGTCTCCCCTAACAACCAAGATAGTATTTATAGCCCGACCAATCGTGGTTAGTCGTTCATTTGTTGCGCTCCAATCAATTTGGAGTTTACATGGTAGGCTAATTCTGTAACGTAAGATTTTTTTCAAACACGTTATAAAAAAATTTTATGAGCAGAAATGATTCCATGCTGTCAGGCATCCCCACTATTTTATTTTGGGTATAATTTATTAATTCCTGGACTATTTGCGTAACGTTTTACATATTCTTTGTTAGCAAGCCCTAAGGAACCCAAATATCCAAATTTAAAAGAGCTACGTGGCTGCGTTCAAAATATGTATTTTCTACCTCCTGTTTCGAAGATGTGCTGTCTGGGTACTGTTATGTTTTCAACCGTAAACCATCTATTGTTATCTTTCCTAATAAGCGTTTTTTATGATTTTAAAACCTAACTCTGGGAAGGGTAGTGAATTTATCACTGTCCGTCTGAAAAAAAATTAGTGCATGTAGTCTTACACGCGTGATGGCAGCATTTGTGTATCGCGCGAAGCGTGTTGCATGCGTTCCTGATTTTCAGCCCTCCCTCTCTCTTTATCCTTTAGTCCATCTGTTCGTTCGTTCCGCCGTGTATAAAATGGAATGAATGAAATATTTAAATTAGGTCATTGATCCGCTGGGTATCTCAATGTTTTTCCAAGAAATACAGCACACGTTTCATTGAAGAACGCGGGTAATAATATAGTAGGCTTTTACTATCAACGTGAAAGCGTTACAATTTGCAGATGAAGCAGAAAACAAGGGGATTTCGAGTACTGTCATTGTGACAGCACTGTTCTTTACCATTCTTCTTCCTTTATTTATTATATGTATTTATTAGGCTTTATATTTACCTAATAATTTATATATGTGGATTAGAATATTCCACGACAGTGTTCTGAACGAACGACGGTGTACAATCTGGCTGCCAGAACAAAGAACCCTCGATATGAACAGATACTTTTTTTTTTTTTTTTTTTAAATCTTACACCCTCTTTTTTTTTTGGAATTATAGACATGTGCATTTTACAACAAAGGAAAAATGTTAATAGTGATATTAGTGGAAAACCAAAGGGGAAAAACACCTGAATAGACACAACTTTCCGCTAAGACGTTTCAGTGAAGGTATCATGTAGACACTTTTTCCGCTTTTTCCCGTTTTAGTTTTATACAGTCTTTTATACCCTGTCTTTCTTTTGGTCCTTGTTGCGGGTCTTTTATATTATTATTAATAAATTCTGAGTAGACGTCTTGCTACTCTGGCCAAGCACACATAGGGGTACATCTGATAGACCACGCACACCGTAATTTCAACTGGAACTCGTAATGTCACCACAAAGGCCAAGTGGACAATTCAATATACTGTTTAATCTCACAAACGCTGCTCCACAATTATCATCTGGAAAGCCATACTATCTACTGGCATTACATATACAGTCATCAGTATAGCTCTGTATCGTCCGTAGCTAAAACACTGTCCGCGAAGGTTTACACATTTTTTAATTACTCACGTTCTTCACAGAAATCATAATTCCTTTCAAACATAAACTAGCATCATCACACAGAGGTGTATGGATGATCTAGTGGTCGAACACTGTAGGAATATGTAATGAAATAATATAATTCTCAGAAGCTCAGAGACATACGTCCACTTGCCTCAAAAACACACATGGAAGACGTTAGCAGACGATCGCCCACTTTTGTGGATACCAACTTTGGCGTCTGCAACCTGAGTCACAAGGCAATGACGTAACTTCCTGTTACCGAAAACTACCGATAGTAAACAAATATGAATACTTGTCGAACCATTTTGATATCGACATACATGTTATGAATTTTAATCATAACATTTTTTCCCCCCCCCCCCCCCCCCGTAAAATAATGGAAACGAAGTTTTCATTATTTCGGAAGTGTGAGTATAAACATCACTAGAGTGAAAGATGGTATCATCACATTTCACTGTTAGTATGAACTAGTATAGCACCCAGGTCTGTGCTACAGAGTAGGCAATTAAACACTCAATGTGATGACATTAGCAAATAATACTAAAGCCATCAACTACAAAGGACATAAATCATTTTAACAACGATGTGAGGTGGCTATCACTAAAAGCACACGACATATGAAAAAAAATGATGGTAGCAATCCATGCACTCTCATACCTCACACCGTCCAAACGCCTATCTGTCAAGTCTAGTATCAGTAGTCAATTCATCTCATATTAATTAATAGTTATAATGCAAAACATTAAAATTAAATCAGTTATGTACTAGAGACAATAGATGACATGAGGCAGACAATCACCTATATAGTGAATGAATGCAAACTTATCCGTTAAAAGATTAAAAGTATGTGTAACTTTAAAGTACATGTCATTAATATAATATAGTAATGTTTAAGAGAACCAATGTAATCCTGTATCTAACACACTTGTGTGAGCAATAGATAAGACTATGCTTATGTGTTGTACAAATAGATAATAGTATGGCATATTAGCCAAATATTGTTCCAAAGTCCAGTGTGAGTGTGAAAATGGTGTGTATCAAAGATCAAACTAAGTCTGGCGCATTCACATTAATTAACGCTCAATTTAAAGCACTGTAGTTTGAAATGTGTAGTGTAATGGTATTCTACTCATTAATAAAATACTACACAAAGTTCCTTGAAGTATGTCCAAATACATTATTGTCCCAATCTGTAGCAAAGTTTGATTTGCTGGGGAGGTTATGATGGTATCCTAAAAGAATGAAATCCGTGTATGTATTAACCGTGTGAGGTCAAGCACATGTAGGCCCCTGACTCTATAAATGATGATGATGAATTATGTGCAGGGAACCTAACGCTACCTCCCTAGATCTCACACGGTCACTATTTTGGCTCTAGTGTCTGGTGTATGATGTACCTAGTGTCTAGGGAGAAATGAAATGATGGTACACAACACAAAAACACTTTAATTTTCTATGAGGAAGTGAATAAAACCAGTGGTTAAGTTTTTCTTTAAAATGAATGTTTTTTTCTATACAATTTAATCTGCCTGTCCAGTCATATCTTTTGGACAGGTCTTTGAAAATGAGGACAGGATAGTTTACAGAAAAGATCAACTAAAATATCTGGACTCTTTGTCCACTAACTATAAAGTTTATATATATATATATATATATATCTATATCTATATCTATATATATATATATATATATATATATATATATATATATATATATATATATATATATATATATATATATATATATATATATATATATATATATATATATATATATATATATATATATATATATATATATATATATCTTTACTGTTGGAATGTTCACAGCTTACACTTTATTCATCTAATTGGGAGAGTCACTGTGTATGAGAGGCTGTAGTATCATCATACCCCATAAAATTCCTGAGTATGATTTTGAAATACAGAGTTTATTCAATCGAAAGTGTCAGATATACCCAGATGCTTAACGTATCACCTGGGGTTCCTGGTGAAAATGATAATACAGTATGAAGTTGCAAAAAATCTCGCTCTCTCAAAATGCCCAAGCTCCTCCCGTTATCTTTAGACAGCATAAACGACTAGTCGGAGACTTGATGGCTTTATTCTCATTCAGCAGGTTTCCTGTTACCAGCTGGCAACAGGAAATGAAACCTCTGCAACAAAAGGACACCCTGGCCTTTTATATCTGATCACTTATTATATTTATTATTTTCCTACAGTAATATGGGGTCAGCCTCGCGTGCATTACAGGTGCACTCACCCCTAATTTTACATGACTCCCACCTTGCTGTGACCACACCTCAGGTCCGTATGGCAGATACGCCACTGTACGTTTACATAGTTTTCCTCAATAAAATAATGTGGAGTAACCACATTTCCTTTGGTATGATTTTCTCTTCTTTTTCTTTTTTAAATATAAATGCTTCAGGCATGTTAAACAGTGTTCATGGAACACCGAGGCTTACTAATCATATTCTAATGCAATAATATTCAAACACAATTATGACCACATACATCAGTTAGATACAGTTCAATGTGAGGACTCAACAATGTCTGCTCCCGGCACGTCCTTCACTTTTCCCCAATAGCAGTATCTAACTTTGGCAGTGGGATTAAACATATGAATTCATAAAGCATTCTTACCACAAATTTCGAGAAATATAAACAAATGACGCTGACTTTCAAAGATGTGGCCTCAGTTTCTTCTGCACTGTCCAGACTGTGAATACTTCTTTATTTAATTTTAAAATTAACACAGCTGATCTCAGCGTATCTGAATGAAAAGTTTTGTTCAACTGGCAATGAATAGTGAAAGCCTTTTGCTAATATTTATTAGCACTGGCCAATCGAAAGCTTGCGACTACCAGAATTCAAATGCAGTTTTTGAAAAACAAAAATAATTCCAAACAAACTCTGCGTCTGGTAGTCGATTGGCTAGTCTGCTTTAGTTATGCCAATACAAAAAGATGTTTCGTTTTGGATTACATTTTCCTACCGCTCCCCTTTCTCTCCTATACTCTTGTTACCCAAGCGAATTTGAATTTACCTCAATGCCTCTTTTCTTAGCTGGCGTCCCCACTAACGTTATGAAAAACAAGCAGGAACAACAGTCTGTCTGGTCATGCGTCCGTAGACATTTAGTATTTTCTCAATAACTTGGCTAATATTTTGACTACCATTAATATTAAAACATATTTGGGCTCAGAATACACTAAGCTACACGAATATATAATTTTTATGACTATATTCATTTGCGTTTAGATTTTCAATTTTGTCACTGACAGTCGTTAATTATAACTTTTTACATAAGTCTACCATCTTGTCCCCCTCCTTCTGTCTCACTTTTTAATTTTTCAAAAAAACCAACTTGTTTTTGTCACGTCACACACACTACCGCGAGGAGGAAATAAAATAATGTCCGTGTGTGTATATCAGTTAGCTTTGCCACAGCGTGTATATACTATTAGTCTCGCGAGCAGAACGACGCGGGTTTTGGCATGCGTTTGTAGCATTTTGCGTTAATGTATTACAGTCGTCTCGTTATAGCTACTTAGAAAAAGTCCAAAAGAGTACCAAATTTTGCGTTACTGTTGACAGATTACGTTACTTCAGACAGCAGTTTGGCGTTACATTTCTACCAAATCGTTACTTATAAGGCTAGGCTGCATTGTGTATGCAGCAGATCTGGCAAAATGTTAAATATTACTACAGTAGTACGTTTTCGAAACCGAAACTAAAACGCGTGTTAGATTTTTACCGTGGGATCGTTCTATAGGCTTTAGCACTGCACAACAGGCAGTGTTGCTGGCGTCGAAGATGCCAACCGTCAGACACAATCGGGCGGGTTTATTTATTATCATTTTATGACTAAAATCCTACTGAAATGAGCGATTATTCTCGCAGATTTTGCTACACAATCCATGATTGACTTCCATGCGATAGTTTGTTCATACGAATCCAAATGTTAATATCCAAAGCAATTGCACATCGAAAAAATTGTCAAATAGCAAATTTTTTTTGTTATTTCCCTTTATTATGCGAGTCATCATAGAGTTATGTCCCTCCGTCTGTAGGCGTCGGTATTCCAATTGAAAATGACAATACATGTCCGTACGAAATATCTTGAAATGAAGGCATTTTCATCATTCCACATAATGTGTGTTCGTAAGTTTGTAGATCAAATATGAGTACTGTCATTAAGGCCCATATATATATATATATATATATATATATATATATATATATATATATATATATATATATATATATATATATATATATATATATATATATATATATATATATATATATATACGAGGGGCGTTCAGAAAGTAATGCACCACATCGTTTTTCTCAGGAGCTGTTTATTCAAAAACCATGAAATTTATACACATTATACATGGATATGTCATGTAAACATCGGTATTATTCAACATAATCCCCATCAACTTGTACGGCTTTATGCCAGCGCGAAACAAGTGCATGTATTCCTAGCCCGTACCAGATTTTGTCTTGATTATGTAGCTATTTCTTCGCTGCATGAATCACTCCTTCATCATCTTCAAACCTTGTCCCACGGAGTGCCTCTTTAAGTGGACCAAATAGATAAAAATCATATGGTGCCAAATCGGGACTATAAGGTGGATGGGGAAGTACAGTCCAACCCAATTTGGTGATTGCTTCCCGTGTTGCCAGACTTGTGTGAGGGCGCGCATTGTCGTGAAGGAGAAGCTGGTCTGCTGGATTCTTGTGTGGCCAAACTCTGCGAAAACGTTGATTGAGTTTTTTCAATGTCTTAATGTAAGCTTGAGAAGCATGAAATATCGTCTATATTTTAGTTAAATTTTGGCAAATTGAGCTTAAAAGTGGAAGCATGGTCTTTTTTTCCAGCCTCACCATTCACTGGTTTAACCTGTGGTTGCTGAAGTCTCAATTTCCCCAACTCAAGTTCGGCCATTCTAAGCTCATGTTGTACTTTTATTTCAGCTTGAGTCTGCGCATAGGCCAATTTTTTTTTCTCAAGCTCTTGTTGTGCTTTTATTTCAGCTTGAGCTTGAGCCAATTTTTTTCTTCCAGAACTATTTCTTCTGCTCTTCTTTTCTCAACTAATTGCAACTCCTCTACTCTCCTCTTCTCAGCTAATTCTTCATCTCTCCATTCTTTTTCAAAATGTCTTTGATTTCTTGCCACATCCTCCAACCTCTTTAACTCTTTAGCAAGCTCAGAAGATGCATATGTTTTTAAAACCTCACCTTCCATACAAAATTCTTTTCCAGCCTTAATAAAATACTCCAAGGTGGCCATAATTCACAATTATTGTGCTTTCCAATAGCTGAACAATAATGCAAATATTATATAATGTATATGTGAGTAATATTAGCAACAATTATTTCACCACTCAAAATCAACCAATTGTATGTGATAATAGATGTTATTAATCGGAGCAAAAAAAATGAATACAAACAAGCAGACAGAATACAGTGACAAGAGCCAATTCAAGATAATACAAATGATCAACCAAGGCAGAAATGCATGAACTGTAGAACAAATGAAAAAATGCAGCTCTATCACACTTATGACAAGACAAGTACGATTTCACAACATATATGACATCTAATAAATAAAGGATAGCAAGGTAAGATGAACAATATTACAAACAATAATGGAAAAAAACTGAATAAAAATTACAATCAACTTTACAACAATAACAAACTTACAAAATTACAGGATCTTCACAACTAGACAGATATTGGATCTGGTTAATTCAATTAAGGCAGTAACACTCAGCAATGTACGCCGGCCGCTTAATTTGAAATAAACAGATACAAAAAAACTAAAGAACGCTCATGAATTCTCTCGACCATACAAACGAGGTATTGAAAAAATTCGTAAGTCCCTCCAACCACCCACTAATTACAAAAACATATATACACGAAAATACATATACCATGGAAAAAAAAGAACTCTGGTAAACAAGATTCTCAGCATCACACGCTGTATGTAACCTTTTTTTTTTTTTTCCTTAACCAGCGGCACTTGGGCTTTCAGCCCTTCGGCCCAATGACATGTCATTGCGAGGCTGGAGCACCTGAGGACTTTCCTTCCAACCCGGTCAGGAGCTTCGCTCCTTCCCATCCACAGAGGGTTTATCACAGGAGCCGTTCAGGCTATTCAGTCAAATTTCTGGCCGTAAACATTTCTTCAAACGCCGACGCCCGGGTTTGAACCATGAACACCTGGTCGCCAGTACAACGCCGAAGCCATTACACCAGCGCGGCTCCCTGTATGTAACCTTAAATGTACTTATCTGTTTGTCAGTAACAAGGATCCTCCTGGATTTACGCCTCCTTCCAAAGGCACGATGGAAACACTCCGTTTTGACCAGGTTAGGTTTAGATTTCACCAACACCGCACTCAAGGACTGCCCTTTGGTCCGTCGTCTTCTTGATAGTAGGCCATCATCGGCATAAAACTTGAATTAATCAATCGAAAACTTGATAGGAAAGACGTCTTCCTTGATCAGCTTCAACTTCTGCAGTACACTTGAAAATTTTAACAATTAATGTTCATACAACCCCACACAGGTAAGCAGACGACATACACCGCCACTTTGAAAATTTTTGATTTCTTTCAAAAACGAAGTCCAACGACTTGAAACATTTCTCCTGATGTCAGCATTCAATATTAGATTCAGGATCCCAGCTGGAGGCTCCCATGTTATGGTGTTGCGGGTCTTTTATATTATTATTCATACATTCTGAGTAGACGACTTGCTACTCTGGCCAAGCACACATAGGGGTACATCTGATAGACCACGCACACCGTAATTTCAACTGGAACTCGTAATGTCACCACAAAGGCCAAGTGGACAATTCAATATACTGTTTAATCTCACAAACGCTGCTCCACAATTATCATCTGGAAAGCCATAATATCTATTGCCATTACATATACAGTCATCAGTATAGCTCTGTATCGTCAGTAGCTAAAACACTGTCCGCGACAGGTTTACACATTTTTTAATTACTCACGTTCTTCACAGAAATCATAATTCCTTTCAAACATAAACTAGCATCATCACACGGAGATGTATGGATGATCTAGTGGTTAAACATTGTAGGAATATGTCATGAAATAATATTTCTCAGGAGCTCAGAGACATACGTCCACTTGCCTCAAAAACACACATGGAAGACGTTAGCAGACGATCGCCCACTTTTGGAGATACCAACTCTGGCGTCTGCAACCCGAGCCACAAGGCAATGACGTAACTTCCGGTTACCAAGGACTACGGTAGTAAACAAATATGATTACTTGTCGAACCATTTTGATATCGACAGACATGTTATGAATTTTAATCATAACAGTCCTACTGCATTTTATTTTCCCAGTTGTGCTCTTCTTGCTTTGCACTGGATGAACCAAAGCTCGTTCTCTGTCGCAAGGGGGCATTTATTCAGAATAGATTTTGCGGCCGAGCCTGAAGCCCTTTTATCTGAGCCAGGCCTCGCATCTTGACATCATAAATCAGAGAAATTAGACTCCTGGGATGTAGTAGAACTAAATTTAATGTCGAAGCGTTGTCACGTGCTGGCCTTCAAAGCATGTATGCACTGCTTAGACAGCGCAGACTGCGCCGGCTTAGCTATTTCCGCCTTTTTTTGAGCACTCAGCTGAAGAGTGGCCTTTCAGGAGGCTAGTAGGCACTGGCACGGAGAAAATGATAGTGGTACACACTGGGTTTTCCGCGTCTAGGCCACTCCCTTAAGAAATTGGAAGGAGAGAGGGAAAAAGAGGATGGGGGTATGGAAAGCTGAAAGCGGACTAACAAAATTTTAGAATAGGCAGAGAATGAGATAGTAGGGAGCGAAACGGGGAGGCAAGGAAGAAAGGGTCGTTTTAAGAATCAAGACTGCTTTATTAATAGGTACCACAAACTGATTTTTCATAATAGTTCAATTGACAATTCAATACGTTATTTAGAAAGTACATTAAAAAATTTTTTTTTTAAAAACATCATCAAAATCGGTCAAGAAATAAAATACGAGTAGTTATGAATTTTTATTTTATTTTTCGACTTGTAAATTTTATCGCTCCGTCTGACCAAAGAATCACAAATAACATGTATAAGCACATAGCTCGTATAAGGTCATGTTTGTGTACAACTACTTGTAATTGTAAGTAATTAAGAAATGCCATCAATGGTACCTATACCTTGTAGCGGTATGGCAGCTTGTGTACCCTGACAATCCCCAGAGCTATGCCAGTAGGAGTTTTACTCCTGGTAGGTTCAACCAAGCTGGACTGGTCTGCGTGGGTAGGGGTCAGACAAAAGCTGGTACCCTGGTCCTCCAGGTTGGGGGTTTTAGCACAGGGCCGACACCCCTGTCTGTGTAAAAAAATCGCACATGTTACGGAAACAGCAATAAATGAAAAAACTTTGATGCGGGACGGACATCCGGAGTCTCAGGCTCGTATGACTGACAGTGGTGAAAACCGAAAGGAAGCCACTGGCATGAAAACGGATGCCCAGACCGCAAAACACGAAACCAGAATTGGTTTTTGGAATGTCAGAACTATGAATGAGGCAGGAAAGCTGAGACGGATCACAGCAGAGATGAGGAATTACAAACTACATATCCTGGGAATAAGCGAGAGCAGATGGACAGGGATGGGGAGAATAAAAACAGCTACAGGGGAAACAGTACTTTATTCTGGTAGAGAGGATGGTCAGCACAACGAAGGTGTAGCCATTATCCTTAAGAAAGGAATGGAAAGGTCTCTACTGGAATGGAAACCCATTAACAACAGACTAATAAGAGCAAGACTGAGAGGGAGATTCACCAACACCACAATTATACAATGCTATGCACCAACAAACGACAGCGATGAAGAGATCAAGGACGAGTTCTATCAACAGGTACAAAAGGAAATGGAAACTGTACCCAGGTACGATCCTATTATAGTAATGGGAGACCTAAATGCGAAAGTTGGAACACACAATAATTATAACGAAAGAGTAATGGGGAAATGCGGCAGTGGAACAGTAAATGAGAATGGGGAAAATTTAATAAACTTCTGCAGTATTAACAACTTGATCATTGGAGGAACACTTTTTCAACACAAAGAAGTGCACAAGTTAACATGGGAATCACCAAACGGACGAGACAAAAACCAGATAGATCACATAATGATCAATGGCAGATGGAGACATGCACTACAAGACGTGAAAGTAAGAAGAGGCGCAGATGTGGGAAGTGATCATCACCTAGTAGTAGCAAGACTGAAAGTGAAACTCAGAGCTGCTGGACCCGTTGCAGTCAAACAGAAAAGATATAACATCACGAAACTTAAGGACCCCCTCACCAGAAAAGCGTTCGTGGTCGACGTAACGAGACGATATCTGATTACCAAAAGCCAGGAAAGAACAGAGACCGACGATGTCGACCAGAATTCAACACCATCTCAACAATATACAAAGAAAGCAGCAAGTCATGCTTGGGATTCCAGGAAAGAAAGAAGCAAGACTGGATAACACCAGAAACGCTAAACACCATATCGAAGAGAAAGGAAATGAAAAAAAAAGAAAACAGAAGCTAAGTCTCCCAGGTTAAAGGCAATATATAGTGAACAGTACAGTCAGCTGGACAAGGAAGTAAAACGTCAAACCCGTGCTGACAAAAGGACATTTCTGGATGACCTTGCTAGACAGGCAGAAGATGCAGCACTGAGAAATGAACAAAGCACAGTTTATAAAATAACTAAAGCTATCAGTGGAAAACGAGGTGCAAACAACATAACGTTAGTAAGAGACAAGCAAGGAAATCTCATCACCACAGCACAGGGGCAGGAAACAAGATGGGCAGAGCACTTCAGAGAAACACTGAATAAGGAACCACCAGAGACTCAGCTGAATGTTCCTGAGGCTGAAAGTGACTTAGACGTAAATACAGACATTCCACGAAAAGAAGAAATTATCACAGCTATCAAAGGGCTAAAAAATGGAAAAGCGCCTGGTCACGACAATCTAAATGCTGAGCTATTCAAGACAGACCCTGAACTAGCAGCAGAACTATTAGAACCACTATTTGCACAAGTCTGGGAAACTGAGACAACACCAACGGAGTGGAGTAAAGGAATAATTGTCAAATTGCCCAAGAAGGGCGACCTTGCAGACTGCAACAACTGGAGAGGAATTACCCTCCTCTCAGTTCCCAGCAAAATACTAGGCAGGATAATCATCCAGAGAATTTCAAGAGCAGTTGACCATAAACTGAGGAAAGAACAAGCGGGCTTCAGAAAGAACAGAAGATGTGCAGATCATATATTTGCCCTCAGGAACATTATAGAGCAGTGCTCAGAATGGCAAAGACAGCTGTACATTAACTTTGTTGATTTTGAAAAGGCTTTTGACAGCATACACAGGGACAGCCTATGGAAAATTCTGAGGGCTTATGGAATTCCCAGCCGCATTGTTTCCATCATAAAAAGCCTCTATTCTAACTTTACGTATAGTGTTGGATCGAGTAATTTAACTTTCGAAGTGAAAACAGGGGTACGACAGGGATGCCCCTTATCAACAACATTATTTTTGACAGTCATAGATTGGGTGATGCGCCAGACAACAGAGGGCAGTCCAAGAGGAATTAGATGGACAACGTTTTCTACACTGGAAGATTTGGAATATGCAGATGACATTGCACTACTCGCGCATTCACATCAACACATTCAAGACAAAACCGATAGACTGAATAAGTATTGCCAGCAGGTTGGCCTGAACATCAATTTGAAGAAGACAGAGGTCATGACACTAAATGTGGGCAATCCTGAGCCAATAACAGTAAGGAACCAGAAGTTAGAACAGACAGACACATTTACTTACCTAGGATGCATAGTAACACCTGACGGCGGAACAAGCAAGGACATTAACAACAGAATGAATAAAGCGACAACAGCCTTTGCTGTTCTCAACAACATTTGGAAGTCTTCCCAGTACAGCACAAACACCAAATTAAGACTGTATGAGAGCTGTGTACTTTCTGTGCTTCTCTATGGTGCGGAATGTTGGAGAGTAACAGAGAAGGAAATGTCGAAACTGTCCTCCTTCCACACAATCTGCCTAAGGAAAATTCTCCGAATCTTTTGGCCAAACACCATCAGTAACCAAGAACTACTTATTCGGAGTAACCAGGAGGACATGCACACCATCATAGCTGGCAGACGCTGGAGTTGGGTTGGCCACATCCTCAGAAGGGACCCTGATACCATCATAAGAACAGCTATGCTATGGACCCCCGAGGGAAAGCGAAAGAGAGGCCGACCAAAAACAACTTGGCGGAGAACTGTGGAAGCTGAGATGCAAAGAATGAACCACAGTTGGGGCACTGTACGAAGGATGGCCGCCGACCGAGCAAAAAGGAATCAATTTGTTGCTGCCCTACAAGACGCCACCAGGCGTGATGGCCGCTGACTGCTTTGACGTTTGGTGGTTATGGATCAAAGAAGAAGAAGAAGAAATGGAAGGCATGAAGGACATAAAAAGGCCAATATGCTCTTTTCAAATTTAAAGAAAATCAGGTTAGTCATGTGATTTTGGTTATAAAATCAGCTCGACGCACAATTTTAAAGTGTCAATGCACTATAGACACTCAATATCTATGATATCCAATGTCATAGTCATACTAAGTAAGCCCAATTTTTTCTAAACATGTCACATTATTTCTGAACAAGGTTATTATGAGTTGAAAATGACAAGAAAGCCAAAAAACCGATTTCCGCAGAAACCGCTCAATTCGTTAAGATTTCTACATGTTTACAAAGAACAGAAAAAATGTACTAATGAAGTTACAGTAATGATCCATGTATCATTTTTAAGCTTTTTTCAAGCACTTTTTAACAGTACAGAAATAAGCACATTTACTGTGACTTGTTAAATAAAGTATAGGCTCAAAGATGCCTTGTTTGAAGAAAATGCACAATTTTTCATATTATTTGTCACCCACAAAAATTGAAAAAAAAATTAACCATTTAAGGTATATTTATATATCATACATCACTTTAAAGCCCTTTAACAGCTCTTTGCAATGGAATTCAATTAAACTATGTTTATATGACATATTCTGCTATGTGGCACCTTTTAGAAATGTCTCATTGTTCCCAATCTCATTAAGAAAGAATCCTACAGTCCGGTCTCGTAGACAACTGATGTGTGCAACTGTCGCGATTGTTTACATTGAATGAGATCAATAAACTGACTGAGTTGTTGAGCAATTGTGGCATTAATCATGATTAAAAAGTATCTAAATACCACATTCAATGTGCACGACGCTTTTGAAACCCTGCCAACGATATTAAAATCGCCCTCAAATAATTAAATTGCCAAAACAAAAGCTAAGTCGAGCGATTGACATTTTCGCTGTTCCAACATTGAATCTACTCCCTGCACTCCCCTTGCTAATTTCCTTGGTTTTATTGTAATCATAGTCGTACTTATTTCAGTATAAATTAAATGTTATCAATTTTCAAAAATGTATATTAACTTATGCAGGTAGTTTCTCTTGGTTTTATTTTAGTTATCACAGTCGTACTTATTTCAGTGACATGGACGTCACCGGACGGAAAAAGCAAGAACCAAATAGATTACATCTTAATACAACAAAGGTGGCGATCTTGTATCTCATCCATCAAGACGCTCCCAGGAGCAGACTGTGACTCCGACCATGAACTTCTTGCTGCAAACTTCAAGATCAAATTGAAAAAAGTCGTTACAAGCGACAAAGTAATACGTTATGACACAAGCGCCATACCAGAAGAGTACAGTGTCGATATTCAGAACAAATTTGACATTCTTATGGCAGTACAGGAGGAAATGACACCAGATGAACTTGCCAATAACATCAGAGATGTTTATATTACAAATGCACAGAGGTTAATTCCTAAAAGAAGTATAAAGAGACGAGAATACATCTCAGACGAAACACTGAAGTTGGTGGTAGAGAGAAGAAAAATTAAGTCCAAAAAAGATACAGAAAATCAGGAGTTGTACAAGGAATACACAAAGCAGATTAAAAAACGAGTCAGACAAGACAAACAACAATACATAAACGACACCTGCAGGAAAATAGAGGAAATGCGCGAACAGGGATTGAGTAAGAATATGTTTTCTGAAGTAAGAACATTGAAGAACAGCAACTTTAAATCATCACCTCGAGCAATAAACGACAAGAAAGGCGACACTCTAACAGAACGTAAAGATATTATGAACAGATGGAAGGAGTACTGTCAAGAAATGTATACGGAAATAAACAAAGCGGCAGATGACAACGTCATGAATGAAGCGGAACGTGAACCAGAACCTACCATAGAGGAAGTCCGGAACGCAATCAAACACTTAAAAAGTGGAAAATCTCCTGGTTGTGATGAAATAACAGCTGAAATGATACAGGCAGGAGGAGAAGGCAGCGCTCGTATATACCATGCATTATGCTGCAAGATCTGGCAAAGCGGAATTTGGCCCAAGGAATGGAAAAGATCAATTTACATACCCTTGCCAAAAAAGGGCAACCTGAAACTGTGCACAAACTACAGAACTATAGCTCTTATAAGCCATGCCAGCAAAATACTATTACAAATCATAACGAAAAGGATGCAACAAAAGCTAGAAACAGAAATAAACGAAGTACAGGCGGGTTTTCGACTAGGTAGAGGCACTAGAGATCATATATTCAACATGAGGATCATCATAGAAAAGTGTAGAGAATTCAACGTTGACCTAAATACTTGTTTCATTGATTACACCAAAGCTTTCGATTGTGTACAACATCAGCAGTTATGGGCTATTATGAAAAATATGGGATTTCCAAACCACCTTATACAACTCATCGCACTGCTGTACCAAGAACAACAGGCAGCCGTAAGAATAGAGGGTGAAACATCAGAATGGTTTGAAGTACAGAAAGGAGTAAGACAAGGCTGTACCCTTTCCCCTTACCTGTTTAACATTTATGCCGAGAATATCATGAGAAATGTAAGAGATGACCAAGAACACACAGAGTTTGACTCATTTAACATTGGCGGGTACCAGATCCTGGAAATCAGATATGCTGACGACACAGTCCTCCTATCGACCAACCCAGAAGGACTTGAACAATTACTTCTGTCCACAAAAAACACAGCGAGGCCCAGAATCTATACCTAAACACCAAGAAGACTAAAGTATTGACAACAGACAAAGTAAAGACCAAACCAGAAATTGAAATTGATAACGAAGAACTGGAAAGTGTTAATGAATTCGAATACTTAGGATCAATCATCAACAGCTCTGGCGACTGTGCAGTAAAAATTAAAAGAAGACTTGCAATTGCTTCACATAAACTAATACAGATGAAAAACCTATGGCAAGGCACAAGCAAAGAAACAAAGTTACAACTGATCAGAGCATGTATATTCCCAGTGGCAACATACGGCTGCGAGACTCGGACACTCAATAAAACAGTTGCAAAAAAGATTACATCATTTGAAATGAAATGCTACAGAAGGATGTTGAGAATACCCTGGACAGAAAAAAAGACCAACAGAGAAGTACTGCACTCACTAAACGTACAGGAACATTGGCTCCTAAATACCATCGCAATAAGGAAGCTGAAATTTTTCGGTCATATAAAAAGACATAATAGCCTGGAAAAAACAGTGATGGAAGGCATGGTCCCTGGAAAAAGGGGAAGGGGTCGACCTAAACGACGGTGGACCCAGGACATCACAGAGAGTCTGAACTTGTCTTTGGCTGATGCAGGTCGACTTGCCCAGAATCGTGATGCGTTCAGAGCAGCTGTAATGGAGACAACGTTCTGGAAAGAATACGTCACATGATGACTTATTTCAGTATAAATTAAATGTTATCAATTTTCAAAAATGTATGTTAACTTATGCAGGTAGTTTCTCTCATTCGTGTGCTCAGTATAATCTGCCCGATCGATAGTTTCTCTCATTCGCATCACGCTCGGGGGGGGGGGGGGGGGGGGGGTGTTGTTCTTTCCGGTGGAACAGCCATCATGACTGGACACAAGCGAAAAAAACTTGTTGTGTTGCTCGTATTTCGTGAAAGCTTGCACTTTCAACAACTCTCAGAAAATGATACAAATTTGCATAAATATAGTAGAATAGATGGCGAATCTATGAATGTAAGATCTTCAGGGATCCGGCTCTCAGAAGCGAACTTAAAAAAATAACTTTGTCATTACTTCGAAATTTGTGCAACTAATTCGATATGAATCGGTGGTTTTTATACGAAAGTGAGGCGCAATCACTCTTCTTTCCATTGATCGCAAATTTGGAGAGAATAGGTCTTTGTTGATATAGAGCCGAGTGTTTGAATGACGCGCGGGTAATTGCGGAGCTCGATGGCGCATCGAAAAACCAGATATGCTGATGTTTTTCGTTGCAATTGTTCTATCATTTACAAAATACATTCCGTTTTCAAGTTACATATTTTGAGAGAGAAAAGAACACCTAATTATCTTGTGTAAATTTTATTACATTATATACAAAGATGCAAGAGCAGAAAAACAACAAAGAAGACTTAGTTTCCCATTTCTGCCCCGCTAAGGACATTTTTCCAGTACAAAATCCGGGCGATTTGTGGTATCTATTATTAAGGACGATGTACCATTTCAGGAGCGAGTGATACCACTTTCTGGCAACAGATGTCCAGAAATAAACCAGCATTGAAAATACGATAATTAAACTTGGCAAAATTCCTAAAACTCCAAATTTGATATCTTAATTCTGATAAAATATTCAAAACATTTGTTTGTGTGCTATTTCCTGTTTTTGGTATTGTGTTTAACATGAATGCTTTGTAGTTATCTGAATTTTGTTTTGTTTGCAAATCGATGATCTTCTGCAGTAGTTTCATTGTGGGTGTGATTGTACTGCATTAAAAAAAACAAATGATATTCTATTTCTGGGATGCTTTTCCTACATGGCTGACATTTTGATATTTGGTTGGATCTGTGGGCATTTCGTTCTGTTGTGGGTGTCATGCTGTATATTAGTCTAAAAGTGACCTCTCTTGCTTTAGCAGTGATTTGTGTGTTGTGCAAGTTAGCAAAGGTCTCTGTGTAATTTGTTATAGCATATTTCTGTCCTCTTTTAATTCTTCGGTGTAATGGTGGTGCTTGGAGTTTAACTAAATGTTTATATATTGCATTCGTTTTCTGGTGTATTAAGTTTTCATGTCCCTGAATGGCTTGTATGCATGTCTTATAAAATGAGGGCATAGGGCCGAAGTGATGGGGGATTGCAATGTTCAGTGGTCTCCGCTTGGAAAGTCTGAGTCCCATGTAATAATGAGCGACTGTATGTCGTTCTGGGTGTTTGATGATGATGCTGATATGTTTAATTCTGAGTGCCTGGATCCTTGCTTCTATGTCTTGGAGGACAATTCCTCCGTGTTTCTTTTCTTGTATAAGTGTATCGTGTTTGATGGTGTAAATTGTGCGACCAAAAACGAATGCTCTGAATTGTTTGTTTATATCTGTGATAGTCTGTTTTGGGGGTCGAAAACTGTGGCAATATAAAGTAGCTTAGGGAAAATGTATGTATTTACAATTAAACGTCGTCCAAAAATCGTTGTGGTTTTGTATTTGTATCTGTACAGCATGTATCGTATTTTAGATGTTAGATTCGTACATGTGTCTCTGTGTGTGCTTTTTGGGTGTGAAGGAAAGGTTATGCCATAGATTTTGATGTTGTTTGTTGGTGTTAGCTAAAAGGGAAAGTCTGCTTTGTTCTTCCATTTGCCTTTGCCCATTATTGTTGATTTTTTAAATATTTACTTTGATCCCCTGTTGACAGTGCACAATTTCCAAGGAAAAATTGTGTCACGCTTCTCACCACCAGTTTGAACCTGCAAATATATGACGAGGGGTTGGTACTTGGGTTTTAATTCCAAGACGCCCATCCGATGCTGAATGGTCACTGGAGGATCAGATTCCTCATTGTCACCACACGGTCATGAGACTGTGGTATGTCAGTTAAACTGGGGTACGTCATACTCCATTACAGCACATTTAAGGATTTTTATATCAGTTAAGACATTTTCCAAACTTAATCATAATTATTCCCAAATTAACAAATTTGTCTCCCCTATAATATATTGACAGAAGGTGCTGAATAAGAAGAAAAGACGAACTCTTAGTGCACATTACCCAAAAGTAAAGCCCTAAAAGGACTGTAAGCTCTGATAAGGACTTATGAGGTTATTTGGTTGGGAAAACCATTTTCCTTCGGGACCAAGGCAAATATATAGACATGAAGATTATGTTAAGCATAACATTAATTTGAAATATACATCAATTTTAATTATACATTACGTAACACAACACTAAGATGTGTCGTAAGCTTAAATCTACAATTTTCAGACATACCCTCTATTACGAATCTGCGGCTTGGTTTTGAGCTTTAATCTAACAAGCGCTCACAATGATGGTTAGTTATTACTTCTCTTCAGTAGTCTGATTGTGTTGAGGCTGATTACTTCTAGCAATAAGAGGCAGCCCTCTGGACAACTTCTCAGCTATGGCAGATCTCGTGATTTCGGGAAGTATGGACTGGATCTGAGGCGGGTTCTTTATATACTCATCTCAGGTCTAATTCTTTTCTCCGAACGTCAAATCATGTTGTTCCTTTCCTGGTTGCTCTCGACTGTCCAGTCATTTTGTTCCTTTCTTGCTTGAAAACTGTCGTGACATTTCAAGTGTTTTGCGAACATGTGCTAGTTTAGCGACAAAATCATAATTTCCTCGTCAATTATCAAAGACAATGCTCTCCCAGTCCAATAATTATATGTTTTAGTAGTTTCTGTACAAATCCCAAAAGAGAATTACTCTGTTCTTGGTATCAGTTAAAACATCATCAACGCATAATTTATGTTGTGCTAGTCTACATGGGATTTCCCTATAGAAGTTCGTTGCAATTTCCAGCGTGTATCTGGCCGTGTTAGGACAATTACTACAATCCCATGTGCATAATTTAACTCTAATATTTTATTTCATAATTTAACTCTTATATGTTATTGTTTCGTTTTGTCTAATAGTTGGGCAACCTTACTGGCCATTTACAGGCATTTAGGGCGCTTATAACACGCAAAATCGGAGAAAATGCGACAGGCTATGGAGTGATTGATATGGAAATGTGGCGTGCTCTCTACGACTTGAACCACAGCACCTATAACGTCTATAGGTAAAAGGGGTATTTTTCACGTTCAAATGCCAACATTGTCCATATAATATGACCGCACTAGTTTACAAGACAAGCTGATTTTTCCTATGCTAATTAAAATTGTTAACGTTATAAACATGTTACGGATAAACTAGAATTTCTATTTTTTAGGGTTATTAATGTAGTAGAAAAGAAAGTGTTTCATTGAAAACCAGAACTGGTATTACTATTTATATTAAAATACAACTGTTTCCCTTTTAAATTTTAAGTAATAATTAATTACAGTAATTAGACACGTTGTATTTGTAAATAATAAAGTTATCTGCTGTATAACGTGTAGACAGTGGAAAAAAAACTGTCACAAAGAGTAGGTTAAGATAAATTGCCTACTCAGAGTACGAAGAGCGTAAGATATCTCCCCCAAAAAGCCTCTATGGTCAGACCAAAAACAATACTTAAATTAAATAAGAGACAATACACACGACCTTTTTTTTTTAAATCGTGATGGATCTAATAAAACTACTATAACAGCAACAAAAAAAAAAAAAACAAGAGTCCACTGTATTCCACTAAGCACGCATTATGATCAACACGTTTGAAACTACTTACTTAGTTGTTCCTCTTCTACCGTGGTGAGTAGACATTTGCTAGAAAGAACGCCATACCTTCCCATTTTGTTAACAAGACCTCCTACATTAGTACAAAAAACAAGGTTGTTTTCTTTACAAAAGAATGGAATAAAACCTTGCTGTCTGCTGCGATAAAATGTAACCTTTGTTTCAGCAGTCAGTAATTTTTTTTCTTTCAATCTTGAAGCCAAAAGTTCTGAAGATTCCTTGGAGAGATATAGATCTCGGATTAGATCATTTAGTTCAAGCTGGTCGAAGCGTTGAGCATCTGAAAAATCATCTTCGAAATCACTATCACTGTCACTTGTCGTTCCACATGCCACTGCTGTCTCATCTTCTAGCAGGGAATCCGAAATCTGACTGAAAGTTGGAATTGGTATGTCATCTCCGTGTGGAACAGGTCGCCTAGCAGAATCTAAATCTGGATATTTCCACTTTTTGTGATTTTTTCCATTAATTCCCTTAATATTCACACCACAGAAATAACAGTCATCATAGTGGTTCTTGGGCTCTCTCCAAACCATTGGAATTCCAAATTTTAAACATTTTCTTTTCCCACATGTCCACTGTCGCAAACAATATGAGGAGCCCAAGACTTGTCCTGGTCACCTAGTTTTACTTTAAAGTAAGCAAAGTATGCCTTTTTCACAAAAACAGTAATATGCTTCCTATGTTCTTCTTTGAAAGTGTACTCTCCACAAATATAACAAAATAAATGCGGTAAAGGCAATTCTGGGAAGATTCTTGGAAAACTGAAACTGAGAGTAAACAAGCAGTTATCTGTTGTAAAGGACTAGACAGCAATAGTTTTTTTTACATAGCCTTATATAGAAAATATTGTAAACAAAAAGTGCGCGTGCGGGCCCGTTTTTTTTTTTTTTTGGGTCACCCTGTATTAATGAAATACAAAAATGTCTAAATCTCAAAAACTAGAGCTGCTACAGACAAGTAAATGTGATATTTGGATTGAGCAGGCCTCATTTATGTACAATCAAGAGTAAAATGTTTGGCACCAAAATAAAAATTTTTTTTGGTAGGGCTGTGTAATCTATTCTGAAAGGGACAGCATTAGCAAAACTTGCATAAAGATCTACACCAGGAGTACATGGATTATACCATAAAAGAGTCACTCATTCCCGCTTTCTTTCTTTCCATACAACCGTGGCCACGTACATTCGTTCTTACCTAACACTTGACTTGCACCTTCTGGAACAATCTTTAGGACACACGCAAACAGCAAATCCAGTGTTCTTTTGGCAAAGAAAACCCCAGCTCCTCAAAGACAGATTAAATCCACTTCTCCGGGGAGCGATCACTTTGTTACTTTTATTTAGGATTACTGTTTATGTCACTTTAATTAGTCCAGGTAAGAAATTTTAACAGTGCTCACAGTGTCAGAAACTTGGGATTTCCAGTACATAGGAATGTCAGGTCGGTAACTTCTCTCAGTATAATAATTCCTTGTCACACCACAGATGGTCAAACTTCGGGAAATGTTAATGTTTGTGATTTCGCCATTACGGGCTGAATGAAAATGCAATTTGGGAAAGAAATATAAATCTGGATCTATAGGCCCAGTTACAATATTTATTCTTAATGTTCTTTGGGTTGGTACTCTGTCTCTTTCTGGGTGCAAACACGATGCCAGACAGGTTTGCCTTGAAGACCCAGGTATTAAATACAAAAAATGTTCTTTCGTATGGTTATTCTCCGATATATATGGAAGCCGCTGGTAAGGTTAAGGGTTTGACCCAATACTGTGTAAAGGAGAAAAAAATACAAATACTTAACCATAATATAGTATTCTTAATCCTATCCTTACCCCGCGTAAAACATAATATGTTTATCCACTTCGGTTATTTAACTTAAATTGAAACTGCATGCTTAGAACTTGTCTTATCGTTTAAAAACTCCCGTGAACTAAATTCTAGTCATTTAAAAAAAAGTTATCATCATAAATTAGAAATAAATACATATTTCGTCAATACTCATGATGAACAGTGCATTTACTAGTTGGTTAAAATATTCTCTGACTGGTTACTAGCAATTAATTAAATTTATTTTATAGCTGGAAGAGTTTAGCTAGAAATTATTATTTATTCTGCTAGCCGATATACCACAGTAAATCCTAGAGAAATATAAATGACGGACCTATCTAGTAAATCACTCTGCACAAAAATCTTAGAGAAATATAACACAAACTTAACTATTAATCACTCAACCTACTAGTAAATATATAACCTCTACACAAAACTTCTAAGACTATCTCCTTCGAAAAACTAAGAAACTCCACTAATACAAGTGATCTAGAAATCGAAGCTAGATGTCTTTAAAATCTGAGGAGAATTGAATAATGGATTTTAAAAGCTGGAGAATATATATTAAATTTCCAGAAAATAGCTCATACTTGCTAGATATAACACCTTCACTCAGATCTCGGCTTTTCCTCGTTTGATCTGCGAATCTGAGGAAATTTTCACGCTTTTTGCCGTCCTTTGATCTGGCGATTCTCACCGTGTTTAATTGCCTATCAAACGAACGGATTCAGGGAAAGGTAATAGAAATTGTCTGCCCTTTGTTCCAAATTATCTGCTCCTTCTACTCAAATTATTTCCCCTGATCACGGCCTAACGAAAAATACGTTACAACTATCATTAGCTTATCTACCCTTGAGCCAAAATTTACGACTCTATGAAATAGTCGCCCCTTTCCTACGCGTTCCGTCTCACTCTGTTTGATCGTATTAAGACGATTTTCAATCGCTGGCGTTTAATTACAGGTAACCGGTTCAACGTTAGCTAAATAGGTCTGTTTGTAAACATTCCTAAGGAAATAGAGAACAGAAAATAAAACAGGCGTGCTAAATTAGAAAAAGAGACAGATCTCTGAGTGTAGAAGGGTTTTATGTTAACAAACGTGCGTAGGTGAAAGCCAGATAAAAGAAAAATGAAGATAATGAAATAGATATATGAAAGTTATTATCATAATATGTCACACTTGTATAGTGCTTCAATGATATCTATGATGTTGGTATCAACATTGAATTTTCTCATTATTTGCCATAAGCCTTCATGCCAGACTCGATCGAAGGCTTTTGTGAAATCGATGAAGTTATGGTATAAATCGCGTTGATGCTGGAGATGTTTTTCAATCAGTAATCTAATAATGAAGATTTGTTCTGAGGTACTACTTTTTGGTCTAAAGCCAGCCTGTTCCTCGGACAAGATTTCTTCTGATTTCTGTTTTATTCTGTTCAAAAGTATCCTTAACACCACTTTACTTGGATGACTAATAATTATTATCTTCTGGCAAATTGTTGTCATGATTTTTACTATATCTGGTCCTCCATATTTCAATAGCTCTGCTGGGATATTATCCACACCCGGTGACTTCCCTCATCGAACATATAGCCTCTTCCACTTCTTCCCGTAATATTGATGCATTTCCGAGTTCCCTGTTTTCACACTTAATGTTGTTTAATATGCTATAGTCAGTGTCGAGTTTAAAGTTATATAATTCTTTACAATATTCTGTCCACCTTCTCATTACAGCTTTTTTTTTTCATTGAGCAGAGCCCCATTGCTATCTTCTATGACAGTTACCCTGGGCTGTTGGAATTTTGATAGTCTTCTTAATGTGTCGAAAGCTGCCTTGCTGTTACCTTTTATTAGCCCCGTATTAATGGACTCATATTGATCAGCTACCAATTTTTCTTTGGCCTGTTTCATTTTCTTTCTAATATTTTTATTCACCATACTGAATTGCCATGATGCTTCAGGAACCTCTTTCTTAACCGTTTTCATTTCCCGCCGTGTCTCACATGACTTCAGAATGTCATCTGTATCCCATGGTTTGTTTATTTTCTTTCTTTTACCAAGTATTTCTGTTACTAATTCAATGAGCACGTCTTTCATGTTCTCTGTCATTGAGTTGATATCATCCTCCAGAAAGTTGAGAGCTGCAAATTTTCCTCCAACAGTTGCCTCAAAGATTCCCGCGATTTCTGGATCTTGCAGTTTGTCTAAATTGAATCTTAACTGAGAACATCTGTTTTGATTATAATTCTTTTTGAGTTTAAGCTTGAGCGTCATCAATACCATGTCGTGATCAATACCAATGTCGGCACCAGGAAAAGTCTTAGTCTTGGCTTTATTAATATTGGACTTGAATCTTTTGGATACAAGAATAAAATCAATTTGGCCATGTATCTCAGTTTTCGAGGCATGCCACGTTGTTCTTCTTGATAACTTATGTGGAAATAGTGTATTTGCAAGGGCTAGTTTATAGTTGCTGGCAAATTCTAGTAGCCTTAGTCCTCGATCGTTGGTTTCTCCTGTCCCAAATTTCCCCACTGTGCCAGCCCACTGACCGTATGCATCTGGCCCTATTTTAGCATTCCAATCACCTAGCACGATGAGAAGATCTATCTTTGGAATTTTCTTAACTGTTTCATCCAGATTTTCATAAAATGTATCAATTGCATCATCCTCATAGTCAGTAGTAAGGGCATATACCTGTATGATGGAGCTGTTCTTTGGATGTGCTGCAATACGTATGGTGATAAGCCAGCTATTTACTGGGGTGCAGCTGATGACAGGGTTCATTCTACCTTTATGTACAATAAAACCTACACCATGCTGATGTTTGGACATCTCCACTAAACCAAAATTTTGTGACCATCATCCGTTATTGATTCACCTAATCCTGCCCATCTGAATTCTGCTAGGCCCAGGATGTCCCACGAGTATCTAACAAGTTAATGTGTTAGTTCTCTGACTTCTCCACACGCATATAGCGTGCGTACATTCCAAGTTCCAACAATAAAACTTTCTCTATGAAGTTTCAAAACAGGTGTTTTGTACCCCATTCGCTGACTTAACACTCTCAAGGGGCAATGAGAGCGCGATCGTTGTTAATCCGGGCCTCGGCCGATCCGGCATAATATTAATGAGTTGACTTTCCATCATAGCATTTCAGTGGGCAAGAGGTTTGCTTGGCGGTGCCCATCTCCTCTCCAAGTATCCTTGCAGGTACATACAAAAATGTACCTGGAGCAATCTGGTTTTAAGGCGCCAGACACTCGCCCTTCACCTCTTCTCCTGTTAGTATTAAACGGTGCCGCCACGAGAAGGCCAGGAGGTGGACTTTTGTTGTCAGAGGCTATGTGTTACGCACGCCTTAGGAGCATTTGGTCAGATATTGAGAGCTCGACCTCAATTCCACTCCTGGCTATGACAACACTTGGCTAGCTCATACACTGCGATATAATAACAAAAACTTTGCGGAGACGTATAGTCAGGCAACACGAGCCCTGCAAATGACCACCACAAGCAATGTGCTGCCAAACCATTGAAAAAACCACAGCTGTGTGATAACGTCGAACACTTCAACAAAATCTTCTATCCTCTGATAGGACGACTCAAACCAACTTTACGAGCAACACTATAGCAGTACAACACCACATGACTTGAATTAACAATAAACACAACGTGTGAAACTACGAAACTGAAACAGCAGTCTGCTTGAAAACAACGGAATAGCCAACTATACTGTTCAAAAAAAGAAACGCAACATTATTGCAGTGGTAATGGACACCACATTTCAAACTTGTACCAAAATTTTATTTTACGGAATTAATGTTTCAATCTTGGCATGAAGAAACTTTCAGACTTTAACAATGAAATGATGTTCATTAAATTTGGTTTGGACTTTTATTCTTTGCGACTGAGGCCTCCGTTTCAGTAAGGTGTATGGCCTCCTCTGGCCTCTTTCAGAGAACGACATCTCCTTGACATGGATCCGATTACTGTTGGATCTGTTGTTGTAGGATGGCTGCCCACTCTTCTCGCAGTGCAAGAGACAACTGTCGGAGAATGGCTGGAGCCACGTCTCGCTGGCGGAGTCGTCTGTCGAGTTCATCCCATAAGTGTTCTATGGGGTTCATGTCTGATGACATGGCTGGCCACGGAATGGTCTGGACGTTGTTGTCAGCGAGAACTTGGTGGTGAGTTGTGCCACATGAGGTCGAGCGTTATCCTGCTGAAAAATCGACCCTCGTGCAGCCACTAGTGGAAGGACGTGAGGACGAAGAATTTCAGCGACGTATCGTTGGGCATTCAGGCGTCCTTCAATTTGCACCAGGTCACTTCTTCCCATGAAGTTGATCGCCCCCACATCAGTACACCTCCACCACCATGTGGAGGAGCCTCATCAACGCTGTTCTGGGCGTAGCGCTCATGGACTCTGCGGTAAACTCTTCTCCGTCTATCGTGTCGCTGGAGCACAAAAAAATGATTCATCACTAAACCAAACCCGTCTCCAGTCATTCCCAACAGTCCATCGACGATGCTGGTTCGCCCACTGCAGTTGGTTCTGGCGATGCCGGTCCGTAAGAACAGGACCTCTGTAGGGTCTTCTAGCCCAAAGACCAGAGTCGTGCAGCCGGTTACTGACCGTTTGATCTGAAATTCGACGAGCTGCTGACATTGACTGGACTGTGGAGGACGCAGATGCAAGTCGATTCCTGAGGTGACGCAGCCGTATGAAGCGGTCTTCGGCAGGAGTTGTGACTCTGGGTCTTCCACTGCGCGGCCGGTCTGCCACTGAACCAGTCTCTTGAAATCGCCTCCAAAGGCGACTGTTACCAACAGATTACTGGTGGCAATGAATATAGAGATATATATATATATAGGAAGATATTTATTTGTTTGTATACTTGTTATATTTGGTAATAATATTTTGGGTCTAAGATTAGAACTCTAGTCAAAGGGCGAATACTCATTTCTTGCTTCGAGTGAAAGTAAATATGTAGTCGCCCCACTTGAATATAGTTGAAAGGTTAACATTAGCGCATGCCCAATGAGACGATTATTCGTCGTTGGCTCTTCCGTGAGGATGGACGGATCTTGAAGGCTGTCGGACAAAAGGGAGTCCGAAGTTTTTCGTCATTGTGATTGATTCTGGGGAAAAGAGGAGTTTCTCTTAGTAGACTATAATGGTCTATACTTCTCCCAGAATATACATTTCTTACGCCGAGGGAATGGCGTGTGCTAGTACTAGTATTTTCTGAACTTAAGGTAAAGAAGGAACATTTTCTAAAAAAAACTTTACCTAGGCCTAACGACATCATAGATGTTATATCATCTTTATATATTTGATGGATCGTATGTAGACGATTCCTGTACTAGCAGCACTATGAGTGGACATATGTAACATTTCTTACGGGTATGGAAAACCCAAGATATTAGTTGAGCAAATGAACGGAGCTTTCATTTGTAGTGAGGAGATCTTTTTGGATGAACGCCGCTCACTGGGACCAGCGCCATTTTGAACCCCACTGTTGGTCTGTTTGAATCGTCAGTCAGAGAACAGATATATCTTATTACTTGATGGCGATACCAAGACCTACATTGTATGAAGTCCACTCTTTGTTATTTGAGATTGTCAACCTTAAAAAAAAGACCCTGTTGAAGTTAGAGCCTAAAAGACTTAGCCTGAAAGTCGTAGTCAGCAGAGGGTCAGTAAAGGAGCATTGTGATGACCATTATTATTGTTAACTCAAACTGATACGATTAGTCAGTGGAGATATGAAACGATAGACAATCAGAACTATATATGTGCTACTATCGTTCAATTATATTTACATGCTATGAGATTGCTAAATTGATGTTGCCACCCATTTGGTCAAGTATCCAATGATTTATTGTGTCAACCTGTTCCAATGACTGTCAACCGTGCTGTCAGAGTGTGTGTCATTAAACTGTCTAAAAACGTCTACAGTAGTTCCAGCTATCATTGACTTCCAGCCGTGAGGGTATGAGTGCATTGTTACCAACTTGTAAACTCCACAGAACAATTCATCCCATTCGCGTTACTGACATTCATACTCACACTTAACGTCAACATCCCTTCCCAGGGCCTCAACACGTTCCGGACAAGGCGACCTGTTAACCTACACTGTGTTTAGGTTTGAGTTGACCACTTACTCTCATCAAGCAGACGAGTACATACAAACATTCATTCCATCACTAATACATAAAGAATGACATTTATCAACGGTGTGAAACATACACTTATCTATGTGATGGCCAGAAAAACGTGTTATCAGCGACTAATGGTGCTTCTAACCACATTAAATTGTCTGGCCACTACACTTTGTGACTGTCCAGTCTGTAAACGTCCAATGATGATGAGTCGTTGTTCTGTAGTGAGATGAGCCATAATTGCGCATTGAATTTTCAACTGAGTTTATTCGAGGAGCGTCAATCTTTTATAGGCATTCAATAATATGGTCAGAGAGTTTTGTGTTCAGTAAGTTTCACGGGATTCTCATGAACCTGTCACGAGTTATTGTCAAAAATGTTGTTTTGACCTTGACCTCTTTCATGACCTCACGAATCATGAGATGAGTACAATTCAGGTAACCACGAGAAGTTAATGACCAGGTGGACACAGTCGATAGGTTGACTGATGTCCAATCAGCGAATATCTTTTATAAAAGTAACACCAAAAAAGTTGCGTTTCTTTTTTTGAACAGTATAGTTACTCACAACTTCTGAACAACCATGTCTGATACGCCTAGTTCTGACTAAAGTCAACAACAATAAAAGATATCTGGAATCACAACAATACAGCCTTACACAATCCAAAAATACCTAACCTATCCACACATACCGTGTGCCAAACGAACGCTAATCCTTGCCAATCATGTAGAGGAACTGACACGGTGGACACAAGTAAACTCAACACCGGATAAATGTTAAAACAGGCCTACAGAAAAAGTGACAAAAATAGGTCACTAAACTCTTGCTTAAAGGAAACTCCCTTGCACTATATTTAAGTAAAGTGGGCAACTCACTATTTCTACTGTCGAACACAAAATGACGAAACCGTAGCACAAAATGTCTCTGAAAGTGATACATTTCACGGACTCTCAAGCAAGCCCCCACCTGTTGCATCAATATGTCCTATACAAATATTGCAGCTAATAAGTATGTATAGCGGTTGGAGAGGTATACATGAATGAATTTAGTTAAGTTACACCACACTGCGAATAGAGTCCTATAGATATGGCTCGCGTTATAATGGTATTCATAGTGGTTGACCTGCTCTCAGACCTGTTCTCCCAGCATAATGTGATACCTTCTTTCTTCTCCTGATATCACCATGCTTTTTGTTTTGGAGCTTCTAATGACCATCCTTCTCTTCTCCAGCTTTTCCATCCAGACTTGCAGGTTGGACTGAAGATGTACCTCTGATTTAGCAATCAGAGCAACATCGTCGGCAAATGCCAGCCCTGAAATACAAACTTGTCTCATCTTCCAGTACCCCAGTGAATACTTTCTTTTCCTCTCCTTAATGCTTTAATGACATCGACTATGAGGAGTATGAAAGGATAAGGTGACATAATATCACCTTGTCTTACACCAGTGGTGGTCCTGAACTCTTCTAACCTATTTACTGCCGTCCTCACATAATTTCTGCAAGACTTCTAGAAGCTCTGTATAGCATGGATCATAGGTGTTGGAATGTTTCACTTTGTCAAGCAATTACCAAAGTTTTTCTAGTTTCTCAAATGCATTTTCCAGATCCAAGAAAAAAAGATGCATCTCACCTTTATACTCAAGGGCCTTTTCATTCAGCTGTCTGAGTGTAAAGATAAGGTCTTGAGTATTTCGATTTGTTCAAATGCCACATTGGACCTCATCCATTTGTGGCTCAGCTAGGCGTCTCTGTTCCAGGATTCTTGCCATCATCAACAATGACAATCACTGACAACTTATATATATATATATATATATATATATATATATATATATATATATATATATGCTGTCTAGGAGGCACCGGTGAGTCACAGTTGTAAAATATCATGTGAAAGCATCCAAACTGGACTGCCGATTTAGTGTAGCAACAAAGTGGTAGAACAGACCGGCTCGCAGGGTGTGAGGGTTGAGTGACATACAACAACCAAGATAACAGGTTACTAAGAGACCTCGAACTTTGTTTTTACCTCCACGTTTGTTTTTGTTCTAGTCACCCACTCTCTCTATTTTTCTGATCAGACAGATAGAGAGGGACAAAAAAAAAGATAGGGAAAACTGCGTGTCTGATCTCTATCTTTTGCAACAAAGTATTAAGGAAAACAAACCATTCCAATCAAACATTAAGGGCTGCACCAATTTTCGATTCGTATTCGGTTCGGTGCCGAATAGTGCATTCAATGAACTATTCGTAGTCGGTCAAATAGTACGCTGCCATCAAATACGAATAGTAAATTTCTGTTCAGCACTGCCGACAACACGTGTTCGGATATTAGAAGTTGTCTTTTGGCAAAGAATGTTGTGAGACTCGTTTTTAAAAGCCAATGCATGTTTCCTGCAGCAATTTAAAGAACTGATTAATGGCTAGTTAGTGCATTAAATAGTTTCAAGATCTGTCCCCTATTTTCATAACGCTGTATAATTAATAAAAATGTCAGTAGACCTATTGAACACAACTTGTTATCCCAACATTCACTCACAATTCGTATTCGTATTCGGTCGAATAGTTAAAGACCTCTATTTACATTCGGCCGAATAGTAAAAACCACCGTTTCACTATATATATATATATATATATATATATATATATATATATATATATATATATATATATATATATATATATATATATATATATATATATATATATATATATATATCAAAACCTTTTAGCTCCCCAAGGAACATAGGCCTTCAACAAACACATGCCAAGTCCTCCTGTCCCGTGCCATCCGCTCAAGTTATTTCCATGTTTTCTTCATCATTTCACATCTGTATCCTGTTCTATTCTCCATGTGTTTTTCGGTCTACTTCTGCCTCTTTCTCCCTGTGGATTCCAGAACAAGGACTGCCTTTTAATGCTATCAACAGATTTCCTCAATGTGTGTCCTATCCATCGCCAGCGTCTTCTCTTGTTCCACTGGCACTTGTCTGGTTCTTGTCATCAGTTCCACATTTCTGACTTTGTCATACCATTTCAGTCCTTCTGTTCTACGCACGCACCCATTTATAAAAGTCTGTAGCTTTTTGGTTGTAAAAAAATAAAGATAAAAAAAAAATAAAGTCCCTTGGTGACTGGGAGTTTTTATAAACGTCCGACCTGTCAAGGGTCCAAAAACCGTGCAACTCAGGGGACACAAAAAAACCTGCTCGTGCAAGTGTTCTCGTTTTCCTGGCTGCCCACGAAAAGTTAGATCACAGATCAGAGTAAAGGATTACTAAATAAGTAGCTCTCCCCTGAATCAAGACATCTCAAAATACACTGTGAACAGCATGAATGTATTCAGTCGGCTATGAGTATACGAGCAAAAGAAGCATGAGTGAAGAGACCTCAGGGGCTATCTAAATGAAAATTGACACTGACAGAATCTGGAATTTTACAGCAGACTCAACGGAAAAGTAGAGTGGAAGGGACAAAATATCAAAGATAAGAGACGAAAGGAAAATCGACAGAAATTCTGAGTCAACTTTTCACAGATGCCTGCAGCGTTTTAAGCTTCTTAGTATTTTTCCATGCCTTTTTCATCTCTCTCATTTTCTTTTTAACTTTTTAACACCAATGTGTCCTCTTTCCCTTCTTCCCAAGTCAGACTTCACCACATGCTTCTGCAGCAGCTGCCTTTATGCTGCCCTTGAATGTTAGCCAGAGGGTAATACTCTAAGAAATATAGAATGAATAAAAAGTCTCACAGCTGCATCTGCTAGGGTAGCACTAAGCAGTATACAGTACGGAAATAACTAATGGCGAGTACTTCCAATGTTCAAAAGAGAAACAGGAAATAAAACATGGTGGTGGTTTTTTTTTTAATCTTTCTCTTGGATGCTCTAGTCCTAAACATAGGACTACCCTTAAGATATGTAATAAAGAGGTCCTAGAAAATCTAGGTATAAAAAGAGAACTAATGAGGGAGATCAAGGTTCGGCAGCTAAAATACTTTGGCCACATAAAAAGGCATAACACCTTGCAGAAGACCATAACAGAAGGGAGAGCTGAAGGCAAACGTGCAAGGGGAAGACAGCGCTATAAGTGGGAAGATAACATCAAGAGGTGGACAGGAAAGAGTCTATCAGAGTGCACCACCAAGACAAGAGACAGAAGACGTTGGAGATCCATTACAGCCAACCTTCGTTGTGGAGATGGCAACTGATGATGATAAGACATGTAAAATCGCAGACTAACGCAAAAATGATAAGTGGATGGACGAAAAGATCAAAAATTATAAACAAACTCCTGCATATTTAGTCAGCAATTGTAGTTTTAAAATAATGTGCATTGTTAAAGATGCGCTTCTGTTCTCACACTATTTTACCTATATCTTCGCTGTTCAGAATCGCAAGCCAAAATCTGGTGCGACGTTATGAGAGGACGTTTCGAGCGATACAACAAGCAGCATCAAGACAATTTAATAAAAGTGCCAGGTAAGAGTTGTTTGTTACTGATTTATACAGAGATACCATTAATAACACTATTGATAAGGCTGATAATTTTCGCCCACTTTTAAAATATACTTGAAAGGAAACGAAAACACCTACTTTCATTCAATACTTGACATACATAAATATTTAACAAAATGAATTTTGCATACCAATCAGAAACTGATGTATGTTTAGTTTGTTAAAACGCACAGGGTAAAGCGGTAAACTGCAAACAAGAGAGAAGAAACAGGAACATTTGATTTAGGCTTGAGTTAAATGCAGTGACAGAAATACCTTGTATTTGTCACACTCGAAAAATTTTTCCAAATATTTTATTCATGGATGCTCCACAGCGACCTAAGGGGCCACCTCAGATAGGCGAGAAGAAGCTTGACAGCAAACTGATTTGAAAAGAACACCATAAAAAAGAAGCAGCTTAGGGTTACCACTTAAATAAAAAGCACGTTTTAAAGTTCCCGCACTATTTTCACAAGCACTAAAAACACAAGTGTTCTGAGAAAGAATACTTTTACACCAGACTACAAAATGTCTTGGACAAAAAGAAAAGAAAGGACATCACAATTTTGATGGGGAACCTAAACGCGAAAAAAGGAATAGACAACACCGGCTTTGAAAAAATAATGGGAAAGCATGAATTAGGTATGATGAACGAGAATAGGGAACTATTAGCTAACCTCTGTGCTTCAAATCAACTAGCTTCAAATCTCTCTCTATCTCTATCCCTCTCTCTTCTCTAAGTGCGTGAATGACTATGAGTTATTGTACTTGTGTGTACATATGTATAAGTAAGAAGTTTAGGTCATCATTGCATGATGTAAAAGTATGTAGAGGAGCAGATGTGGTATCAGACCACCATCCTCTTTTGGCTAAAACAAAATTAAAACTCAAGAAATTTACAACAGTGTATAGCTATAGACAACAGTATAATCAGGGATGTCTAAGAAATCAGGAAATAAAAGAAAAATTTTCAATCACAGTATCCAACAAATACCAAGTACTCCAACAGCTGGAAGATGAAGCAGATATGGAAGACCACTCGCAACACGTAAAAAATATATGGAACGAGACATGTGAAGAAGTACTGAGAAAAAGAGAACATAGCACAGAGCATATATGACAACAGTAACCATTAGCAAATCCCCAGAGCTATGCCAGTGGGAGTTTTACTCCTGGTAGGTTCAACCAAGCTGGACTGGTCTGTGTGGGTAGGGGTCAGACAAAAGCTGGTACCCTGGTCCTCCAGGTTGGGGGTTTTAGCATAGGGCTGACACCCCTGTCTGTGTAAAAAAATAATGAAGTTACGGAAACAACATCAAATGAACAAACTTTGCTGCGGGATGGACATTCGGAGTCTGTGGCTCGTATGACTGTCAGTGGTGAAAGCCGAAAGGAAGCCACTGACATGAAAACGGATGTCCTGACCGCAAAACAGGATACAAGAATAGGATTTTGGAATGTCAGGACAATGTACGAGACAGGTAAACTAAGACAGGTCACGGCAGAAATGAGAAACTATAGGTTACACATCCTGGGGATAAGTGAGAGCAGATGGACAGGGACAGGAAAAGTTAAAACAGCAACAGGAGAAACAGTACTTTACTCTGGAAGAGAGGATGGACAGCACAGTGAAGGCGTAGCCATTATTCTACAGAAAGGGATAGAAAGGACATTACTGGAATGGAAACCCATCAACAACAGACTGATACGATTGAGATTGAGAGGGAGATTCACCAACACTACAATAATACAATGCTACGCACCAACGAATGATAGCGATGAGGAGGTCAAGGATGAATTCTATCAACAACTGCAGAAAGAAATGGAAGACACACATAGATATGATCTTGTTATAGTAATGGGAGACCTCAATGCGAAAGTTGGTACACACAATACATATAATGAAAGAACAATGGGGAAATGCGGCAGCGGAATAGCAAACGAAAATGGGGATAAGCTAATAAGTTTCTGTAGCATTAACAACCTGGTCATTGGAGGAACACTTTTCCCACATAAGGAAATTCACAAGTTAACATGGGAATCACCAAATGGTCGGGACAGAAACCAGATAGACCACATCATGGTTAACGGTAGATGGAGACATGCATTACAAGATGTGAAGGTAAGAAGAGGTGCAGATGTGGGAAGTGATCACCATTTAGTAGTAGCAAAACTGAAAGTGAAACTAAGAAGGGCTGGACCAACTGTAACTACACAGAAAAGGTTTGACATCAGCAAATTGAAGGACCCCCTTACCAGAAAAGCTTTTGCGGCCGACATTAAGAAACGATATCAATTTGCCAAAAGCCAGGAAAAGACATTGACTGATGATATAGACCAGAATTTCAACACCATTTCAACAATATATAAGGAAAGTAGCAAATCATGCTTAGGATTCCAGGAAAGGAAGAAGCAAGACTGGATAACACCAGAAACATTAAACACCATAAAGATGAGAAAGGAAATGAAAAGAAAGAAAACAGAAGCGAAGTCCCCCAGGTTAAAGCAACTATATAGCGAACAGTACAGCCAGCTGGACAGGGAAGTTAAACGCCAAACCCGAGCCAACAAAAGGAATTTCCTAGACGATCTTGCAAAACAGGCAGAAGAGGCAGCACTGAGAAATGAACAAAGCACAGTATACAAAATAACTAAACTCATCAGCGGAAAACAAGGTGCAAACAATATTACATTAGTAAGAGATAAGCAAGGAAATCTCATCAAGACAGCAGAGGGACAGGAAACAAGATGGGCAGAGCACTTCAGAGAAACGCTGAACAAGGAAATACCAGAGACACAATTGAATGTTCCTGAGGCTGAAAACGATCTAGATGTAAATACAGACATTCCACGAAAAGAAGAAATCATCACAGCAATCAAAGGGTTAAAGAACGGTAAAGCTCCGGGCCATGATAACTTAAATGCAGAGCTATTTAAGACAGACCCTGAGCTAGCAGCAGAACTATTAGAACCACTATTTGCACAAGTGTGGAAAACGGGGACAACACCATCAGGGTGGAAGAAAGGAATAATTGTCAAATTGCCCAAGAAGGGAGATCTTGCAGACTGCAATAATTGGAGAGGAATCACTCTTCTCTCAGTTCCCAGCAAAATACTAGGCAGGATAATTATACAGAGAATTTCAAAGGCAGTAGACTACAAACTGAGGAAAGAACAAGCAGGATTTAGAAAGAACAGAAGATGTGTAGACCATATATTCACTCTCAGGAACATTATAGAGCAGTGCTCAGAATGGCAAAGACAGCTTTACATAAATTTTGTTGATTTTGAAAAGGCTTTTGACAGCATACATAGGGACAGTTTATGGAAAATACTGAGGGCTTATGGAATTCCAAGCTGCATAGTGTCAATCATAAAAAGCCTCTATGCCAACTTTACGTGTAGTGTTGGGCAGAGCAACCTAACCTTCGAGCTGAAGACAGGAGTACGACAGGGATGCCCCTTATCAACCACTCTATTTTTAACAGTCATAGACTGGGTGATGCGCCAGACAACAGAGGGCAGTCCAAGAGGAATAAGATGGACTACATTTTCTACATTGGAAGATCTGGAATATGCAGATGACATTGCACTGCTGGCACATTCACATCAACACATCCAGGAAAAAACGGATAGACTTAATAAAATTAGCCAGCAGGTGGGCTTGAACATCAATTTAAAGAAGTCTGAGGTCATGACGCTCAATGTGAGCAACCCTGAGCCCATATCAGTAAGGAATCAGCAACTGGTACAGACAGATACCTTCACATACCTAGGAAGCATAGTAACACCAGACGGTGGGGCAGACAAAGACATCAACATCAGAATGAATAAGGCAAGAACAGCCTTCTTTAGCCTAAATAACATCTGGAAGTCCTCCCAATACAGCACAAGCACAAAATTAAGATTATACCAGAGTTGCGTGCTTTCTGTGCTTCTCTATGGTGCGGAATGCTGGAGAGTCACAGAGAAGGAAATGTCAAAATTGTCCTCTTTTCACACAACATGCCTAAGAAAAATTCACCGCATCTTTTGGCCGAATACCATCACCAACCAAGATCTGCTTACTCGTAGCAAGCAAGAGGACATGCACACCATCATAGCTGGCAGACGCTGGAGCTGGGTTGGTCATGTCCTCAGAAGAGACCCCGATGCCATCACAAGAACAGCTATGTTTTGGACCCCTGAAGGAAAGCGAAAGAGAGGCCGACCAAAAACAACTTGGCGGAGGACTGTGGAGGATGAGATGCAAAGAATGAACCAGAGTTGGGGCACTGTACGAAGGATGGCCACCGACCGTGCAAAGTGGAATCAATTTGTTGTTGCCCTACAAGACGTCACTAGGCGTGATGGCCACTGACTGCTTTGACGGTCGGTGGTTAAGGATCGAAGAAGAAGAACCATTAGCAAGATAGAAGTCAGGAAAAACAAGAAAGCAGATTAAAACAGAAGCAAAACCAGAAGCTCCAAAGCCAAGGCTCATGAAATGTACATAGAAGCAAACTAAGAAGTAAGAAGAAACATCAAAAGAGACAAGAGGAAGTATATTGAAGAGTTGGCAAGGGAAGCAAAGGAAGCTACATCCAAAGGAAATATGACGGACCTGTACAACAACACAAAGAAGCTAACAATATAAGCAAGCAAATGGCCTCATAAAAAGGGTGACAATCGACAACGTGGAAACCATAGAGGCATTTCCCTTCTCAGTGTCCCTGGTAAAATCTACTCTAGAATCCTAGAGCAGAGACTCCGATGTCTAGCTGAGCCACAATTGGATGAGGTCCAGTGCGGATTCCGAGCAAACCGAAGTACACAAGACCTAATCTTCACATTCAGACAGCTGAGAGAAAAGGCCCTTGAGTATAAGAGTGAGATCCATCTTTGTTTCATAGATCTGGAAAAGGCGTTTGACTGGAGCAAACTTTGGGACTGTTTGGCAAGGAAGAACATTCCAGCACCTCTGATTCATGCTATACGGAGCTTCTACAAGTCTTGCAGAAATTATGTGAGAACTGCAAACCATAAGTCAGAAGAGTTCAGGACCACCGCTGGTGTAAGACAAGGTGATATCCTGTCACCTTATCTTTTCATACTCCTCATGGACGATGTCATCAAGGCATGTATGGAGAGAACAAGAAAGTATTCAGTGGGGTACTGGAAGATGAGACAGGTCTGTATTTCAGAGCTGGCTTTTCCTGATGATGTTGCCCTGATTGCTAAATCAGAGGCACATCTCCAATCCAACCTGCAAGTCTGGAAGAAAGAGCTAGAGAAGAGAGGGATGGTCATAAACAAAATCCATGGTGATATCACGAGAAGAAAGAAGACATCAGATTAAGCTGGGAGAACAGGTCCTGGAGCAGGTCGACCACTTTAAATACCTCGGAGCTGTTATAGACCGGAAGAGAGGCATCAAAGAAGAGTTGGCAACTCGAAAAGCAGCAGCTGGGAGACTTTTTCAGGCCATAAATCGAGGATTCCTCAGCAAGAGAGAGGTTGGTAAGAAAACGAAGATGGCTGTATACCGCTCCACCTATGTCCCAGTCTTGACATATGGATGCGAGTCATGGGCAATGACTAAAACCCAAAAAAACCAGATCCAAACCTCAGAAATGAGGAATCTGAGGAAGGTGGTTGAAGTAACAAGAAGAGACATAGTCCGCAACCAGATGATACGTCAAGGCCTAAAATCCCACCCCTTGCAGACCCAAGTAGAACAGCCCCAACTAAGATGGTTTGGCCATGTCTGCAGAATGAGAGAAGATCGGCTACCACGACAAGCATTGGCAACAAAGAGCCAGGGATCCAGACCCTCAGGACGACCCAGAGTCCGCTGGGAGGACAACATTAGACAATCTTTGAAGGACCGAGGATTACAATGGAACCAGGCCAGGAGGAAGACAGCCGATTGAATAGTCTGGCGCTCTCTTCCAAACCTCTACCCCTCACCATGGTAGAAGGGGAACGACTAAGTAAGAAAGTAAATGGCCTCATAAAAGATAAGAATGGAATATTGCTTAGTAATATACAAGAACAAATGAAGAGATGGACAGAACATTTTGAGGAACTTCCCAATAGACCAGCTGCAACTAATCCCCCATACATCCAGCCAGCAGAAGAGGAGCTACTAATCAGCTGTGAACGATCAAGTAGAGAAGAAATAAAGAAAGCCATAAAGCTTCTGAAAGATGGAAAAGCAGCTAGTCCAGATGGAATTCCAGCAGAAGCCATCAAAATAGATATTGATTCCTCTACAGAGACATTATACAAACTACTTGGCAAAGTCTGGGAGAGAGAGAGAGAGAGAGAGAGAGAGAGAGAGAGAGAGAGAGAGAGAGAGAGAGAGAGAGAGAGAGAGAGAGAGAGAGAGAGAGAGAGAGAAAATACAAGCAGAATGGAAGGAAGGTTATCTGGTCAAGTTGCCTAGAAAGGGAAATTTACAAGAGTGCACAAATTATAGAGGAATAATGGTACTATCAGTGCCAGCAAACGTATTAAACAGAATCATCCTTTAGAGATTAAAAGAGTTCATAGACAAGCAACTGAGAGATGAACAAGCAGGTTTTCGACAAAACGAATCCTGTACAGACCAGACAGCCACATTGAGAATAATAGTTGAATTAAGTCTGAAATGGAATTCACCGCTATACATCGGATTCGTGGACTTTGAAAAGGAATTTGACAGTGTAGATAATCACTTTGGAAACTGATGAGGCATTATGGAGTTCCAATGAAGATCATCATCATCATCTCAGCCCGTAACCCGTCATGGGTCGTAGGGGTGCCATGGTGGAAGCATCAGCAGACAGGGTCCTCCACTGCTCTCAAGTGGACAGCTCTCAATCAATAAAGATTACGTACTCGCAAGTTAATGTGTCTACCTACCAAGATCACTTTGTCAAAAGTTGATTCGCCAAGATATCAAGCTCAAATCACCAAGTTCAGCTACTCACTACGCCAGTTCATGAAGTGAATTCGTATACTTTCATCGTATATTGCACGACGTACATTCACTAGAAATAGAACTGAAATGGTATGACAAAGTCACAAATAAGGAATTGATTACAAGAACCAGACAAGTGCCAGTGGAACAAGAGTTGAGAAGAAGACGCTGGCAATGGATAGGACACACATTGATGAGACATGTTGATAGCATTACAAGGCAGTCCTTGTTCTGGAATCCACATGGAAAGAGAGGCAGAGGTAGACCAAAAAAACACATGGAGAAGAGAACAGGATAGAGGTGAAAGTGATGAGGAAAAAATGGAAAAAAACTTGAGCGGATGGCACAGGACAGGAAGACTTGGCATGTGTTTGTTGAAGGCCTATGCTCTTAGGGGAGCTAAAGGGTATTGATTTATTGAGGGTTATCACTTAAATTAAAATCACGTTTTAAAGTTCCCGCACTATTTTCACAAGCACTAAGAATCGGACCCTAAAACACAAGTGTTTGTTGTCGTATAGTAGGTCTATATTTCTCACTCCGTATCGTTTCCAACATCTTTCTCATTTTATTTTCTCTCTCATTTTGCCTTCATCATTGTTAAAGTAATCTTTCTTAATACGGCTTATTCTTAAGTGTAGCTTAGCACGCCGTTGATTATTTCCCCAACTTGCGTTACCTTTCGGAACTCATATAGCCTCATTAGAATCTTGGTAAACATACCTGGCTACAATAGACGAGTATTGTTTACTTTGGGAGACTCCCGGCTTGACAATGGAGAGAAGGCTTTTCATACCTAATCCGCTGTTTAAACAACATGACTGTCACACTCTTGCGACACAATAGCACGTCCCGACAAATGGCTCGTGACACGCACAGGAAAATGTGTTGCCAGATGATAGCCGAAGATAGGGGTTTAAGCCTCTCAGATGTCGAGTACCTAGCAAAATAAGGACTAAGGGGATTAAGGAAACCGCCTCGCGACAATTAGACAAAGCATAGCACGCACACTCGAAGCGGGGAAAGAAAAAAAACGACAGCAGGCTCTGTGACAAAGGGACCGGGTGATTTCTGCATTGGGCGGCCAACCCGAAACCACGGTTTGTTTCGCAAAACGAACACGTAGCACTGAATTGAAGAGTTGGTTGTGAGATCCCACCCACTTTAGCGATTGACGTGGATTTCATACATCACGGATTCATAATGCAAGATGGACACCTAGTTATTGGACTGGAGGCGGAGTCAGACCAACAGGCGACGACACCTGACACACTGGGCAACCAGAAATATAACGAGATATTCGCCAGAACTGAAGTACTGAGTTTTAAACATTGCGGCGCATAAGAGTGTTCCCTATCACATATCCTGTGTACAGCTTGTTCTAAAATTTCATTCCTGTGTGATTCATATCTTTGGAGTTTAATTTTATAGTGTTTTTACGGAATTTGCGAAGGGAAATAGAGGTTAGTAAATCAAATTATTAATAATTCAGTAGTTAAGACTTATTTTTGTACATATCCTCATAGCTAAATGTGCGAACAACTTTTTTTTCATTACTTCTTTTCGTAAATGATTACTCAAATCCAAGATTTTTCCTCCACGATAATATGAAGTAATTCATAGGTATATACCTACATCTAGATTGTTAGATCATCATTAAGACTTACATGAGCACAGACTTTCGAAAATGTACAATATGTTTCACACTTATCATGTGCGCCTCATGTCATAGATCATTACCAGAGAATTAAACACAGTGATCAGTAGTGCGGAATAAGATAAATGAAAGTCAACCATTGATATTAGATGTGAAACTCGTTATGCCACTTTGTGTGTCTTCAGTCCAGTGGAAGTCTGAGTCTACCCATTACGTGTTTGGCGTCTAACAAGAATGAAGCTAGAAAAGCGTACGTCTGGGTAGCAGAATTCACAAGATAGGACATCCTTACACTTTCTAAGTGTGACGTATAATGGAAATCTAGCCTACAGCATCCGACAGCCTTTGCTTTCCCGTTAGCGTCCTAAGATTCGCTAACTAGGCTAAGTCACGCATTTCTCTGCCTGTCTAACTCACCTTTTAATCCACGCCTTTTTTACTTGATCATAACAAACGAGCTTGTTTACCAACTTTCGCAACCTGTCATTCATAGCAGGGGACGAACCACGTTCATTTACGCAAGTTTCTCACGCGAGCTGATCTGTTAATATTACGATAACTGACAGATCGCACGTGGAAAACACGTGGAAGAGTAACGGCCTTTGAAGATTCTCTATAAGGGGAGCTAATCCTTTGATGTTCGTACATACAGAGAAAGATATCTATGTGATCTCGAGAAACAGTGAAAATCTCGGACGGAAGCCCGCTACACGTGTTAAGCCTCTGTTGTCGGTTAGCAACGGCCGACAGAAGCGACCGTTAACCTTTTATCTGGGAAACGTAGTTTCAGATTTCTCTGCAAGGAAACAGAGTCTGAATATTCACATCTTCTAGAGGTCATAATAACATGATCGTATATAAACTGCGTCTTTCAAATCAGTTATCAGTGTCGCTCAGAATTTTTCGGAGAGTCTAAACACGTTATCTAGAACCATTGGGAATAGATGTGTTAATAGTTTCGTTGTGTTTTCTTTCTGGATTTCTGATAATATATAAATTTGTGCTTAAGCGTATTAAAGTGTTAAAAGAATGCACTGCGATTTTCTAGGTGTTAGAACCGGTGGAAAATAACCCATAGCTATTTTTATTCCAGATGTTTCAGTTGTAATGTTAATTTTATCACCCTCTATCACACAGAAAGAGACGGTTTAGTTGACTAATTAATACACTAGGCGCGACGGATAATTGACGGAATAGAACTCACGTTTATTTCATTTTGTGTAATTTAGTAAGTGACTGTTTTTTAAATATCATGCGACTTAACAAACCGACGCCGACCCTCTAATAGCTACTTAGCGACAGGCGATATTTGTTAAAGTGCGCGTATGGATAAATTAAATAATAACTGACCAGATAGGAATAGGCTAGAGACAACGTGTGGTATATGTAGATATAATTAGCTGTAATTTTTTTCATAATGTTCCTCTATCCTTAGGCATGACTATATTTTGGGCCTTGTCTCCATTTTACTGATTGGATTAAAGTTGTCTTCTTTTGGCTTACGCGTCTCCAAGTTCAGTTGTGAACAGGACAGGCCACAGAGACTAACGAACATTTTAATAGTAAATTTTAACTGGACTTGCAAATACCCAGATATATTTGTTTGCATTTTTATCAGCCCACTGGGGTGTGAAAGATATAACAATTCTCCCGACTTTTGATAGTCGTATCCAAGTGGATATTTATCGAGAAGAGTTACGCTATTTCAGAATCGGCACTCACCAGAGCCAGCCGATAGGATTTACCATCATCATCATGTAACAATAATTAAGTTTTTTTTAGCAATCAGATGTTTTCCTACTGTTTAATGTGAACACCAGACCTCAGAGAGTCTCGGCATTAACTATTCAAGGTGACATTGTTTATCCAGGAAATCAACCACCAAATTAAGCGTTCCCCTTATAAATTTTAATTATTGAAAGGACTGACAGGGGCCCAATTCGGACGATAAATACTCTGGACCTTATATACATATTCACGGATTTTTTACGTCCAACAGATTGTTTCACCAAGAAATAGGGTAAGAAACGAGATTGTGTGGCCACGTATTACAGAGAGAGAGAGAAAAATATTTTCTTCAATACAGGAAACATTGTATCATCTGCACTCTGTTTGACTATTGTTTAATTTTATTGGATAACGTTTAGTGGGAACTGTGTTCTTTCTTTACTGTCTGTACTGTAACCTAGTGCTAACCTTTGGGGTTATTAACTTGTTGGGTTCTTTTCTTCTCAATGAGGGGAGGGCACAGGTATTTTGTCATTTTTTTCTATATGTGTAATTATGATGTGTTTTGATCTTTCTCTTTTTAGATATTCGATGTTGTAAAGTTTAATGATAATAAACAACAACAAAACTAAACTTTGTGTGTTGGTCAGACCCATACCCAAATTTACCATAGTTTTTTCATATTTGTGTGTCTTGTTGTCACATAGCTGTGTGTGAGTGTTTAGTGTAACTTATATTTATCAATATAGGGAGGTGCAAGATTGTCTTATACTAAATTATAGTCGTATAGATAGGCTGGACTAGAGAAACTACTCAGTCCAGAGACAGATATTCTCCTTAAACTATTCACTCGTAAAAATCTATTTCTTACACCTTTACTTCTCACGTACTATTACCATCCACTATACTCAGGCGGGACCTTACATAACTTTAAAACCTATCTAAGCACGACACTAAGTTACAAGGAAGTCTCGCCCGCATTTGTAAACGTTGTTAGCGCAGCATTTTATTCGCCTTTTATCAAGTGCTCACAAGTTGATTCCATATGCATATATCAAGTTCAACTCACTCAAAAGCTTACCGCTTAGTCCAGATTAAAGTAAGCAAGTTCAACTCACTCAAAAGCTTACCACTTAGTCCAGGTTAAAGCAAACACAAGTTTATTCTCACAGTGAACGCACTCAAAAGCGTATTTTAAAAATCAAGATTCCATATTCACAAGAGGATTCGAATATACAGATAGCACGTTCAACTCACTCAACAACGTATTTTATTAATCAAGAGCACATACTCACAAGTTAATGTGTCTACGTACCAACATCACTTAGTTAAAGGTTGATTCGCCAAGATATCAAGCCCATATCACCAAGTTCAGCTACTCACTACAACAGTTCATGAAGTGAATTCATCTACTTTCATCGTATATTGCACGATGTACATTCACTCAGACCAGCTTCATTGCACGAAACTCACGCGTTACCAGAAGATAATTGTCAAGAGCTCTAGTTTAGTCAGTGCCTTTTAAAGATCAAACAGCAGACATTTTCATGAGACAAGGGTCGTCGGTTTGTCAACGCTAGAGAGAGAGATTACCAAACACTGAAGGACAGTATAGCTTCCAAGTTCTCACTATTACAAGGGTTTTCATCAGTAAGTCCTCGCCTTGGAGATAACCCATACAACATACCATACACCTACATTGTGCAGTCTATGCGTACCTGTGTATAATCAAACAGTGTAGGAGCATTGAGAGACACAAAGACAGTGTAGATTAGACATCAGTGTGGTAACACTTAATATATAACAATCATTATTTCCCTATTCACTTTGGTTCACTCTCCTATTTAACTAACTACATTATTTATATCTCATCTGTGTGTGTGTGGATTGTCTTTCACCATCATCACTTTTTAATTTCTACTAACCCTATATGTGTATATATTTAATTAATAAACCCAATAATCGTTTTGATCATTATCTAGTTCGTTAATATCACTCGTGCTGTCGGTGTAGATATATTTACATACAGGTAAAATTCTACATTTAGATGAGGATGGGGGCTCTTTCTTTATCAAGATCTAATGACAGAAGCTAAGGTCGTGGAGATATAGAACGCTTTCCAGGATTTATTAGAAAACTCTATCTAGTGGACAGCATTCGCATTCTCTTCTTCTTATCATAATCTCGAATAGGTCTCTTTCTTTGTTAACGAGCCAGTTTCGGGAGACCTTCTTGATAACATTCCATAGGCTATCCCCAGCGGCAACTACTGTTGTAGTTGGGTACCAATATACACTTACGAAAATTGGAATGCTCGTCGCGGGATACTAGAACCCTGTTTTTCAATTGCGATAATTGCAGAATTTGTTGACATTTTTCAGGGATTACCTCTTAGACTGAATCTTTCTATGGTATCTATTTCGTAGTGGGATTGATCTATATCTCTAAGGCACGAGTGATACCAGTTTCTTAAAATTAGGTATAAAACTGATGGTGTAACCATGTTTTGAGAACAAAGAAGACTGTAGGAAATTGGATAATTTTATTTATTTTTCTTTTTTTCGTAACAGCTGAATACATTTTGTTATCATAACTGCTTGATACATTGTTCATAGTAACTGCTAGGTAATATGGAATCTATTTTTTCATAATACGTCAAGTGAGTGATTTTTTAAATTACATGTTTGAAACTTTTCTGACATTTTAAAACTAGCTGTTTTAAAGAGATAATTATGTGTGCTAGTCAAATAATATTGTTCTGAAGTCATAGCCAATCTTTCCCTTCGCGAAACCCTGCTGCATATCATGGCAGACGCCGCAAAAATTAGAGCTAGTTTATTGGATGCATGGCGGGAATTCGGTTTCTTCTTCTTCATCCTCGTTCGTCCTGAAAAGGACGTTGGTTGCGTCGTGTCTGTTTACAGCGGAGCTGCGATATCTGCGCCTTTCGGCCGGCACATCCGACTTCAGCACGGCATTTTTTGGGACCGGGTTTGCCTTCCCTCTTCGATCCCTACTCTCTCAGCCACACTGCAGTGATGCAGCCTGTTTCCAGGACCACCACGTGGAGGTGAGGTAGGGTCTTGGTCAGCTCTGGTTCGCTGACCCTGACGCAAGCAGTCAAGCTATGGGTCGCTGACTGCATTCTCTATTGCTGCGTCTTTGGAATTCGGTTTAAGTGGAAAGGAGCTGATGAGGTTTGCAATCAAGGAGACCGATAAATTCCATTCAAGAGAAGTTGACTTACAGAAACTTGCAACAGAGAAAGCAGCGAAGCAGAAAGCCGCAGTAGATGCACTGGAGCAGAAAGTCGCAGCAGATGCGGCGGAGCGAAATGAGATAGCTGACAGGGAACATGCACTTAAAATGAAGCAACTGGAATTCCAGGGACAGACTAATGAGATAGAGCTGGCAAAAGGTTCAGTGACTTCCAACTCTGCTTGAGATTCCTCACCCGCTCAGACGGTGTGCCTGCTTTGCAACCTGTGCCACCCAATGCTATGAACTTTCCGCTGGAACCTTTCGCAGGGATGAACGATACCATGGACGCCTAACTGGACCGCGTCGAACGCTTTGCAACAGGGTTTGGGCTGGAAGAACGGAACTGGAACTTGAAACTTTCTCAGGGCCTGAGAAGAGTAGCCTATGAGGTCTTTAACAAAATACCGGTAGGAGAGCAAGATGACTATATGAGTCACTGAAAAAAGCTCTCATTGTGAGATATGAACTTCATTCAGAGGTTTAACGAAAAAAGTTTAGAGGCTCCACGAAAGAGTCAGCAGAGTCCTTCTCTCTGCGACCCGTATTGAAGATTACCTGGTGAAGTGGTGTACACTGGGAAACGTCACCGAGGATTATGATGGGTTGAAAGAGTTGATTGTGATAGAACAACTAAAGGAGTCCATGTTGGTGGAAATGCGTAGATTTCTCATGGAAAACGGCGCTGACCGGTTAGAAACTATTATTACATTGGCAGAGCGATTCCAAACTGCTTTCATGGAATCTCAAGGAGCCAGAAAGAAATTTCCAGAGCAGGCACCGAAACAACCAGCTCGCTCACAACCAGACCAACAAAGCAAAGCACCACACACCTCGCATAAACAGCAAGATAAACAGGACATCCGCACTAAAAACTATCAGAATAATGCTGCGCAACACCAGAGACGGGGAGATAAATGGTGCAGGTACTGTCGCTTAAATAACCACAACACTAATGAGTACAAGCGTAAAACAAATTAACGATGATATCATGGTTTCAGCTACAGAAAAATGTCATTGTCACAACAGGATTTTCCTGGAGAGAAGTCTGCTTGAAGCTAAAGCCGTTAGACCAAACGTTAAGTGGGGCTACTACTTGTATCCGCAGAGGTGGTGGTCACGTTCTGGAACAGAATATTTTAATGACAGGTAGGTACAACGTGCATTTTTCATTTCTTTACAGTTTAAAAAATATACGGTACTTTGATATTGGCCTTGTCAACTCGCCTGGATTCCGACACATCATGGATAAACACCGACGTTTTTACTGGTGGAGGAATGTGGTAATATGGGAGGTTATTTGTGTTACTCAACTAAGTGTAAACAGAGTGAGGTCAAGCTGTGTAAGTCCCTGAGTCTAATTGTTGATGATGTTGTATTCTCAGGGTACCTATCCGCTACCTCTCTGAGATCTCACTGTGGGAAATATTTTCTGGGTATTTTATATGGCTACGTGTCTAGGGTAATGTATTTTATGTGATGAAAGAAAAATGTCAAACAAAACTTTAACCCAATAAAATTAAAGTAAGTAAGACTTTTGATGAAGTTTAAGTAATTATTTTTTACAATTTAATCTCCCTGTACCTCAATTTTATGGGACAGGGATTGTCAAACTCAATCGAATTTTTATTTACACTATTTAAAATAAATAAATTGGAACTCTGTCCATGTCTCTTGTTTATACAAAAGAAAATCACTGAAGAAATCCACCCAATGTTCTGTGTACCGGCTTGTACTGATCACTGTTAATATGTTGGAAAGACTGTTGGGTTCATCACTTCAAGGTGATTATACTATTATTATGGTTATTATGGTGGAACTTTATGATATCAATAATTTGTCAGTGCCTTTTCTAAAGGACATAACTGGCATGGATTGAAGAAAACAGTTGGCCCATAGGTCCTCAGAATCAACAAATGTGGTGCTCCTGGTCGTAGGTGTGGGGCTAACTACAACTTGAATGCTGAGCGATCACTCCCAAGATGTTCGTCCCTCACCAGGTTTCCTGCCACCAATAAGCATTCTGACATATAACCTGAAATGAGAGGAACATTCCCTCCCATATAACTCTCATCTATAATACTTCCACACATAACCACTGTAACAACTCACCTTGATCAGCTATGTGTGCTGATCATTACACCAGTCTTTATTTTTCATTGCTTAACATCACTACTGTGTAAACATTCTTCTTCAGTGATAGTACAAAGCCCTGATCCCTTCCTCCTAGGTGTCGCTTCCATATAATAGGCAGGGGTGTACATACCCAGCCTGTGACCCTTTAATGATTCCCTTACATCTTATACAGGGTTTTCGTTCATACAATAGATAGGGTGTGCTTACTCTAGCACTGAAACCTGTGGATAAATTCGCCCTAACATTTTCTACATAATTATACATAACATTTAACCATTTATGGCAATACAAAAGCCAATGTCCATTTTGGTCTACTGCTTTGGCATTCGCAAACGTTGTAAAGCCACTAGCAAATATTTTATGCATTTATTTCACTCCGAAAGACTGCATTCCTTCTTAGGCTATCGTAATACAAATTGTGGCTTACATGTTAATTAAATCAATACAAATATTTATTTTGCCTTACCCTCAAGTAAGAATTTCACATAACATAAGCTTGACTAGGCAGTAAATGGGTTCTACCACTGCTTTAGTGTTCCAGACGGCGAAAGCTTTGGTCACACAGGCTCTCCCGCTGATGTCAGCTTAGTTAGTTAAAATTTCAAATGGCCGACTTTGCAAGCAATGGTTAATTCTTACTGCCCCATCCTCAACTACGCCTACCCAATCAGAACGCGCGTCAACAAATTTTAACTTTTTCCCCAAGCTACCAAATTGAGCAGTTTATAAGTGTGTTCGCTCGTCTGTTTTTATTTTATATATTATATATCTCATTTATTTATGGACAGATTTTTAATATCAAAATAGATTATTAAGCGGCCAAATGCCCTCTACCTATCTATATAGGTTTCATTTAATTATTTTTCCACATTCTCATCTGTATAATTTTTTTGTAATTAATTGTGTTTTTTATCGAACTGAAATTATTACTAAAATAATATTTTCTATGTCAAAATAATATTATTATGGGGAAATCTTTATGTCAATATATTAAGCAATATTAACCCTATATTTCAAGATATTTCTCTCCTTTTAATTCTCTTTAGTTTTTGAGAAATAATTTATTTAATTTTATTCCAAAGCACAGATTATGCATATTTTCTCCTACAACCAAGATTTTATCGTCACTATAAAACGAGGTAAGAATACGATTGGTTGTTAATTTTTACGACGTTTGTTAATAAATATTGGGAGGCGTAGTGCGTGTTAAAAGGGGGTAGTAACCTTTTTAACTTGGCGTAGTGGAAAATTCAAATTCTTTAGTTAAAATGTTGGCGGTTGATTTTTCTGTTGCCTTTGAGACAAATTTCAAATGCTGTAGTTATTAATAGACTGTAAAAATGCGTTACTAGCTTTTGAGGGGGAAAATTTTTGAACGGGTTGTCCTACAGATCCACTTTACGACATATCTCCCCGATTTAAAAAGCGTGAACCACTAGTTCAGCTTTCACATCTGTATGTCAATCACGTTCAAATTATGTCCAACTGACTCTATTATCCCTTAGTGTTATCCTGGTTTAGTGCAGGTGGGTCATTCAAAGTAGGCACTACTCAGGAAATTTGCCTCAGACCTCTGCAATCCAGCGATAAATCACCATGTTATGTTAATAAACACCTGCAGGTGCTACTGCCTGTCAAATGCTGAAATTATCAATGAATATTCACCATTTGTCTTCTCTGAGTTCGCTCAATGACATGTCCAGAGGTTTTCCTAGATGTTCCTCAAGGTTGCAATATTTATGAGGAGAAAATCTATAAAATGGTGATATTTGAGTTATGTATGGGTTCCAATAATTTCTTGATCAGCTTGGATAAAACACTCGGAGTAATTTCTAATTCAAAAGCAACATATAAGTTCCATGTGCCCCTCCAAAATGTTCACAGCCAACACTTGGTCTGAGCTCAAGCTTGACTGGAATTTGGAAAAACCCTCTACTAATATTCAGGTCTGACTCTTTAATCTGCCATTCAGATAAAGGCCATATTCACCAGCTGTTTTCTTAGCCCAACGGCAATTGGTGATATAATATATAATATGGGGAAGTGAGTTCCTGCATCAAGAATCAATTCCACTTTTAGCATTTTCGATAATATGTGTGATCTCAATCCAATGTCCGTACAATACTTCCAGTTGGACTGTATAGAGTCGGTCAACTACCACTGTCACCGATGCCCTTTCTAATGCTACTTAATATCCGTATTGTGAAGTGAGCTTGACATTAGGCAACCTTGCCAAACGCCCGCTCCCCACTTTTCTAAGGTTAACATTTAGTTTCGGTTTCAATGTTGGCCGATTAACCTCAGTTCTATTTTTATATAGTTCCAGGAATCTCGATCTACCCTGTGTCGAGTAGGAATGATCTGTGTTCATGTTTTCTCTTTGTGCCATACATAGAGTTGCCATTTTAAATATTTTATGGGAAGACTGTTTGTGGAAAAGTGTTTCCCTATCCACTATATCTACCGTATCATTTTTATTTACCTTTTTACTTTTAGGCCCATGTTTATGATTGCCGCAATGCTTTTCTCTGTCCTGAGTATTATTTTCCCAACTTGGGGATGTTACCTTGCTACATTTTTCACAGGCCCCCACAAATTGTGCAATGTCAGCAGCTACTTGGGGCCAGTAGAATCTCACAGATGTCCTTTGACGGGTGGTGCCAATTTTCTGATGCCCACCGTCTGGATCAACATGTGCTTGTGCCATAACTTGTTTCCTATACCTCAATGGCAGTACTAACTGTCCATATCCTTTGGGTCCTGCTCCAGCTTTCCTGTAGAGCAGTCCCTCCTTCAAATAAAATTCTCCTTTCTCAGGGGGGTTATGGCTATTTGGCAATTTGCCAAAGCAAGGTTTCAATGATTTGTCTTTTGCCTGGGCCTTTCTCATCTCTCTCGGATGAATATTAAGTGGTGGTTCCTCCTCCTTACTAGGGGTCGACCTGACCTGGAGCGTGGCCATGATCACAGGTTTTATAGGGCTCCCTAGAAAAATAAATCTTTTTCCTAACACCAGCGGGTAATTAGGATCCTTGCACACTGCTGCACTAATCACTCCTTCCACGTACCTAGTTTTGACATTTATCCTGGCTACGGGAAGTGTCATGGTGGCTGTATCCTTTAATGCCCCTTGTATCTCCACTTTGTCTGTGGTATACTGGTCAGGGTGCACCAGGGTTTCACTCACAACTGAGTCATATTCCAATCCTGAATCGTAAAGGCACTTGACTTTAGCACCATTACATACCACTTCTTCACAGATGGGGGAATGATGAAGATGTATCTGACTGTCTGTCAGTTTCTTACTTCCCTTGTCCACTGTTATCATGCTTGCAGCGTGATATGGAGGAACGTTCCTACCACATTCAATTGTATTATGGTTGCTCATCCTACAAATTTTACACCATTTATTTTCTGGTCTGTAGGGTTTCCTATCATTTACTTGAGGGTTTCTGTTTCTAGGGTCAAATCTAGTCCTATCACAGTCTTGTCTGAATCTAGATGGTTGATCCCTATCATTATAATACTCATCTTGGTCTGGTGGGGTTCTATTACTTTCTACTGGTTTCTTTCTGATACCAGCCACTTCTTTCTGGGCTGCCTGATATCTCTCAGCAACATTGAGAACCTTCCCCAACCTCTCTGCACCTTGTTCCATGAGAAAGTTTCTCAGGCTTAGAGCCATGGACTCTCTCAGTTGCTCCATCATAATCATTTCCTTCAGATCTTGGGTTTTCCCCAGAGCAGTCCATTTCTCCAAATAGGTTTCCAGTCTGGCAGAGAACTGGTGGTAAGTCTCCCCAGACATTAACTTAGAATTTCTAAATTTCTTCCTATAAAATTCCCCGTTCTTCTCATATCTAATTAGTAAGGCCTGTTTTAAAATATCATAATCTTCTTGGTCTTCTCGGCTTAACTTTGAGAAGACTTCATAAGAGGTTCCCATAAGCCCCTGGGATAATTTTAAACTCCACTTCTCTTTCTCTAACCCATAATTAGTAGCTAATCTTTCGTATCTATTGAGGAATGACTCAATGTCATCATCTTTCTCTACAAAAGGATCTAAGTGAAAGTTCATGGCTGAATATGAGGCCCCCTGACTGGTAGTAGTATCAGAGGTAGATGTACTGGTACCATTTTCTGGAGCATGGCCTTGAAGTTCCAGTTCTCTTAGTCGTAATTCATGTTCCCTTTGCAATCTTTTTTTTTCTTTTTCCGCCTCCATCTGCAATCTTTTAGCCTCTTCCTCTCTCTGAAATCTCTTTTCCTCCTTTTCAGCCTCCATCTGCAATCTTTTTTCTTCTTGTTCAGCCTCCCTTTGCAATCTCATTTCCTCTAACTGTAACCTTTTAACTTCAGCCTCACTATCAGCCTCTAATTTCTTAGCCTCTCTATCAGCCTCTAATTGTAATCTCTTAGCCTCATTAGCAGCCTCTAGCTGTAATCTCTTATCTTCTGCTAATCTTCTATCTTCCCTCTCAATAAATTTGTCCCATTCAGTAGTTACATACTGAATCATAGCATTCCCCTCCATGCCAAGTTCTTTCGCCGTCTGCACTGTAACAGATCTAAATTTAGCCAAGTCTGCCATCCTTTCTCTCAATACAAATTTAACAATAATATATTATAAATTAACCAACTTTCTAACTACTTATTAAAGGCACTGACAGTTCACAAAATTCCACCAATTTATTAATTGTATTATTTATTTATTTCTACAATCACAATACCCTGGGGCTATGATGGTAAATAATCCCGGACAGGACCCCAATATGTGGTAATATGAGAGGTTATTGGTGTTACTCAACTAAGTGTAAACAGAGTGAGGTCAAGCTGTGTAAGTCCCTGAGTCTAATTGTTGATGATGTTGTATTCTCAGGGTACCTATCCGCTACCTCTCTGAGATCTCACTGTGGGAAATATTTTCTGGGTATTTTATATGGCTACGTGTCTAGGGTAATGTATTTTATGTGATGAAAGAAAAATGTCAAACAAAACTTTAACCCAATAAAATTAAAGTAAGTAAGACTTTTGATGAAGTTTAAGTAATTATTTTTTACAATTTAATCTCCCTGTACCTCAGTTTTATGAGACAGGGATTGTCAAACTCAATCGAATTTTTATTTACACTATTTAAAATAAATAAATTGGAACTCTGTCCATGTCTCTTGTTTATACAAAAGAAAATCACTGAAGAAATCCACCCAATGTTCTGTGTACCGGCTTGTACTGATCACTGTTAATATGTTGGAAAGACTGTTGGGTTCATCACTTCAAGGTGATTATACTATTATTATGGTTATTATGGTGGAACTTTATGATATCAATAATTTGTCAGTGCCTTTTCTAAAGGACTTAACTGGCATGGATTGAAGAAAACAGTTGGCCCATAGGTCCTCAGAATCAACAAATGTGGTGCTCCTGGTCGTAGGTGTGGGGCTAACTATAACTTGAATGCTGAGCGATCACTCCCAAGATTTTCATCCCTCACCAGATTTTCTGCCACCAATAAGTATTCTGACATATAACCTGAAATGAGAGGAACATTCCCTCCCATATAACTCTCATCTATAATACTTCCACACATAACCACTGTAACAACTCACCTTGATCAGCTATGTGTGCTGATCATTACACCAGTCTTTATTTTTCATTGTTTAACATCACTACTGTGTAAACATTCTTCTTCAGTGATAGTACAAAGCCCTGATCCCTTCCTCCTAGGTGTCGCTTCCATATAATAGGCAGGGGTGTACATACCCAGCCTGTGACCCTTTAATGATTCCCTTACAACATCTTATACAGGGTTTTCGTTCATACAATAGATAGGGTGTGCTTACTCTAGCACTGAAACCTGTGAATAAATTCGCCCTAACATTTTCTACATAATTATACATAACATTTAACCATTTATGGCAATACAAAAGCCAATGTCCATTTTGGTCTACTGCTTTGGCATTCGCAAACGTTGTAAAGCCACTAGCAAATATTTTATGCATTTATTTCACTCCGAAAGACTGCATTCCTTCTTAGGCTATCGTAACGCAAATTGTGACTTACATGTTAATTAAATCAATACAAATATTTATTTTGCCTTACCCTCAAGTAAGAATTTCACATAACATAAGCTTGACTAGGCCGTAAATGGGTTCTACCACTGCTTTAGTGTTCCAGACGGCGAAAACTTCGGTCACACAGGCTCTCCCGCTGATGTCAGCTTAGTTAAAATTTCAAATGGCCGACTTTGCAAGCAATGGTTAATTCTTATTGCCCCATCCTCAACTACGCCTACCCAATCAGAACGCGCGTCAACAAATTTTAACTTTTTCCCCAAGCTACCAAATTGAGCAGTTTATAAGTGTGTTCGCTCGTCTGTTTTTATTTTATATATTATATATCTCATTTATTTATGGACAGATTTTTAATATCAAAATAGATTATTAAGCGGCCAAATGCCCTCTACCTATCTATATAGGTTTCATTTAATTATTCTTCCACATTTCATCTGTAAAATTTTTTTGTAATTAATTGTGTTTTTTATCGAACTGAAATTATTACTAAAATAAAATTTTCTATGTCAAAATAATATTATTATGGGGAAATCTTTGTCAATATATTAAGCAATATTAACCCTATATTTCAAGATATTTCTCTCCTTTTAATTCGCTTTAGTTTTTGAGAAATAATTTATTTAATTTTATTCCAAAGCACAGATTAGGCATATTTTCTCCTACAACCAAGATTGTATCGTCACTATAAAACGAGGTAACAATACGATTGGCTGTTAATTTTTACGACGTTTGTTAATAAATATTGGGAGGCGTAGTGCGTGTTAAAAGGGGGTAGTAACCTTTTTAACTTGGCGTTGTGGAAAATTCAAATTCTTTAGTTAAAATGTTGGCGGTTGATTTGTCTATGGCCTTTGAGACAAATTTCAAATGTTGTAGTTATTAATAGACTGTAAAAATGCGTTACTAGCTTTTGAGGGGGACAATTTTTGAATGTGTTGTCCTACAGATCCACTTTACGACAAGGAACTTGTCCTCCCACGTCAACACGTTAGCGGCCTCTGTACACAGAAGTTATCTGCTGTTGCGAGAACGAAGTTAGATAGTTAAATAATTCCAAGAAATGAGGAAAAAACAGGTGAAATAGAGATAGGGATGGCACAGGACAAACCAGATAGATAATTTCACAGTTCTAGATGGTAGTATGTTATTTTCCCTCTAGGCCTATCCTATGCTCCAAGGATGTCTCTATTAATACGTGATATAAACTGCAGCTCGCTACCGATTTTTACATAAAATATTCTTTTGATTTTACTTACTATCTTAGTCTTTCTTCTTCTACCCTGTGGTGTAGAGGTTTTCAAGAGAGGGCACCACACTGTCCTATCGTCAGTCTTCATCCTGACCTGGTTCTAATCTAGTCATCGGTCCTTCAGGGATTGTCTAATGCTGTCCTCCCAGCAAACTCTGGGTCGTCCTGGAGGTCTGGATCACTGGCTTTTGGTTTTCCATCTATGTCGAGGTAGCCGATTTTCTTGCATTCTGCATACATGACCAAACCATCGTAATTGGAACTGTTCCACTTGAGTCAGTAGGGGCCTTATGAGGCCCTGATTATCGTCTGGTTGCGGACAATGTCTCGTCTTGTTACTTCCACCACCTTCCTCAGATACCTCATTTCTGAGGTTTAGAGCTAGTTTTTGTGGGTAGCACTCAGTGCCCATGCTTCGCATTTGTATGTAAAGACTGGGAAATGGGCGGAGCAGTACACGGTCATCTTCGTCCTCGATTTATGGCCTGAAAAATATATCAGGACTCTTGATGCACAGAAAGGCCGTAGCATGTCCTGCACCTGTTTACGATGCAGTTGTGCCCTAGTGAGTTATGTTTACTGATTTATGTAAATTCCTAACTATTTACACTTGAGGAAGACTTCTCGGACGTGGGGCGCTAAGTATTATCAACGAGGTTTTACACTGTTTTAAATAATTTTTTTTATTGTTATTATATAACCTGTCCTATAATGGGATCCTTATTACTACGCCTCTTCTGGCTGTCCGTGATCTCCTGACAAAGGTAATAAATGCAGTGGAGAAATCTTCAAAATGCGCTAGGTTTTAAAGTTGAAATTTTGCCCACACAAAATTGTAACCTCGTGAGGTTCTCTAGGGTGAAACCCAATCACGATTAAGTTTAGTCTTTAATCTAATTATACACCAACCACCAGTATGGCGTCTGATTTTAGCAAACTTTCCCCTTTCTCATCAACAGGAAAATTATGACATGGCCATAAGGTAATGCCACATAAGTGTTACATTTACCCGAACCATTATATAATACGACCTGCCCTAATTATTAAATTTGATAAATCTTCTCCAAGGTTGCACTGTCTTCGCCCATCGTTGTTTATTATGACATCTTGCCAGAAGTATTTATATCATTTCCTCGTCTCCCAATACTGAAGACTGTTAAGACCTGGCGGATATTAACACGTGATTTGTCTGATATCCATATTAATCTAGGCAACCTTAAAGTTGGGCTGTATTTTTGCATGTCGCTCCCCGCGTTACCTCTTTGATGACTATCTGATTTACCACCAACAGACTCATTCACCAAATGAAGGGAAGTAATTATGCAACGTAATATGGTGATAGGCAACTTAATAGTCTACTGTTGGCGTCTTGAGCAAACAAATCAAGGTGGAATTGTTCCCCGTCTTCGCTAAACGCCACGGCCCACAAAAACAAGATAAACATGTCAGGAATGTGACAAGCTGGTAAATTACGTGTGACAGCATGGGGTCCCTATTGAGACTGGAACGGCACCCGTTCTACAATTATGTAGCCAGGGTACCTTTTATCTAGTTACTGTTATTCGTGAGAGAGGTAGTAATGGCTTCAATCTCGCCAGAGTTGTTAATTATCTCACCCTAGCTGTGGGTTAGGTATCGATCCTTCTACTGCTGGTGTATTATGAGAGCTTCTTTTAGTGGTTAAATGGTAAAGTGAAAACAGCACTATGTTTCCAACTTTCCCATCAAGCTCAAATAAATCCTCAAGAGCTGTATTATTTTCATAAAACTTTATTTACATCGATCAAATTGAATTCAAATTGCATTTCAATCAAAACGTCATCAATATGTACATGTCATGTTCTAATATCCATGTTGTTTCGTTCGTTTCTCATGACGTACATTTTCCATGTCTAGTGGCTTCACCAAGGCGATAGTTTATCAACTGTATTTGCTATTATTCATGGTCCTCATATGATCTTCTAGATTCTCCAACAAAAATGTCTTGCCTTCTTTTACTTTCCTAGGTTATTTCATTTAGTCTGATTCCTTAGAGCAAGCTCAGGTTTTCTTTTCATATTTCCCATTTTTCTATTCTTTGAGTAGGCTACATGCAAAATGTCTGAAATTACATAAAAATGGCGAGGCGAAATTCTACTTACTGGTGGTGGAAATAAACTTACACATTCCCTCGTGATATCTATCACGTCAAAGAAAATCTTGACACACAAATGTTGAAGATAATAAAATGGAAAACCAGACGGCTTCCACACGTCTATCTACGTGTAAAAATTCCTCAGGACTCCTTGTTTCAATACATGTAGAAAAACTCTAGCAAGATAACAATTTAGCTTGAACCACATGTTCAAGACTTTATCACAAAAATACACGTCTGAATGCCTTTCAGACCATTGCTCGAACTGCCGCTGGGAAATCGTGCCGGCAGAAATCGAACTGAGCTGTAGCTCGCTGCGACTTTGATTGGATAATTACCACGTGACATCGCTATCTTTAACCTGCATTCCTAATCATTTCCAAGACAACTGACGTGTAGATAGCGTGCATTCTTACTAACGCTAACCCAAAATGAAACTGCACCTCTCAATTCCCTTTTCTCAATGCTTTGGGTTAATTTTTATTTAAGTTTAGAATCTATTTGTTTATTTCAAGAAAATGGTAGTTTTGTATTTTATTACAACTGGCTCCAGCATGAATAAATGCTGATGGTGGTAGGTCATAAGGCCACATATATGATGTAAACTAGAGGATAAGATAATATCGGAATAAGGAGGCGTGAGTAAGATAATGACCGAATGGAAAGAAAAAATTGAAATTGTCGAATGAATACTGACCGAGAGGAGTGGGAGAAATCAAAATTAAACAACGAAATATGACGTATTTCGTCACAGGTATGATAATAAGAACGTCCTATATCCTAGACATATCTGGACGTAGAAAAACCCATACAACAAAGTTCATAATCACTGCGATATAAAAGATTCACAACCTAGATATACAATGGTAGATGCTTGATGAGTAATTGCATCAAAAGAAATCCTTTATCTGCTATAAAAGGGACTGCGATGAAGAATGGTTGACAGATGCAGTTCTACAACTGATGAACGCATTTCTCCTGGGTTAAATGTTTTCCTTTATTTAGTCTCTTTGCTCCCTTATTATTGAAGACCCAAATAATACCATTAATTTCCCACTGAGTTTCTGTATCAGCAGAGTCCATCTGAAATGCATACACACCTAATGAAGCTGAGAATTGGTACTTTCATCTAGTTGATCATTAACCCCGATACAAATACAAGTCTCTAGACGGCAACAATAAGTTGTAAAAGCTCTATTAAAGCAATGTCATTAATGCTTATATCATCATAGACAGTACTAAAAAAAAACGAGCTTACATTCTATGCAACAATTTAAAGCCAAGCGATAGCAGTCTTTCTTTGATCCTGACACGTCTGTCACATAATTATTTTGGGTCGATCTCTGCTTCAATACGGCAGTAATCAGTTCCATTAGTTGTACTGACTAATTACATGCTTTTAAATGGTCAGCCCCTCTTTCTTTCACTGCTATGTAGCAGATATTTTGTATTTTCAAACATTCTTTCACTCCTTTCAGCAATAATTCGTTTTGTCTGTTTACCTGACCATCCCTGCTGAGAGAGTAGATAGGTGATGCAATATTGACCGACAGTCCTGTTGGTAAAATTCTCGTGTACTAAACCTTGGCCGCGCCGGATTAGCACGACATACGCCCAGCCAGTTTATTTAGCGCTGATATGGCGATTGGGATTACCTAATTACTGGCGTGAAGAGGCACAGCCCAGATGGTTACACGAGGGTCGGTGTTTGCACAAGGACAGGGAGATAAATTATCCGTGTGCGGACATATTACAGACATGCACCTGGAAGACGGAATGAGGTAATAGCATCCTGATAGCAGTATTACGAAGATATTAATTGTGACAAAAGTAAGACGTTTTTGGTAATCACAGACGAGAATATTCGGAGGTGTCACTTCCATATATGGGAGAGTGAACTTTTGCATCGTGAAAAGAATTTCGGGCGGAAATAATTTTGAAATTACCCCCACAACACGCGCATATTTAAAACGATTGGCGCTCTGCTTAGCATCGTAACAATCAAATGCGGGGGAAGACAGGCAATATATCCTGGCTTTTTATAAAGTCTAGTTCACTGTGAGAATCGCTTGCCAAAACGGCCATCAGACTGCCAGAGTTTAGAATCAATTCCATATATCAGAGTGGACTTTGTTTGAGAAATTTTGAGGACTTCAGAGCCCAGAATAAACTCTACCATTTAACAAGGACAACCAGAATCTAAGGAATCTAAAACACGGAGTCATAAAGGCAATTCATTGTTAACACAATAATCCCCCAGAAACGTATAAAAAGGCATCTTAACTTTATTCCTCTGAGCAAATAGTCTGTGAGCCAAGATTGGCGTAAGTTGTACATTTTACATTCTATATTTTTCATTACTAACGTGTTAACTAATATGAATATATTACCATGTGAATATTAATATGTGAAAATTGTTAGTGGATGTCCAAGTCCTTTGAGGCTGGCAACCTCAGTGTATAGAATGATGATTTCATGAACCACCACTGCAAGTGCTGGTGACTGCTTTATTGCTAGTTTCTTAAAGAGAACTAAGAGCATAGGTAGTCCCAAGTTCCATAGGGAGCAGGGAGGGAAAGATGAAAGAAATGACGTACATTCTAATTATAATATTTACATTTTCAAATCAGTGTAAATGTCTGTGTAAACATATTCACTTTAAAATTAATGAAAGTTTGAAGCTTTTAGGAAGATGGGGACACATAAGTATGTGTCGGAAAACTCAATACTCAGAAGGTTTTCGTTTCTCTTCTTTTACCATACTAGTTGGTGGTACCAGTGAGGGTACTAACCTTTGGAACAAAGTGAGGGTAAAGTGGCCTGACGTCGAACTAGACACCATCATCAGAAGGTCTTAGAGACGCGCGACCAGCTTTGCAGTTACTACCTGATCTTACTTGAAACGTGCTGCGCCTTAATCTTGACCAGAGACGCGAGATCTCCAGTGACCTATCTGCATAGAACCCAAAAACCCAGCAGGAGCGGAAACTACCATTTGCAGCTAAGTCAAACCTAAAAAGCTGCCAAGTGACTTCTCACATAAAACACCCTACCATCACACGAGTCGTTTCTTTTAAAGATTATTCCATTTTTTAAACTGTTAAAACTTAGTTGATTATTAAATTTGTTATTTGTAAATGTACAAATTTAACGTCGATTTAACCATTTTGAATGTACTGCATGTTTGTCTCAGTCAATTTACAAAATACACTATAAACAGAGCTAAACTAATAAGAGGAATCTCGCTGGATTGACACCAGCTGGGGGCTTGAACGAGCTAAAATTAATAATTGCTTAATTCTTCATAAAAGGCGGCGGATCAGATATAAGTGAACAATTGCCCTGCCCAATGCAGCATTGTTCTTGACTTCTGAAATATCTTATGAAACTACCTTGAGATAGAAGCATCATTATTCTTCTATCTACAACTCTGCCAAGTATAATCTTCTGCGAACGTAGACACATTTGAAGACCAATATTAGATACTCTTGAGTTTTTGCCACTGTTGGACCACTACTGCAAGCGGGGGGGAATCAGTGACAACGTCGTCAGTTTTATGTGATTTTAGAATTTGCCATGGCAATAAAAGACGCATCATAAAAATCATTTGATTATATAGGCCTATACCTACCTGGTCAAGTCTTTGTGCAGATTAAAGCAGGTGGCAGCTGTCCTATGATATCCTAGAATCTCTCTCACTGTCGGAAGTAGGGTCTCTAGCGCGATGCCCTACGCAAATTTGGCAAGGCAGTTGTAAGCGGGAACTACTACGTCCCATTAACATAAAAAAGAATCTACAGAAGCAAATAAATAAAGTATGTAAATGGATGACAAAATGGAAATTTCAGCTGAATACAAATAAAACATTGGGAATGGTCTTCAGTACAGGTAGGGTTGTTAAAAATCAAATTATAGACATAAATATCCAAGGGCAAAACATTAATACACTGCAAACCACTCGATAGCTCGGAATGATATTTGACCAACAGCTGAACTGGAATAAACACATAGATAAACTAGTGGAGTCTTGCAGAGGATTGACTAACTTATTAAGATATTTGAAAGGTAATGGATGGGGAGCACGCACTAAGACAATGCTCACTTTTTATAAATCTTTTATTAGAGGAAAAATAGATTATGGAAGAATAATATATGACTCTGCTGCACACAGTAACAAGATTAAATTTGACAGAATTCAGCATCAGGCTTTATGTACAATAGCAGGTGCAATCAGATCAACATCAATGGGAGCTATAGAGGTGGCTTTAGGAATTCTACCCTTAGAATTACGAAAAAAGGAGTTAAGACTAAATTACATGAACAGAGTTATGTTAGGTAAGTCTCACCCAGCACATCCAGCTTTTACCAGTGATAAAGTTGATAAAGTTGGATTTTTATTCCCGTTAATGATATCCACCAAAAGATAGATATAAGTGGATGGAAGCAGACATCATCATCATCAGTTGATAAGATCTCTATGGTGTTGTTTGCTCCACTGTAGTGTATGGAATGTCAACTTGACCTACGCAGTGGTGTGTAGACATGGATTGAGTGTATAATGTGCGAATGATAATAAAGGTTCGTGGTGTTGACAAAATGTTCTTTTCTCACACTCATGTATGGCTGGAAGTCATCGACACCAACGACTGTGTACCTTTTCTAAAGTTTAATTGGACGTACACACTCGACAGCACAGATAGTGACAAATCACAGGTTGCCATAATACATCATAGTACAGTGGATAAATGGTCTTGCAATGTTACATGGGCACTCATGTAGAATAAGTGTATAATGGACTGTCAGTAGCCAAGCACTCAGTATCGCCCATACATATATCATCTGACTTCACTGACTGAGCACGTCAGCTTATAAACAATATTTCAGATGGCTTCTAAACCTAATCTCGTCTAGCGACGATTCTTCAACATAATGTTCAGCACATATTTTTCCATATAATAATATTGAACCGCTAGCAATGGGTTCTCATGTGTAGCAGTGATCTCTGGACTGATCAAGCGATAATACGGGCATCCCTTTTCTCTTCTTGAAAGTCACTACATGTTTTGGTTCCAAGATGGCTTCACTCGTGAGCTGTCACTCACGTTTGGATACAGATAATGAATCTGTCCTAAAGTTAGTCATTCATAAAACATTTCATTGCTCTGTAGATTTGATCATGAACAATTGACTGCAATCTACAGGATATAGTGCTGCTAGGAATCGAAGTCGTTTTCATCGAGTCAAATATATTCTCTTAGACATTCAAATCGTAACTATCGAAAATGGTGGCTTCGATCGAGAGTTCATAAGAGTATCTTTGATTACCTTGGTATAGGAAATATGAAACTGCCATTCCTTGGCAATACGACTAAACACTGGGGTAAAGCATACACGATAGGTTTAGACGACTATCACCTTCCCCACAAATACTGAGATCACTTTTTCCCCGGCGACAGGCCGACATGGGAAAAACACAGTCCCTATCAGGACGAAGCCAAATCACACCACTCTCTAGCGACACATCCGCCGAATAGCCTTCGACCTCTCTAGAGACAACAGAACATATAGTTCGACTTAGATATGTAAAGATATACAGATATAAGACAGACTCGTCCTACTCAGACAAACAATACACATAAATTCAGGCCATAGATATTCTGAAGCAAGAACAATCTATTATTACCCAAACAACGAATAAATCGCAGTAAAATGGATTTATCCGCGGAGTTTGATCGAAAGAGCCGACACAACTTTCAAGGGAAGTAACTCAATAATGACTTTCCCTTAAGCACTATTTTGCTTTCAAAATATTTGCGAAGATAACAAGAATACCAATGTATAATATTGTAAGATATCAAAGACTGCACGTAACAGTCTTACCACACCTCCCGGGAAAAAAAAAATGGAACATTTTTTTTTTTTCTTTTTGAAATACATCTAGGAGCAACGTACAATAGGCTCACAACGCATGAATAATGCGCAGATGAAAATATCAGGAATACCTATAACGCCTAATATGAGGCTAAGTCGACTTATGGAGCGACTGGTGAGAATGTGTCTCATAAACTGAGAGAAATTATTTCTCTACAAGTATATTTTTCCAGGAAGGTGTCATCAAAGTATAATACAATTCTGGCAATTACACAATGCCTAAAAAATTCATATCATCATTTCGTATTAGATATCTTAAATTTATGATTTATGAAGAAAAAATCATCAAAGCACAGCGGTGAATAAACATCAATGAACCGCTATGTAGTGATACAATCATTATATTATTAAATTACAAATGTGTATCTATCATGATATAGAAAAGGAACTACTATAGAACTAGACATATCAAGAAGTCTAAGCCCTAATAGTTATGTGGAATCATGTGGGCATCTTGACAGAATGTCTGCCATCACATTATCTGATCCACGAATAGCTCGCACAGAGAAATGAAAAGGTTGAAGAGCAATTGCATATCGAGTAGACCTCGAGCTCTTCAAATTCGTACTCTGTATAGCAGTAAGAGCTTTTTGGTCGGTTTCTACTATGAAATGTGCGCCTAGAAGGAATCTCTGTAGTTTGAGGATCGACCAAACCATAGCTAATAGCTCACGGTCTAAAACCGAATAATTCCCTTCTGCCGCATTAAGTTTTCTGGAAATATACATTACAGGATGCAGAGTTCCAGAGTACTCTTGCATTAGTGCCGCTCCAATCCCAGTGGATGAAGCGTCACTACGAAGAACGAATGTCTTATCTTTAGTGGGTAGCACTAAAATAGGTGGTGTTGAAAACAGTGTTTTAATCTTATCCAGAGAGCATTGGCATTCCTGAGACCAGTGGACCACATTAGGCGAACCTTTCTTTAGAAGTGTTGAGAGAGGTGCCATGATAGAGGATAGATTCTGAATGAATCTGCCATAAAATTGAATAAGACCTAACAGACTTCTCACCTGTTTTTTAGTCTTAGGGATTGAGATGTTAAGTATCTTACTAGTATTATGGTCCTCTGTCTTTAGGAAACCATGACCAACTCGGTGGCCTAGGAAAGAAATTTCGCTAAAACCAATATAGGCTTTAGAGGGTTTCGCTGTCAGGTTGTGCTCACGCAAAGTAGACAGCAATTCATCTAACCCTGAATAGTGATCTTCCCAAGTATCGCTGAAAAGACAGATGTCGTCTAGATATGCAATGACATCTGACCGATAAGATAGGATTCGGCGCATCATGCGTACGAACGTAGCTGGTGCGTTCATAAGACCGAAAGGCATAAAATTCCATTGGAACAAACCTCTAGGTGTTGAAAAAGCCGTGAGAGGTTTGGCGCGTTCAGATAAAGGAACTTGCCAATATCCTTTAGACAAATCAAGTTTAGTGAAAAAATGAGATTTGGAGAGTCGAGTAAGTAGCTCTTCCAGTAAAGGCATAGGTTCGGCATCGAACTTAGTTACTTGATTCAATTTTCGATAGACAACGCAAAGACGTATGTTATTGTCTTTTTTACGCACAATAACCATCGGCGAAGAATATGCAGAGGTGGATGGTTCGATTATTTTCAAATCTATCATCTCATCCAACTCTTTCTCGACCTGTGCTTGAAAATGTATAGGTATAGGATAAGGTCTAACCCTAATAGGAGTATGGTCAGTTAGAACAATGTCATGTTGAATGACATTCGTTTGTCCAGGGATGTCAGTGAGTACATCCTGAAATGTTTGCAACATAGTTGAAACTTGTCGCTGTTCTCCTAGAGACAAATCAGGAGAGACAGTAACGTTCTTCCATGATTCACTGGAATGAAGTGGGATCATTGGAAGAGGAAGATTTACATCTGAAAAACTTGTTTCCTCATCCTGTATCACGGACAGTGATGAGTAATGACCATGTTGTACTGGAGAATTGTCCGTTGCTTGGAAAATGGGTTGCAAATAATCCGGACGTTCATGGAATTCAGTAAGCATATTGATGTGGAAGGTTTTATGCTTCCCATCAATATCGACAATATAGTCGACATCGGAAATTTTCGATATTATATCGTACGGACCTTTCCAAGAAATAAGTAATCTGTTTTCCCTACAAGGTAGTAATACAAATGCTTTGTCACCAGGACAAAGTTGTCGTAAGCATCTCTTCTTATTGGCAAATTGCCTTGCCTTCTGTTTCGCAAATTCAGAAGAAGAAGTTGCTAATTTGCATGCTTCGATAATTTTTTGTCTCAACGCGATGACATATTCGTAGGATGACTTTGTGTCATCGTCAATATTGTCAGATGTTATGAGATCGTGAAGCAACGACATAGGGCCACGCGGACGCGCGCCAAAGACGAGTTCAAAGGGAGAAAATCCCGTATGTTCATTGGGTACCTCTCTGTAAGCGAAGAGGGCCGCAGGTAAAACTCTGTCCCAGTCTTGAGGATGATCCTCAGTTATCTTCCCCAGTAAGTTTTTAAGTGTTCTATTAAGGCGTTCGACCATACCATTAGACATTGGATGGTAGATACTACTTAAAGATCTATCTATCTGCAGAGTAGACATTACTTGAGACATGGTATCTGATATTAGTTGGGTGCCATGGTCTGACAATATCTCTCCGGGGAACCCCAGACGAGAAAATATAAGCCAAAGAGCATCTGCAATATCAGCAGTAGTAATGCTCTTCAGAGGAATAGCCTCTGGCCAACGTGTGCACATATCAACACACGTCAAGATAAACTGATGTCCTCTGGCAGACTTGATCTTAAATGGACCAATAATGTCTATGGCCATTTTTTGAAACGGCCGAATAGGAATGTCCGCCGCCTGAATGGGTGCAGCATGCCGTGGACCTTTGGATTTAACTTCCTGACATACTTTACAAGATCGACAATAAATACGTATGTCCTTGTTTACCAATGGCCAAAAGAAAGCCGCAAGGACTCTTGACTTAGTACGGGAAAAACCCATGTGTCCAGCACACTGAGAGTCGTGAGCGTGCTGCAAAATTTTAACTCTCAAATTCTTGGGAACCAGGATTTGAGAATGACTTGACGTAATGGAGTCTTGAACCATACGTACAAGTACGCCATTCTTCTTTGTAATCCACGATTTACGACTTGTGTCTTTATTCGGATCACCTTTAGTTGCAAGAATGAAGAATTTCTTCAGAGTGGGATCATCTTCTTGCTGTTTTATAAACGAGTCACGAGAAATTACCAAGGGATTATCTTGGTTATGCACTTCATTATCTTCAGTAGATGAAGTTTGAGGCATATTAAGAGCCTGAGCTCTAGTGACTACAGCGTTAGCAATCTGCATGTTTTGCCTTTCCCACGTGGAAATTTGTTGCGGAGTGCATTCCTTGACTCCATGAATGCGACCGATGATGAGGTCAGCGATCGGATTCGGAAGAAGACATGCGTGTACATCTCCTGTAAAGAAAGGAGTAGCAATCCTAATGATAGCAGTAGAGTATTTCTCTAATGTGCCGCCAAATGTTACACATTTGACTACTTGTCCAGTGGCACGGGAAGGATCTACGAGTGACTGCCTAACACCAATTGTGGTGCATCCAGAATCAAATAGCACAGAGACTGGATTGTTATTCACTAAACCCTTATGTAAGACAAGAGAACCTCTTCCATCATGCGCGACTGATGCTGGAAGAGCAGGAAGAGGATGGCCACAGCTTAAAGTAGACACTGTGGTTGGCTCAAATAACGTTTTGCATTGGGGGCACTGAGATGCTCTCCCAAAATCAAAAGCGGCACATGCCATATTACTAGCATCATTATTATCTTTACTCTGTTTATAGGCTTCATGGGACTCTTGTTGTGCAGAGTTTGCCTGAAAATGTGGTTTATGTCTTTTGTTTTGAGATCTACCTCGGTTATTATCACCTCTGTAGTTATTGTTACCTCTATTGTAACCCCTATTTGGGTTTGAGTCATAGTTCCCTTGGTTACCATTATCATATTCATTATAATGAGTATCTCTGTAATTATGATCTTGTTGACTCCAAGACGGATAACCCTGATAGTTTCTATAATTACTTCCTCTACGGAAATTCCTATAATTATGACCACCCCTGTGTCGAGAGCTATCAGGTCGTCTCCAGTTCTTTGAAGAAGAACCCTGAAATGATTGGTTACCTTGGTTTTGATAACTATTATGGTTACCTTTTTTATCAAATCTGTTTTGAGGTCCCTGAAATCTGTGTGAATAATTGGGATTGTATGGTGTTGCTGAAGCAACTGGCATACTCTCCTTAATCTTAGTGTTGCCAAAAGTCACGTCGGGGTGTGCAGTGACATATTGGGAACAATATTCTTCCATTTCTTTTAGAGATTTAGGTTTACGCTCATGTATAAATTCAAGGAAAGGTTTGTTCACACATGACATAATCTTATCTCTGAGCAACAAATCCATAAGTCCTTCATACGTTTTTTCTGTTTTGGAAAGCTCAATCCAACGATCAACTGTGAGACGTGCCTTTGCAGTGAATTCTGAGAATTCTACACCCGTCTCAGGTACCATCGTTTTAAATAAAAGGCGATAGCCTTCCTCACTTAGCTGATATTTTTTTATCAAAGCCGCCCTAATGACATCATAATTATCCTTATCTGCTTCTCCTACAAGGCATAATCTAGTCAAAGATTCACCTTTCAAGTTTTCTGATAATTGATTAGCGTATTGTGATTTATCCACATTATGTGTACGACAAGAACGTTCAAATCTATCCAGCCAGAATGTAATATCGTCACTGGACTGATTGAACGGTGGAACCTTAACCTTGTAAGTAGAAGGTTTATCATTACCACTAGATGCCTGATTAACATTACTCATACTTGTCAATCTTAATTTCTCCAACTCAAATTCATGTTCTCTTATTGCTTTTTTTTCTTCAGCCTCTCTGTCTAATCTTTTTTGTTCAGCTTCCCTGTCTAATCTTTTTTGTTCAGCTTCCCTGTCTAATCTTTTTTGTTCAGCTTCACTGTCTAATCTTTTTTGTTCAGCTTCCCTGTCTAATCTTTTTTGTTCAGCTTCACTGTCTAATCTTTTTTGTTCAGCCGCAGCTTCTCTTTCCAATTTTTTTTGTTCAGCTTCAAATCTCCTTTCCTCTACCTGCATCTGCAATTTCTTTTGTTCAGCAGCAGCCTCAGCTTCTCTTTCTAATCTTTTCTCTTCCGCCATAGCTTTTCTTTCATCTGCAGCTAATCTTTTCTCTTCTGCCATAGCTCTTCTCTCTTCTGCAGCTAATGCTTTGTCATATTGAGCAACTGCCCATTGTTCTAATTGTTGACCAGTCTTATCAAGGGCTTTCCCTTGTGTAATGAAGTATTCTAATGTAGCCATGATGTCTAACAATAATACTAATCACCTGAAGCAATAATAATACCACAAGTTCTCAATGACTTGATTAATCAGTATACTATCCCAATATCTGTGGGTCACAAGCCTTTAATAAGGTCTTGTATAATAGTAATAATAATCAGGTACTGGTTTATACCATAATCCAAGTGCAGTGCACAGGCAATTGTGTCTTATGAAATATACCTATATAAAACATATGTCAACCAACAGAATACATAAAGTACAAATAGGACTGACAATACAAGAACGTTTGCAGAAATCAAAATAAATCAAATAGGGAAATCAATGAAAATAATCACTGAATCTGCAAAGAATAACAACACAAATGACGTCACAATATATGAATATAAATTGTGAATAGAACTGAAAGATAGAAAAGGTTAGACCAACAAATTACAAACAAATCAAAACAAAACTAAAGAACAAAGAAATATTACAAAAATAACAATAATTACAGACTTCACAGCTAACACAAAAGCAACAGTTGTCGCAGCAAATTTTCAATCAAGAAAATTGCACCTATAGAAAACGCCCACAACGGACCCTCTATGACGTGGGATATTCTGTTGTGAGGACGCCGCCCAACCTTAAACACAACCCGCTGACATAGAAACTAACATACTATACAAACAAATAACATGCAAACATAAATATATATAAATTATGTGTATGATAGTATGTGTTGCAAAATAGGCTCAGTCTTACAGTAATGGCAAAGTTATTTTTATGAAAATAAACAAACTGCCACTTTATTCAATTAAACATTCTGGCCTTAAATATTAAAGTTCATATATGGAAAACAGTAAGATCCATCGATGAAAATAGGACTTCTTAGTTCACTCATACTGTCTTCCTGTTAACATTGAGAAGAATTGATCCAACTGTTCTGTGAAACTCTATAATGTCTAATGTAAAAAAAATGTCAACAACGCTGACCTACATACTGCATTCACCTGACAGGTCACGTGACGAAGTGTTGACAAAGAGCAAACCAATACTGCAAGTGTGTCGTATCAGCCACAGGAAACGGTCTGGTATCGGTAATCTGTTGACTTCTGAACTTCTGCGAGGTCAAACCCAGAAAGCTGGCCCACCAGTTGATAAAGTTGATAAAGTTGGATTTTTATTCCCGTTAATGATATCCACCAAAAGATAGATATAAGTGGATGGAAGCAGACATCATCATCATCATCAGTTGATAAGATCTCTATGGTGTTGTTTGCTCCACTGTAGTGTATGGAATGTCAACTTGACCTACGCAGTGGTGTGTAGACATGGATTGAGTGTATAATGTGCGAATGATAATAAAGGTTCGTGGTGTTGACAAAAAATGTTCTTTTCTCACACTCATGTATGGCTGGAAGTCATCGACACCAACGACTGTGTACCTTTTCTAAAGTTTAATTGGACGTACACACTCGACAGCACAGATAGTGACAAATCACAGGTTGCCATAATACATCATAGTACAGTGGATAAATGGTCTTGCAATGTTACATGGGCACTCATGTAGAATAAGTGTATAATGGACTGTCAGTAGCCAAGCACTCAGTATCGCCCATACATATATCATCTGACTTCACTGACTGAGCACGTCAGCTTATAAACAATATTTCAGATGGCTTCTAAACCTAATCTCGTCTAGCGACGATTCTTCAACATAATGTTCAGCACATATTTTTCCATATAATAATATTGAACCGCTAGCAATGGGTTCTCATGTGTAGCAGTGATCTCTGGACTGATCAAGCGATAATACGGGCATCCCTTTTCTCTTCTTGAAAGTCACTACATGTTTTGGTTCCAAGATGGCTTCACTCGTGAGCTGTCACTCACGTTTGGATACAGATAATGAATCTGTCCTAAAGTTAGTCATTCATAAAACATTTCATTGCTCTGTAGATTTGATCATGAACAATTGACTGCAATCTACAGGATATAGTGCTGCTAGGAATCGAAGTCGTTTTCATCGAGTCAAATATATTCTCTTAGACATTCAAATCGTAACTATCGAAAATGGTGGCTTCGATCGAGAGTTCATAAGAGTATCTTTGATTACCTTGGTATAGGAAATATGAAACTGCCATTCCTTGGCAATACGACTAAACACTGGGGTAAAGCATACACGATAGGTTTAGACGACTATCACCTTCCCCACAAATACTGAGATCACTTTTTCCCCGGCGACAGGCCGACATGGGAAAACACAGTCCCTATCAGGACGAAGCCAAATCACACCACTCTCTAGCGACACATCCGCCGAATAGCCTTCGACCTCTCTAGAGACAACAGAACATATAGTTCGACTTAGATATGTAAAGATATACAGATATAAGACAGACTCGTCCTACTCAGACAAACAATACACATAAATTCAGGCCATAGATATTCTGAAGCAAGAACAATCTATTATTACCCAAACAACGAATAAATCGCAGTAAAATGGATTTATCCGCGGAGTTTGATCGAAAGAGCCGACACAACTTTCAAGGGAAGTAACTCAATAATGACTTTCCCTTAAGCACTATTTTGCTTTCAAAATATTTGCGAAGATAACAAGAATACCAATGTATAATATTGTAAGATATCAAAGACTGCACGTAACAACCAGATGCCAACTAACAACTCAGGCCAATCCAATGAATACCACTAGATACCCTACAGGCTGGAAGTGTAAGGAGGAAAGTGTCCATCTGGGTACATTAATTACATCAATTAATATCAGTTGTGAATGCGGCAGTGGAACAGCAAATGAGAATGGGGACAAATTAATAAGCTTCTGCAGTATTAACAACCTGGTCATTGGAGGAACACTTTTTCCACACAAGGAAATGCACAAGTTAACATGGGAATCACCAAACGGACGAGACAGAAACCAGATAGATCACATAATGATCAATGGCAGATGGAGACATACACTACAAGACGTGAAAGTAAGAAGAGGCGCAGATGTGGGAAGTGATCATCACCTAGTAGTAGCAAGACTGAAAGTGAAACTCAGAGCTGCTGGACCAGTTGTAGTCAAACAGAAAAGATACAACATCACGAAACTGAAGGATCCCCTCACCAGAACAGCTTTCGTGGTCGACGTAAAGAGAAGATATGAGATTATCAAAAGCACAGGAAAGAACAGAGACCGATGATGTTGACCAGAGATTCAACACCATCTCAACAATATACAAGGAAAGCAGCAAGTCATGCTTGGGATTCCAGGAAAGAAAGAGCCAAGACTGGATAACACCAGATACGCTAAACACCATAGCGAAGAGAAAGGAAATGAAAAGAAAGAAAACAGAAGCTAAGTCTCCCAGGTTAAAGGCAATATATAGTGAACAGTACAGACAGCTGGACAAGGAAGTTAAACGTCAAACCCGTGCTAACAAAAGGACATTTCTGGATGACCTTGCAAGACAGGCAGAAGAGGCAGCACTGAGAAATGAACAATGCACAGTATACAAAATAACTAAAATCATCAGTGGAAAACGAGGTGCAAACAATATTACATTAGTAAGAGATAAGCACGGAAATCTCATCACTACATCAGAGGGACAGGAAACAAGATGGGCAGAGCATTTCAGAGAAACTCTGAATAAGGAACCACCAGAGACACAATTGAATGTTCCTGAGGCTGAAAATGATCTAGATGTTAATACAGACATCCCACGAAAAGAAGAAATCACCACAGCAATCAAACGGTTAAAGAATGGAAAAGCTCTATGATAACTTAAATGCAGAGCTATTTAAGACAGACCCAGAGCTAGCAGCAGAACTATTAGAACCACAATTTGCACAAGTCTGGAAAACAGGGACAACACCAACAGAGTGGAGAAAAGGAATAATTGTCAAACTGCCCAATAAGGGAGATCTTGCAGACTGCAATAATTGGAGAGGAATAACTCTTCTCTAAGTTCCCAGCAAAATACTAGGCAGGATAATTATACAGAGAATCTCAAAAGCAGTAGACCACAAACTGAGGAAAGAACAAGCAGGATTTAGAAAGAACAGAAGATGTGTGGATCTTATATTTACCCTCAGGAACATTATAGAGCAGTGCTCAGAATGGCAAAGACAGCTGTACATTAATTTCGTTGATTTTGAAAAGGCTTTTGACAGTATACATAGGGACAGTTTATGGAAAATACTGAGGGCTTATGGAATTCCAAGCTGCACAGTGTCAATCATAAAAAGCCTTTATGCCAACTTTACGTGTAGCATTTGGCAGAGCAACCTAACCTTTGAAGTGAAGACAGGAGTACGACAGGGATGCCCCTTATCAACCACTCTATTTTTAACAGTCATAGACTGGGTGATGCACCAGACAACAGAGGGCAATCCAAGAGGAATAAGATGGACTACATTTTCTACATTAGAAGATCTGGAATATGCAGATGACATTGCACTGTTAGCACATTCACATCAACACATCCAGGAAAAAACGGATAGACTTAATAAATATAGCCAGCAGGTGGGCTTGAACATCAACCTAAAGAATACAGAGGTCATGACGCTCAATGTGAGCAACCCTGAGCCCATATAAGTAAGGAATCAGCAACTGGAACAGACAGATGTCTTCACATATCTAGGATGCATAGTAACACCTGACGGCGGAGCAAGCAAAGACATCAACAACAGAATTAACAAAGCAAGAACAGCCTTTTTTAGCCTAAACAACATCTGGAAGTCCTCTCAGTACAACACAAGCACAAAATTAGGATTATATCAGAGCTGTGCGCTTTCTGTGCTTCTCTATGGCGCGGAGAGCTGGAGAGTTACAGAGAAGGAAATGTCGAAATTGTCCTCTTTTCACACAACATAAAAAAAAAAAAGTAAAGGAACCCGTTACACGCCCATTGAGGCATATTGGGAATATGGTGTTAGGCCCATATTATCTTGACCGTCGGCACACGAGGGGTGATGTGGTCGGCATCACGCCGGCCGCCTTAACCTTCCCAGAGTAGCTCTGGTACCCATTTGGGGCTGGGTCGACCCAGGAGCCGTTTGTGGCCTAAAAATTTTCCGCCTCATCTGGGGATCGAACCATAGACCACTGCGCTAGGAAGCCAGTGCACTAACCACTATGCTACCGCGGCTCCAGAAAAATTCTCCGAATCTTTTGGCCGAATACCATCACCAATCAAGATCTGCTTACTCGGAGCAAGCAAGAGGACATGCACACCATCATAGCTGGCAGACGCTGGAGATGGGTTGGCCATGTCCTCAGAAGAGACCCCGATGCCATCACAAGAACAGCTATGCTATGGACCCCTGAAGGAAAACGAAAGAGAGGCCGACCAAAAACAACTTGGCGGAGGACTGTGGAGGCTGAGATGCAAAGAATGAACCAGAGTTGGGGCACTGTACGAAGGATGGCCACCGACCGAGCAAAGTGGAATCAATTTGTTGTTGCCCAACAAGACGCCACCAGGCGTAATGGCCACTGACTGCTTTGACGGTCGGCGGCTAAAGATCAAAGAAGTGAATACAAGCCAGTGATTCCACCCTGGGAGATCAAAAAACCAGACACGGACTACCACCTAGCAGAAATACTTAAGAAAACAAATAATATATAAAATATTAAAAACACAGCCAATAAATATATACAACAGATATCAAAAGACAGCATTACTGTGTACACAGATGGATCCAAGGGAGAGGATGGCAAATTGGGGATGGGAATATATATTCCAATATGGAAAATGGCAAAAGAATATAGCATCACGGAAAATAAATCCATTTTCACTGCAGAGATGGTGGCAATACTAAAAGCACTAGAAATATTCTCTAATAACCCTCCCAAAAAACTAACAGTTTAAACTGACTCTCTTTCAACAATTAAAGCACTTAGAAACTTATGAGAATGTAGTAGACCTTATATAGCAGAGGAGATATTTCTGGCTACTACATACTTATATTCCAGAGGATGTTCAGTCTTAATTGCTTGGAAACCTTCACATGTTGGCATAGAGGGAAATGAAAAGGCAGATAAAGAAGCCAAGAAAGGCAGATCTGATAAAAATCTAATAAATGTTGGGACAAGTAAATAAGAGATTAAGAGCTTAAATAAAGATTTAATAACAGATCAATGGAAAGCAGAGTGGGATCAAAATCTGAAAGGAAGACATGCATATAAGATGTTCAAGGCTCCAACAAGAAAATGTCATATCTAGGGAATTGAAAATTCCCAGTAATAAGAAACTTCTCAGACTACAGCTGGGAAAAGGCTATTTCAGAATAGAAGAACCTTACTGTGCAGGATGTCTTCAAGACAATAATGTAGAACATTTCTTGTTAAAATGTAAGAGGTATGAACAAATGAGAATACCAATATTAGATTATTTGCAAGCATCAAACTTACCTACACATATAGAAGAGGTGTTAAGAATACACAGACCTAGGGAGCTGCATAATATCGTCAAACAATATTTAACACGAACAAATGTTAATATATAGTGGCTGGGAATGTGAAGGTCTGATGCTGTTCTTACAATGCATATGACTTTGAACAGATGAAAGTCAATTAAATATCTGTTAAAGTCAGTTATATAACTGGAACCACCAGGCCTTTACACCCCTCCACTTTAATATTATTCTTGTTCAGAGTTTCTTCTTGATTTTGTTCGTTTTTATTTTTATTTTTTATTTATTTATTTAACGTATAAGCATAATTGTGATTGTCCCTATTTAAAATGATTTGACAAATGTGATGCCACTTTCTCATATCGGCAATTGTTCATATTATTTGGAATTGAAAACAATATATATCCTAATTATAACCCATCAGAGGTTGAACGGGGTATTTTTCTTCATTAATTTAAAAACAAAATATCGTCACCATAGGCTGAATCTAAAGTGTCCTCTTCAGGGTACACGGTGGGGTCACAAGTATCTGGAGCTGTGGCTCTTGCCCTGCAACATGTTCTCCGTCTCCACGTAGCTGGTAGGTTCAAAGGAACGTCAGTGGCCGATACAGTTTGGTAGCAACAACGTCGCAATTAGCCAGAATAGTTCTGAATCAGCATGGGACTGCCTTGGGCACTCCGACTCCAGACTTTATCCTCATGAATTACTCCTGACGCCTTTCCTAGAATCAACGTATTTCATCAAGACAGTGATGATTGTAATGTTTATTTGTTAGCGATTGTTTTTGCCCACGAAGTGTGTGTACTCTGGTTTTATTAAGCTCTTTATGTTGGTAATTAAAAATGTAGTTTCCGTGGTTCCGGAACCTGCCAGATGCGTTTCCTGTTGTGCAGCTATGTCCACCTGGAGCCTTTATAGTTCATCGTTGATTACGGGTATATCCATGTCATTGTTTATATTTTGTAGAATTTCGTACAATTCAGACAGTATAGACGGAAGTTTCAATATATCAACCTGATAATCTGTTTCATTGTATTAAGGTGTAATATCTCTTTTTTTCCCTGGTGCATTGTTTTTCTATACACAGATAAGTTTTGACCGTAATTCCTCGGCACCCAATGGTGACAGCGAACAGAAGCGTGAGTGTCACGGTTTGCCTCCCCTGCTTTGCAGTATTGGTCCAACAGTGGCCAAAACTCAAGAGTATCTAATATGGGTCTTCAAAGGTGTCTACCTTCGCACAAGATTACTCTTGGCAGATTTGTAACTAGACGGGTAATGACGCTTCTATCTCAATGTAGTCTTCAGAAGATATTCAGAAAAGCGAAAACAATGCTGCATTGGCTGATAACGATAATTCTATAATCTGCCGACAACTTTTGTGATGGATTAAGCAATTTTTATTTTCAGCTCGTCAAGCCCCCACATCTGATTTACTCAGTGGAATTCCTATTATTCTGGTATAGCTTTGCTTAAAGTGTGTTTAGTAAATTGACTGAGACAAACATGCAGTGCATTTAAAATGATTGAATCGAAGTAAAATTTGTATAATTACAAATAACAGATTTAATAATCATTTAAGTTTAACAATGTTTTAGAAAATTTGAATAATGAATTATAAGCAGAATGTTTTCATCACGGTTCTGATGGGAAGTTAGTTTTAAAGTAGGTCACTTGGTAGCTTATAGGGCTACTTAACTTCCTATGGTATGTTCTGCTCCCGCTGATGGGTTGGTTCTGGGCAGATAGGTCAGTGGAGTTCTCGCGTCTCTGGTCAAGATTAAAGGGGCAGCACGTTCCCAGAAACGTCATGGAGTAACTGACAAGCTGGTTCCGCGTTTCTACGTAAGTCCACTTCTACCCTCACTTTGTTCCAGAGATCAGTACCCTCCTGGTACCACCAACAACTATGGTAAAAGAATAGAAACGAAACGCTCACCTGAGTATTGCGTTTTCCGACACATACCTATGTGCCTCCCATCTTCCTATTCCACCATCCCATTTAACTCAGAATTTACCCTTGATAAGAATTAAACTTAATCCCTCGAGAGATAACTTTCCTTTCATTTAAATTGAACAGCTTTATATTTACTTTAAATTTAAATGAAAGGTTAACAGTACTGATAGAATATGTTTACATTTACATTTCCCTGATTGAAAAGTGTTCACCATATAAATTGAATATGTTTTCATTTTCATTTACACTGATTGAAAAGTTTGAAACTTTCATAATTTTAAAGTGAATATGTTTATACAGACATTTACACTAGTTTGAAAATGTAACTCTTATACTTAGAATGTACATCATTTCTTTCCCTCCCTGCTCCATATGGAGCTTGGCACTACCTTATGCTTTTTTTTCTTTAAGAAACTAGCGATAAAGCATTCACCAGCCCTTGCAGTGGTGGTTCATGAAATCATTCTATACGCTGAGGTTGCCAGCCTCAAATGATTTGGACATCCACTAGCGATTTCCACATATTAATATTCACATGGTAATATATACATATTAGTTCACATGTTGGTAATGAAAAAATATAGAATGTAAAATGACAACTTACGCCAATCCTGGCTCACAGACATTTTGCTGAGATGAATGAAGTTAAGGCACTTAATTATGCCTCTTACACTTGATTAGGCCTCTTACACGTGTTCTTGGGGGGTCGTTACTTTTATAAGATAAGTCCCTCTATGACTCCGTGTGTTCAGTTTCCTCAGACAGTGGCTTCCTTATTAAATTAATAGAGTTTCCTGGGCTTTGTAAGTCCTTATGAATACTCCAATAAAAGTTGTCCGGTCTGATAAGATGGAATCCTGATTCTAACTACTGGCAAGTCTGGTGTCTTTGGCAAATTATTCTCAAAGTGAAATAACACTGAAACGTGTCATGTTATATGCCTGTCCTACCCCCGCATCTGTTTGTTATGCAGCTGCTCAGGGCTCCAATCATTTCAAACAAAATTGTTGGGTGGGGTAATTTCAAAATATTCCGACATGGAATAATTCTGCGCGTGATGCAAATGTCACGTCTCCCATAAATGGTATAAACCATTCGATTGCCTGGCAGGCGAACTCACCAATACATCTGTAAACTCATACGACAATGTGTTTCAGATGTAACAAATTATTACTATCTAAAGTAATCTTGTCCTAACAAGTCGGATAGGAAGCGATTAGGTCATCCTTGTCTGTCCAAAATGTGTCACCAAGACATGTAATCTCTTATCTGTCGCGCACCCTGGCTTCATCGGCAACTAGACAAATACGCTGGCGATTTTCGTGTTAATAGGTAGCGGCCAAGGTTGGGTACACGAGAATATGCCTGTCGTTTCAACATTGCATCACCTGTCTACTATCTTCAGCAAGGATGGTCAGGTAAACAGACGAGACAAAATATCTCTGAGAGGAGTGTAAGAAGGAAAATACAAAATATCTGCTCCAGTGCAGAGAAAGAACAAGGGTGCCGGTCACAGTAACACGTAATTAATTAATGCAACAAATGTCCAGGATACGGCCATAGTGAACAAGAGAGCGACAAGAGAACGACCCAAAAGTTATTTTGTGACAGTGAGGCCCCTAACTGTCTGAGGCTTGTCCAGCACGACGTGGTTAGTAGCTGTTCAGTGAGATACTAGAATCTCTCCAACTGTCCGAAGTAGTCTCTTGCGCACGCCCTATGCCGACTGCATAAGGCACCTATAACGAGAACTCTTCTTCCTGTTTTGTGTCGACACCATAGGTTGAAGCTGGAGTGTCCTTTCCACGGTGCAAGCTGGGGCACATGCATGTGGAAATGAAGCGGTTGCATTTGCAGCATGTTAACCCTCTCCGCGTAGCTGTTAAGTCAAAAGGAATGGTAGTGGCCAATACAGATTGGTAGCTATAAAGTCGCTGATGTTACACGAAAAGTGCTGAATCAATATTAGAGACTCCGACCCCGGATCTTTCATCACGATTTTATCCCAAAGCCTTTCCTGGAAACAGGCATTTCCTACAGGCAGCAGAGTTTATTTTCTCCCTAATTGGCTACCAACAAAGGTTTTATGGCGCCTGTGACTTGCCTTAGCCATTTCCTCCGATTAGAGGAAACAGTTCTGTTGAGCTTAAACTGAGCCACACGTGAAGGCCAGGACCTGGACTTGGCTGTTACAGGCTATCTGAGACGAGTGCTGTAAAAGTATTTATCTGAGCTTATCTCCACTATAATTACTGACTACGACAACCTTTAAAAAAACCATAAATTTGTGTCTAACATTTCAAATTTGTGGAAGATAACGGCACACATAACGTTGTTTAAAATCTTAAGAACATAATTAAGTCTAACTTTCAGAAGAGAACGGAAAAAGAGAAAAACGCAACATATATTATGAAATCGCTTACAGAAAAAGCTGTTAAAGTTTAAATAAAAAATCTTGTGACAAAACGTTTGCACATGTACTTTTGAGCCCCTCTCTCACTCCTTCATCCGCTTTTCATTTGGCATATTTTATGCACCTTCATTCAATTTTTTTTTCTGTGACCACTCCCAGACTTGTTTACGTTTCGCCAGATGAATCGTAATAATACGAGGCTAATTACACCGGTCAGCGATAATACGTTTATCACTTGAGTCGCATAGTCACCTTTGATAGAGTCGATCTCTACTGACACAATATGGTCGCGCACGATCGATGAAAGAAGGCCATTTTGTCTGTCTGAGAAATCCGTCTGGCGGAGGCACGAAAACACAGGTGATAATGACTGTTATGATTAAAATTCATAACATGTCTGTCGATGTTATTAACTGGTTCGACTAGGATTCATATTTGCTTATTATCGGTAGTCCTTGGTAACAGGAAGTTGCGTCACTGCCTCGGGGTGCAGTTGCAGACGTTAAAGTTGGTACCGGCAAAAGTTAGCGATCGTCTGCTAGGGCCTTCTGTGTGTGTCATTATGGCAGATGGACGTATGTTTCTGAGCTCCTGAGAATTATATGGTTTCATGACATATTCCTATAACGTTCGATCACTAGATCATCCATATACCTCCGTGAGATGATGCTAGTATATTTGTGAAAGGAATTTTGATTTCTGTGAAGAACGTGAGTAATTAAAAATGTGTAAATCTGTCGAGGACAGTGTTCTAGCTACAGACGGTACAGAGCTATACTGATGACTATAGATGTGATCTTCTTCTTCGATCCTTAACCACCGCCCGTCAAAGAAGTCAGTGGCCATCACGCCTAGTGGCGTCTTGCAGGGCAACAACAAATTGATTCCACTTTGCACGGTCGGTGGCCATCCTTCGTACAGTGCCACAACTCTGGTTCATTCTTTGCATCTCAGCCTCCACAGTCCTCCGCCAAGTTGTTTTTGGTCGGCCTCTCTTTCGCTTTCCTTCAGGGGTCCAAAGCATAGCTGTTCTTGTGATGGCATCGGAGTCTCTTCTGAGGACATGACCAACCCAGCTCCAGCGTCTGCCAGCTATGATGGTATGCATGTCCTCTAGCTTCCTACGAGTAAGCAGATCTTGGTTGGTGATGGTATTCGGCCAAAAGATTCGGTGAATTTTTCTTAGGCATGTTGTGTGAAAAGAGGACAATTTTGACATTTCCTTCTCTGTGACTATCCAGCATTCCGCACCATAGAGAAGCACAGAAAGCACGCAACTCTGGTATAATCTTAATTTTGTGCTTGTGCTGTATTGGGAGGACTTCCAGATGTTATTTAGGCTAAAGAAGGCTGTTCTTGCCTTATTCATTCTGATGTTGATGTCTTTGCCTGCCCCACCGTCTGGTGTTACTATGCTTCCTAGGTATGTGAAGGTATCTGTCTGTACCAGTTGCTGATTCCTTACTGATATGGGCTCAGGGTTGCTCACATTGAGCGTCATGACCTCAGACTTCTTTAAATTGATGTTCAAGCCCACCTGCTGGCTAATTTTATTAAGTCTATCCGTTTTTTCCTGGATGTGTTGATGTGAATGTGCCAGCAGTGCAATGTCATCTGCATATTCCAGATCTTCCAATGTTGAAAATGTAGTCCATCTTATTCCTCTTGGATTGCCCTCTGTTGTCTGGTGCATCACCCAGTCTATGACTGTTAAAAATAGAGTGGTTGATAAGGGGCATCCCTGTCGTATTCCTGTCTTCACCTCGAAGGTTAGGTTGCTCTGCCCAACACTACACGTAAAGTTGGCATAGAGGCTTTTTATGATTGACACTATGCAGCTTGGAATTCCATAAGCCCTCAGTATTTTCCATAAACTGTCCCTATGTATGCTGTCAAAAGCCTTTTCAAAATCAACAAAATTTATGTAAAGCTGTCTTTGCCATTCTGAGCACTGCTCTATAATGTTCCTGAGAGTGAATATATGGTCTACAAATCTTCTGTTCTTTCTAAATCCTGCTTGTTCTTTCCTCAGTTTGTAGTCTACTGCCTTTGAAATTCTCTGTATAATTATCCTGCCTAGTATTTTGCTGGGAACTGAGAGAAGAGTGATTCCTCTCCAATTATTGCAGTCTGAAAGATCTCCCTTCTTGGGCAATTTGACAATTATTCCTTTGTTCCACTCTGATGGTGTTGTCCCCATTTTCCACACTTGTGCAAATAGTGGTTCTAATAGTTCTGCTGCTAGCTCAGGGTCTGTCTTAAATAGCTCTGCATTTAAGTTATCATGGCCCGGAGCTTTACCGTTCTTTAACCCTTTGATTGCTGTGATGATTTCTTCTTTTCGTGGAATGTCTGTATTTACAACTAGATCGTTTTCAGCCTCAGGAACATTCAATTGTGTCTCTGGTATTTCCTTGTTCAGAGTTTCTCTGAAGTGCTCTGCCCATCTTGTTTCCTGTCCCTCTGCTGTCTTGATGTGATTTCCTTGCTTATCTCTTACTAATGTAATATTGTTTGCACCTTGTTTTCCGCTGATGAATTTAGTTATTTTGTATACTGTGCTTTGTTCATTTCTCAGTGCTGCCTCTTCTGCCTGTTTTGCAAGATCGTCTAGGAAATTCCTTTTGTTGGCTCGGGTTTGGCGTTTAACTTCCCTGTCCAGTTGACTGTACTGTTCGCTATATAGTTGCTTTAACCTGGGGGACTTCGCTTCTGTTTTCTTTCTTTTCATTTCCTTTCTCATCTTTATGGTGTTTAGTGTTTCTGGTGTTATCCAGTCTTGCTTCTTCCTTTCCTGGAATCCTAAGCATGATTTGCTACTTTCCTTATATATTGTTGAAATGGTGTTAAAATTCTGGTCTATATCATCAGTCAATGTCTTTTCCTGGCTTTTGGCAAATTGATATCGTTTCTTAATGTCGGTCGCAAAAGCTTTTCTGGTAAGGGGGCCCTTCAGTTTGCTGATGTCAAACCTTTTCTGTGTAGTTACAGTTGGTCCAGCCCTTCTTAGTTTCACTTTCAGTTTTGCAACTACTAAATGGTGATCGCTTCCCACATCTGCACCTCTTCTTACCTTCACATCTTGTAATGCATGTCTCCATCTACCGTTAACCATGATGTGGTCTATCTGGTTTCTGTCCCGACCATTTGGTGATTCCCATGTTAACTTGTGAATTTCCTTATGTGGGAAAAGTGTTCCTCCAATGACCAGGTTGTTAATGCTACAGAAACTTATTAGCTTATCCCCATTTTCGTTTGCTATTCCGCTGCCGCATTTCCCCATTGTTCTTTCATTATATGTAATGTGTGTACCAACTTTCGCATTGAGGTCTCCCATTACTATAACAAGATCATATCTAGGTGTGTCCTCCATTTCTTTCTGCAGTTGTTGATAGAATTCATCCTTGACCTCCTCATCGCTATCATTCGTTGGTGCGTAGCATTGTATTATTGTAGTGTTGGTGAATCTCCCTCTCAATCTCAATCGTATCAGTCTGTTGTTGATGGGTTTCCATTCCAGTAATGTCCTTTCTATCCCTTTCTGTAGAATAATGGCTACGCCTTCACTGTGCTGTCCATCCTCTCTTCCAGAGTAAAGTACTGTTTCTCCTGTTGCTGTTTTAACTTTTCCTGTCCCTGTCCATCTGCTCTCACTTATCCCCAGGATGTGTAACCTATAGTTTCTCATTTCTGCCGTGACCTGTCTTAGTTTACCTGTCTCGTACATTGTCCTGACATTCCAAAATCCTATTCTTGTATCCTGTTTTGTGGTCAGGACATCCGTTTTCATGTCAGTGGCTTCCTTTCGGCTTTCACCACTGACAGTCATACGAGCCACAGACTCCGAATGTCCATCCCGCAGCAAAGTTTGTTCATTTGATGTTGTTTCCGTAACTTCATTATTTTTTTTACATAGACAGGGGTGTCAGCCCTATGCTAAAACCCCCAACCTGGAGGACCAGGGTACCAGCTTTTGTCTGACCCCTACCCACACAGACCAGTCCAGCTTGGTTGAACCTACCAGGAGTAAAACTCCCACTGGCATAACTCTGGGGATTGTCAGGGTACGCAAGCTGCCATACCGCTACAAGGTATAGGTACCATTGATGGCAGATAGATGTGATGCCATATGATATAATGGCTTTCAAGATTATCTATGTGGAGCTATGTTGAGTAAAATAAACAGTGTATTAATTGTCCACTTGGCCTTTGTGGTGACTTTGATATTTTCAAGTGTGTTACAAGCTGTCTGCGGTGTCAAGAATTTATACCCCTATGTGGTCTTGGCCAGAGTAACAAGAAGTGTACTCATACTATTCAAATAATAATATAAAGACACGAAACAATGACATAATCGTTTCCGGAGGGCCATCCCTGTATCAATATTACAGATAGTCTGTCTGGGGAGACAAAATTGGCGGAAAGTATCTAGACAGGAATACGTTTACAGATTTGTTTGTGATTTTGCATAAAGATGCCAGTGGAAGTATTATGACTTACTAGAAAGAGGTCACGCGATGGAATTGTAAAATTTGATATTTTAAAACACGGTGGGGGGGGGGGATGTTAAACACCCCGACCCAGATAGTTTAAAGAGCTTACGATTGGCTCGATTTGAGATACGGAATACACAATGGTTCTCATTGGAAAATTCGTCGAAAGTACGAGGGTTGCTCAGAACGTAATACTCCCCATTTTTCTTCTCATCCCAGAATAAAGATGGCAAAGCGAAAATTTACACGTAGCAACATCGATGTCTCCCGTGTACAAGTGCTTAATTGCACGGTCGTCCGACAGATAGCGCTGCTGTAGTAGTCTGTGAAAATGGCGTCTGTGTACGACATGCGTTACAAACAACCAGCTGTCATTGAATTCTTGGTGGCGGAGAAAGAAAGTGTGGGGCACATTCACAAATGTTTGTATGCTGTGTATAGAAGTTATGCAGTCGACAGGAGCACCGTTGGACGCTGGGTTCAGAGAGTTAAGGCTTCAGGAAGTGGAGAGACAGAGCTGCATGATCGGCCGCGGTCTGGGCATCCTCCCACAGCCACCAGCCCAGACATGTTGCAACACGCCGATGCCATTATTCGTGAGGACCATCGCATCACAAGTCGACAATTGGCCCTACAGCTTTCATTCATCAATGGAAGTGCGATGGCAATTATCGACGCTTTCGGATATTCGAAGGTATGCGCAAGATGGGTTCCTCGAAGTCTCACAACCGACTACAGACGTTAAAAGAAAACCATCTGTTCTGAATTGTTGGAGCGTTTTGATGCTGGGGGGGGGTCTTTTTGTCTCGGATCGTCACAGGTGACGACACCTGGGCGCACCATTTTGAGCCGGAGACGATAAGGCAGTCAATGGAGTGGCATCATCCGCAATCACCATGAAAAAAGAAATTCAAGACAACTCCCTCCACCGGAAAGGTCATGATCACCGTCTTTGGGGACATTGATGGGACTCTTGTGGATGCGATGCCCAGAGGTGAGACAATCAATTCGGACGCGGACATCAAAAACCTCAACAAACTCAAACAGCGCTACCGGCGAGTGCGGCCTAATAGGAATGCAGTAGAAATTTTGATCCAGCACGACAATGCCCGCCCTCACACAAGTATGAAAACTCAGGAGGCAATTTCCAAATTTGGTTGGACTGTGCTCCCCCATCCCCACTATAGTCCTGATCTGGCGCCCTCCGATTTTCATCTTTTTGGGCCACTGAAGGATGCACTGCGCGGGACAAGGTTTGAAGATGATGAGAGCGTGATTCGTGCAGTGAGGACATTGATACGTGAACAAGAAACGAGCTGGTGCAGGGAAGGCATGCATGCTCTTGTTTCGTGCTGGCGTAAGGCCGTAGAAGTGGACGGAGATTATGTGGAAAAATAGCATGTGTAAAGGATACATCCAGTTATACTGTGCGTGAATTTCATACATTGTGAATAAATAGTTTCCGAGAACAAAAATGTGGGGCGTTACTTTCTGAGCAACCCTCGTACAATCTGGGATTTGAACTGAGAATTGGAAATATAATCTAGCGAAATCGGAGTCACAAATCAGACTGCATCCCCACGTCAAGCTAGCAATTCACCGAGCCAGAGAGAGAAGGATCCGACAAAGGATTCCAAAATTATGTGACAGATCGAAGTATATATTTGGGCAACTTTGAAACTTAAAAGTAAACCCGCATTTTTTAAATACAAAGACTGGAAACTTAAAGGACCAAGATCGAAGTATTTAGGCAACATTGAAACTTACAAGTAAATCCGCATGTTTAAATACAAAGACTGGAAACCTAAGGAATCAGATCACCCGTCATAAGAGGAATACAAAATTTCCAGACCAAGTGATTCGAAAGCATCCAAAGTGATGTGTCCATTCTAAACTGTGCCAGGAGATTGTGTTCCCAAAAGGTACTTTGGGGTAAGTGTAAACTTTTATTTTACAAATGTGAATGTGACATATTTTCCTTGCTAAGTGGTTATATATAAGGCTGACAACCTCACCATATGAAAATAGTATATTCATAAACCACTACAGCAAGAGCTGGTGTTTGTTTTATGCTAATTCACGCAAAAACGCGAAAGCAGCAGCAACCCCAGACTCCGACTGCAGCAGTGATGAGTGATGATTACATCACACGTGCCTCAAGTGTATCATATCATTTTGTGAGATATATGTACCTTGTTAATTGTAATTCCGGCAAATCATCGCTTTCGCGCTGTCCAAGCACATATTTTCCCAGTTTAATACCCAGAAGAATTTTGGTGATTTCTAATCATCTTCCCTGAATTACGCTGTGTATACTCAAAAGATTATAATTATTCAGAGAGGCTAACATTGGTAGGTGAACAGCGAGACAATGCGCCTGTTAATTTGCAGCCCACAAATGTTCTTAGCAGAGGCATTTGTTCTTTTTATGTTTGTCTAAAGTTCGCAAAACGAAGCTATCAGACTGATCGTAGAACGAAACTGAAAGACGAAAGTTCTACACTAAAAGCAGGGAATCAATACTAATCGCCTAAATTGGACAAGTTGTGTGAAGACATACCCTCATCACAGAAGGATTGACGAAACCACGACTGCAGGACTCGGATCAGTTAAGTTCTGATTACAAGGAAACAGCAAAAGGACAATATTTTTTTCTTTAAAATCTTCACCTAAGTCTAAGTGAAGACAAAAATTATTTTACCTCTAAAATTCACCATCATTTCATCACTTCTTTAACCTGTTAAAACTAAATGATTATTAAATTTGTTACATGTTATTTTAAAACAAAACAATCATTGTTTATTCAGTTATTACAGGTATGAAAACATACGAATGAGCAAAATTATTTTATATATATATATATATATATATATATATATATATATATATATATATATATATAACTTGAGATGATGGCACGTGACAGGAGGACTTGGCATGTGTTTGTTGAGGGCCTATGCTCCTTTGGGAGTGGAGGGTTATGAAATGAATGAAAATGAAAATATATATATATATATATATATATATATAATATATATATATATATATATATATATATATATACGCCACGGTAACATAGTGGTTAGTGCACTGGCTTCCTAGCTCAGTGGTCTATGGTTCGATACCCAGATGTGGTGGGATTATTTTAGGCCACAAACAGCTCCTGGGTCGACCCAGCCCCAAATGGATACCTGAGCAACTATGGGAAGGTTAAGGCGGCTGGCGTGATGCTGACCACATCACCCCTAGTGTGCCGACGGTCAAGAAAATATGGGCCTAACACCATATTTCCAATATGCCTCAATGGGCGTGTAACGGTATCCTTTACCTTATATATATATATATATATATATATATATATATATATATATATATATATATATATATATATATATATATATATAGAGAGAGAGAGAGAGAGAGCTAATTCATAGAAAAGAATTTCGCTGGATTTACACCAGCTGGGGGCTTGAACGAGTTAAAATAATTGCTTAATTGTTCACAAAAGGCGACAGATCAGATATAAGTTAACAATTGCTCCGCCCTATGCAGCATTGTTCTTGACTTCGGAAAATATCTTGTGAAAACTACCTTGAGATAGAAGCGTCATTACCCTTCTATCTACAACTCTGCCAAGAGTAATCTTGTGCGAAGGAAGACACCTTTGACGACCCATTTTAGATACTCTTGAGTTTTGGCCACTGTTGGACCACTACTGCAAAGACTGGGAGGCAATCCGTGACAAATCTTTGAGACGTTAAAGTACACTATTTTAATCATAGTAAAGCGTGAGAAAACAATCATTATCCAGTGTAGTTTATCTACATGTAGGACTGAAGACTTTTTGTCATATGTCACCAGTCCAGTCTCAAGTTAAAAGTAATTAAGTTAATTAAGTAAGTCTATTATTTTAAATGATTGTTGATTGCATCACCTTGCATCATATTTATTTTCAGTTGATATATATATATATATATATATATATATATATATATATATATATATATATATATATATAGATATATATATATATATATATATTGTTATGATTAAAATTCATAACGATTGTGCCTATTATAGGTTTAGCTCAGCAGGGCTCTTTGTTTGTTTATTTTATACGGGTCACTGATAAAGACGGGTGAGCGTCGTTAAGCGGATATGCTTGACTGGCTCGCGGGAAACTAGGGGAGAAGTGAGGGGATTATTCGATTGTGTGTCATAGCGAGTGGACGTCTGTGTTTGAGCTCCTGATTGTTAAAGTGTTTAAAAATGGAGTTCTGTTATTACTAATACATCAATAACTTTGGTAAGCTGTATCTAGTCATCTAGTTATCTGGATTGACCAGAAGTATAATTGCTCAGTGTCGAGTGTGGAGAGATAATAAATAATATTGAGAACTAAAGGACAGCTTTCCTGACATGGACTGACTGCCTACGGTATTTCGTCTACTGCATATTATCTGCCATTATATTGTTGGCATGAACTATTTATTTGTGGAGCTGTGTGCAGTCTTTAAATAAAAATTGTATATCGTCCACTTCGTCCATTGTGACTCAAATAATTCTGGTGTCTGAGAGATTTACTACCCTAGACGTCATCTTGGAAACAGGAACCATCCTGTTATTGCATATTAACATTAACATCAAAACGACACGTAACACACACACACACACACACACATATATATATATATATATATATATATATATATATATATATATATATATATATATATATATATATATATACGTGTGTGTGTGCGTGCGTGTGCGTGTGCGTGCGTGTGCGTGTGTGTGTGTGTGTGTGTGTGTGTGTGTGTGTGTGTGTGTGTGTGTGTGTAAATTTAGTTTATTACTTGTTTATATCTTTTGGGCTGTGAGTCTTTAAGTGTATCATTGTTTTCTTCAAGCTAAATCGGGAGATGGGGCTCTTTCGGGATCCCAGAGTGAAGCTACCTCCGGAGACCAGAATACTTACTGAAACCCTGTGTCTAGTGAGGATTGGCCTCTTTGTCACTCCGACCCCAACTGTATTGTTGCCCCATCAGAACATATATAACGACATATTTAAGGAACGAAGTACAACAGTAAAACTGCTGCACATGCGTATAATTCCATAAAAACAGGAACCAGAAATGGTAGCTGATCCATTTAAAAATATACCTATCGATACGAGATCGCCTAATATATTACTGCATTGGAACTAAATGAGACACAAAACCTACACTTGAAAAGGATATTGGACACTCTGGCTATTGTGTCTGGCGTTTTTATATCTCAAGTCTATCTGACCATTGATTATTGACTGGGACAAGGACAGTGTGGTTTTGATGAATGTTTATGTTTGCGCCTCAGTACTGTCGTGAAACGAGTGTGTAAACCCACTACTTTGTTAAATCATTATGTCGGGATACAAATTTGTCCCAGCCAATCAACGAGCACCGTTCACCAGTCTCTGAGACAGAATAAAATTAAACTTAAGCCCTGTTTTTCGGATGTCGGTTGCGGCCATCTTGTCATGCAATATGGCGGAGAAAACAGAATAAAATTAGGCTGTACGGAGCATGGTACGAAACTGCAGACAACCAATCAGCTTGCCCCGCCAAGAACCAACCAAACGCTTTCCTTAAGCAGTAGAAGTTACTTCACCTGCCTATATAATCGGGCGAGATTTTATGCAAAAACACGCAACACCAACACGAAGCCAGATACCGACCGACCGAAGAAGAGAAGCTGTCAATCTTGATTTATTGCTTACCTGAGTGCATTGACCTGGCAGACTGCTTCCCTAGTCGAGTCACTGGCCGGTTTAAATCTTGGAGGGTTTTATTCGTGTCATCAAACCTGAGGTCGTATGTCGTGTCAATCCAGCTGCCTGGAACGTCGCAGGAGCACAGTGATTGTGCAGGATCTACCTCTTTAGTCCCCCTCAGTCTTGGGTGGGCTAACGAAACGACCATCAGCGGATGCTGTGTGCAAGAAACTAAGAAGGACATAACTTTTGAGAGATGAGTACACATTAGTACCATTTCTGTCAGCATTGTGAGCAAATTAACTGTCAGTGACGAAAAAGAGATTTAGCGTAGCAAGAGACAATAATAAGATCATAGCTGATAAATTATATATATATATATATATATATATATATATATATATATATATATATATATATATATATATATATATTTACTATAATTGAGTAACAGCACAGCTGATATAATTGTTTTGTTTCTATAATTGGAAGACTTGTAATATAAAAGTGTATATATATTTGTAAATCATTTGTAAACTTACAAATCCATTACATTCCATTTTTTTCAACATTCACCCTTCAGCACAAGAGTAGATAGTGTTTATACTAAATAAATAATAAAGAAATTGTATCTGAAGACTTGTCAATTTTATCATTGTTAAGTAAAATCTGTTTCCTTATCTTAATATCACAGTTAGTTACACAGCGGAGGTGGCAATTTATGTCGGTCTCCTCTCTACTAATTTTTTGAGATCAGATCATTCACAGCCGTAACTAATTTGTGATACCAGTAGTTCTCTCAGACACTGGGACTTCACCATTTTCTGCAGAAATTCTATTTCTGTAATTGTCAGTACTATACTGATCCAAGAGCCAATAAAAACCTCACGCCACTCTGGGGGCTCGTTCCTGGGATATTTCTATATATCTTGAGCCATACTTAGTCTATTCATCTATCTGCTAACTCTATCTTGTGCAACCCATAGATAACAAAAGAAACAAATTTGTGAAAAAATTCTATAATAGGATTTTTAATTGTTTTCTTAGGAGGAGTACCATTTAGTACTCAGTAAATAGTTGATGCTCACAAAGTTGCACGGAAATTATTTGTTCATTTAAATTAATTAAGTTTAATTATAATATTTGGTTATAGTAAATTTACATACCCTATCTCTGTAACGCCATGGCTGATCTGGTGAAGTTCAGAACTGCGGTCATGCAGATGGGTAAGGAATTAAATATTACAGTTGATGCTCTTATTCAGTATGTCACAACAGAAGTGGACAAACACATGGATAGAGAAGAAAGAAAGTTGCAATTAGAGACTGAAGCAAAGAAATTAGAGGCTGATAGAGAAGCAAAGAAATTAGAGGCTGAAGAAAGGCGGTTGCAAGCGGAAGCTGAGAGAGAAGCCAAAAGACTGGAAGCTGAGAGAGAAGACAAAAGACTTGAAGCTGAGAGAGAAGACAAAAGACTGGAAGCTGAGAGAGAAACCAAAAGATAAGAAATTGAAGCCAAGAAATGGGAGGCTGAAAATGAGGCAAAGAAAATTGAAGCTGAGGAAAGGAAATTACAAGCAGAGAGAGACCATAAGTTGAGATTAAAAGAGCTTGAAATTCAGGCAAATACTGGCAATAATGGGGTAGCTCACCTCACTCTGAGAATAGCTCCATCCAGAGCATCTCAAGTGGGGCCATGAATTTTAATCTGGACCCATTTGTTGAGAAGGAAGACGCCATTGAGTCGTACCTGGATAGATACGAAAGACTTGCCACTGTGATAAAGTACATTGATACAGCGATAAAATTATTAATTATAAGTATAAAAGTTAAAATAATATGAGTAGAAATAGAAATAGTAAAGTTGTAACGCGTCTTCTTTCCCCGCGTCAGTCATCGCATTGAGGTAAGAACGTAGTGTGAACACTTATTGCCGTGCTAGTGGTATTGGACTTTATAACTCGCCCGTCAAGGGTTAACGGTAAAAATTTTGAAAACGACAAGCTTAGTTGTTCCAAGAAAGATAGTAAGAATAAAACAGGGGAGGCATAAACGAACGCATAAAAGTGAGAGAGAGAGAGAGAGAGAGAGAGAGAGAGAGCGAACACATGCCACAAATTGTCAAGCGTTAGATTCTTGGACTAGCTACCCAAGACGACAGTGCGAGACGATACAGTGGCAGGTGTTCGGTAACGTGTCGCAAGCTTTGTAGAATTTAAAAATACCCCGCAAAACCCACTACTTTTTCGGACTATAGGCACACTGAGAAAATATATAAACACACAGACAGCGCTTTCGCTGCAAAAGAGTCCATTTTATGACGTAACAGACTAGTAGTTTCAGTTTTGGACAACGCAAAAGCGGGAAAGAGATGGCGTGTTTATGTAATGTTAGATATTGAAACTGATATGGAAAATATATGGAATTCGTTATTACTAGAAATATGAACACAAAACTTAGTTAGTTTGATGGCTTATCTTCTCCTGATAAATAATATGTTTTAAAAATACAAAATCCCCCAGTAGATAAGAAAGTTATTGACAAAAGACTGTATTTGTTCGTGCAGACAAACGGACAGACTGGCGGTTTTGCATTCACTAACGATTACAATTTTGAACGCGTTGTTGGAAATGAGACAAGCAAGCATGTATTCTGTTGGAGGAGGGGTAAACAAGGGTAGAGAAATTATGTGATGGCTTAATACAAAATATATTTTAGCAGTAGAAATCTAAGAATGAGTGAGGAGAAAACTTGTCTGGTCCAAAAATCAAGTCTGTTTTTGCTTTTATTTTCAAAATTCAAATTGAAAAGCTTAGTCTTCCGATCTGATTGGCCAACGCATTTTATATTATGGAAAACTTAGTTAGGTTTTTGCCATTTTGTAGAAAGCTGTCCCTGAAGCAGGTTGATGTGATCCTAGATGTTTGACTTTTATTTGTAACTAAAACTAAAAAGTATTTGTCATAGTCTAGCCAGTAGCAAAGCTGAATTTGTGCCATCCATCGCACCTGTGCTTATTTCATTGAATTCTGGTAAGAAGAATATCTATATTATTATGTAATATGTGCAAAGGCAAAAAGTGGGAAAGTGTATGACATGCCTAAAGAGACAGTTTGGGTATATCTATTTGATTTATGTTTGAATATTGCATTGTTGTTATTAAAAATTATTATAAGACTAAAGTAGAATAGCAAGCCTCTGTGTTCACTGAACACTATTGATTGCCTGGAGCGTTTATATTCTGTAATAGAAGAAAATCATATATATATATATATATAAGAAGATGTACATACTCCTATTAAATTGTGTTGAAGAAGACTATGTAAAATGACAGTGGCGTATCTGCCATATGGACCTGAGGTGTGGTCACAATATGATGTGAGTTCCAAAAAAACTTAGGGGCTGGTGCACTTGTAATGCACACGAGGCTGAACTCCATCATGTCATGTAGAGAGTTGAGGGAAAAATATAACAGATATGAAAAGGCCAGGGTGTCTTTTATGTTGCAGGGTTTTATTTCCTGTTACCAGCCGGTGACAGGAAAGCTGAAGTACGAGGGAAGACAGTAACGTCTCCAGTACAGCGTATTCTGTCTAATAATTGTCAAGTGGAGCTCTGAGAGCTGATGTTCTTTACAGAGCCATATCAACGATTGAATCTTCACGAAGGAAATTTCAGGTTATGTGCCACATTCTGGGCAATCTGACACTTTATCTGGAGAAAACTGTTTCCCTACCTATTAAAAGAAACTCTCGGGGAAATGATGACATAGACAGTCTCTCCAATAACTGACTCACATTATTAATTATTACTTAACAGGCTGTGAAACACCTTACGGAACATTTTAATATTAGTAGTATTATTGTTGGACCAAGAGTCCTTATTTTCAGTTCACTTTTCAGTGTAACATACATTTTCTTCAGTTTTAAAAGACCTGTCCAAAAGAGATTGCAGGACAGGCACAATAAATTGTACAAAAAAAAATATTTCCAAATTGAAAACTAAACAACAGCGTTAGTAAGATTCTATTAGAGAGTTATACTGTGTTGTTTTGATGTACCATCATTTCATTGCATCCCCTAGACACTAGCCACATCAAACACCATACATTAGAATTAATTTACAGCACCGTGTGAGATCTTGAGAGGTAGTGTTAGGTTCCTTGAGAACTCATCTTCTTCAACCACTAGACTCAAGGTCTTAATTAGCTTGACCTCACACAGTTAACACATCTAACTCTATCATTCTTATCTTTAACCATCATAACCTCTCCAGCAAATTAAACTTTGCTACAGCCACTACCTATGGCTTAATGAAAGAAAAGTGGAGTCTTAAACTATCTCATGGATTGAGAGGTGTGGCCTACGATGTAGATTTGAAGCTCTCAAGAGATGACCAGGATGATTATGAAATCCTGAAGCAGGGACTGCTTGTGAGATATAAAAAGAACTCAGAATCATATAGAAAGAATTTCCGAACAGCTAAACTTCTTCCAGGAGAAAACTATCACCAATTCTCTGCTAGATTGGAAACTTATTTGGCAAAATGAAGTAGTTTAGGAAAGTGTCAGGATCTGAAAGAAATGATAATGATGGAGCAAGTGAAAGAGTCCATGCCTCAAGAAAAGAGGAAGTTTATCATGGAACAAGGAGCAGAGAGATTGGAAAATATTGTAACTGTTGCTGAGAGATATCAAGCAGCTCAGGCAGAATTATCAGGAAATAAGAAGAAGCAGGGTGAAAACTTCCAATCATCACAAAACTATTCCAAATATGAACAAAAGGACCATACCACAAGGAACAAACAAAGATTTGACCAAAAGGACAAGAACCCTCTAAGATCGGATAAGACACCTTACCGGAAGGAAGGAAAGTGGTGTAAAACTTGTCTAATGAGTAACCACAATACTGCAGACTGCAGAAGGAAAAACCCTCCTTATTTCGCTGCGTGTCTCACAACAGGGAACAAGGGAAGGAAGGAAGTGGCAGTTAGTCAGAATGACCTCCATCATCCCCCTGTCTGTGAGGAAGTGACATGTAATGGCACTAAAATTCAGTGCTTATATGATTCCGGATTGGAATTCGACTTAGTCGTGAGTGCAGCCCTAGTGCACCCTGATCAACTTACCACAGAAACAGTGGACACACAAGAGGCAATGCAGAGAACCGGCACCATGACACTTCCCATAGCAAGGATCAACGTGAGAACTCGCTATGTGGAAGGAGTGATAAGAGCAGCAGTGAGTGATGATCCTATATACCCGCTGGTAATAGGATGTAAATATGTCTTTTTGGGTGACCCAATAAAACCTGTTGTCATGGCAGTAAACCATACCAGGTCGAGCACCAAAAAGGAGGGAGATCCAATAAACATTCATCGTATACAGATGAAACAGGCTCAAACAGCAGACAGCACATTGAATTGGCAAATTGCCAAAGGCCCATAACTCTCCAGAGAAAGGAGACTACTATATTGAAAATGGCCTACTCTACAGACAAGCTGGAAAAGGACCTAAAAGGCATGGACAGCTGGTAGTGCCAAAATTCTACAAGGAGGAAATTATGGAGCAAGAGCATGCTACATCACTCAGTGGTCACAGAGGAAAAGGGGCCACTGGTCAAAATATAGCCTTGCGATATTACTGGCCAGGAATAATTGAAGACATAAGTTGGTATATGAAATCCTGTTCAGAATGTAACCAGGTAACCTCATTCAGAAGTGAAGACCAGTTACAGGACCTAGGGAAGCATTGTTGTGGACGTAGGCCCACAAAGAAAATACACAAGAGAAAACAACAGGTAGATGCAGTGATAAAGAGAAAACAAAATCACACCAAGTCTACTGTTACACCAGTAACCATGGCAACTCTCCGTATTGTACAGAGAGGGGACGAGAGAATCCCACCCCGACTAGATATTTGTCGGAACACCATGGCCTGGATCATTTGGAAAATTTGGTACATCAGACGGACACTACGAGTTTAATGTACTACCCTTTGAGCTGAAAAATGCTGCAAGTATCTTTTCAAGAATGATGAGGAAATTGTTGGTACCTCTACAAAATCCCCATATCACTAACTTTATGGATGACATTCTTGTTGCTACAAACACATTTGAAGAGCATATAGTAGCGCTCTCCAAGTTGTTTGACAGACTGAGAGCCACTGGATTGACTGCACGTCCAACCAAGTGCTATATCGGTTGTAAGGAGTTGGAATTCCTAGGTCACACTATTTCTATAGGTCATATGTCTCCTGACCCAAAGAATATAGAGAAGTTAAAGAAGGCACCCCGACCTCAAACGAAGAAAGATGTGAGATCATTCGTGTCATTATGTGGGTTCTATCAGAAGTACATACCCCACTTTAACTCTCTGTGTGCACCATTAACTAACTTAACGAAGAAAGGACAGCCTGACAAAATCCAATGGATTGTGAAAAAGCTTACACAGAGCTAAAAGCAAAACTCACCAGCAAACCCATCCTTACGCTACCCGATATCACACAGGAATTTGTATTAAGGACGGACGCTAGCAGTGTAGGTATTGGTGCAACTCTCTTGCAGCAATCAAAAGTCCAGCCAGAGGAACTTTTACCCGTCGCCTACGCCAGTAGGAAGCTGAATGCAGCTGAGTTGAATTACTCGACCCTAGAGAAAGAATGTTTGGCTCTAATTTGGTCCATCGACAAATTTTCACCTTACCTGTATGGGACACACTTCATTGTCCAGAGCGATCACCAACCTTTAACATTCTTGGCTGCATCTAAAAAGTTAAATTCGAGATTGTGTCGTAGATTTTTCGATAGGAGAATTAAGACTAGGTTTGGTCCCTTCTGAATAGGTTTGAATAGGTGATAGACTCAGTGAGAGTTAGTGAAAGGTAATAGAATTTCCACACACGTGAGATGATAGATTTTGATATAGTGGCTGTCTCTGAAAGCGACAAGAATTCTTCTCTCTCTCACCTATCTTCTACAACAGTTGTTACAGCGTCAGACAGACAACACCAATATACATATTACGTATATTTCTATCACTCACAGGCACGCACATACACGTGACGACAGGTAAACACACAGACGTGGGGATATATATATATATATATATATATATATATATATATATATATATATATATATATATATATATATATATATATCTAGAACGAGCTGACCAAACACGATTATTAAGTTCAAGAGCGATTTTAATATCAGGAAAAATCGGCTCACAACATCAAAGAAAGTACATCAAGGAAAATACATATACACATAGTCATAAAAATTCAAGGAAATGTTGCAAGGATGATAGCCCCGTTATAGTGTTAACTCTAGGTTTAGCCCGGCCCCGTTAAGAGAACAGATGATGGCGCCCGAGTCACAGATACATAGGGTTTGAGTCTAAGAGTTTCCTTCGTTTTATCTCGTAATTATATGCACAGAGTTTGAAAGAAAAAAAAAATCTGATTTAACCTAAGACAAAAACACAAGAACTCTAGCCTTAGCAACAAATTATGCAGATTGAAAAAACAAATAGGACAGCAACAGGGTGTCAAAGATATAATAGTGAAAATATCACTCAAACCAGCGTACACTCATTCATTCCGCCATGGCCTCTCATTCATGTACTCACGACTTTGCTCGCTGCCTCTTGGAACACACTGATTTTAGATCTTCACACAGACTCAAAAAAATGCAGTCTTCTGCCAAGAAGTCCCCAGTTCCAAAAGACGTATTTAACTCGGAGTCTCCGGGAACGACTACTTGGGTGTGCAAATTTGTTCAAATGTCTGATTAAGTCACCTAACAATTATTCCAGGCGCGGGAGTTAGCAGAGCACAGTGTCAATAGCGTAGGTTTCTAGAAATGATGAATGTCGGGTCGGTGCCTTCCCTCAGTATAGGATTCACTTTAGTCACACCACAGATTTGTCCACAAGAATATATATATATATATATATATATATATATATATATATATATATATATATATATAGTCGGGAAATGTCAGTTAATACTAGAAGTATTTCGCGCCACCAGGCAGAAAAATTACGTAGAGTTTCTAGAAGAAATTAAGATCTGGCTCCAAGGTCCAGTATTTATCATTACAGTCTTTGAAAACCCGTTATTGGGATATAGTATTTCTGGCTAACTCGGGTTGCATATGCACTGTTTAGACCAGTGGTACTTAAGAAACCCACGTGGTTCAAAATAAGGACTGTCTATTTCTTCACAAGTATGGAAACTACTACTAGGTGCTGGTAAAGTTAGGGTCACCCCAAAACTTTCACTGTGTGGAGGAAAAAATAACACATATAATATAATAAACAGAATCTGTACTGGTTATAACTTACATTTAAACTTGCAAGCAGAGAGCTTTGCTTATCATTTAAACTTCCCGTGACGTAAGTTATATTTAAAAATCAGCAATCCTCATGAATTAAGAACACGTGCGTATTCCGTCACCATTCACGAGGCTCGATTCTAGAGTTTATACGTTAGTTTAGAAAAATACACTCGACTGAGTATTAGCAGTTAAATTAAATTCATAAATAGCTACAATTGCCGTTATAAGCTAGAAATTTAATTTTATTCTGCTTTCCACTGAATGCTTCCCTAGAAAATATAATAGCCTACCACTTTATTTCTCTTCTGCGCTAAAGAAATAGATTAAAATGAATTAAGCGATTTAACACTTTAACACTCACAAAATCTATATATCTATCATATTAATTACCTCAACCACAGAATTACAGGTAGTCGCACAACTTAAGAATAAGATTGCTGAAAATATTTCTGGAAGTCTAGAAGTTCGACAAATTGCCGAAACAAACTGAGATCTTCGCTAACAGCTATTCTGTTTACGAGCAACCTATCTACTGTGAGTCTATGAGCGAGAATGAAATTAAAGTTTCAAACTCGGGCCAAATATCTTAAAATCAGACAAAGGGCCCAAACTTATTTCGCCAAGCGAAATTATCTCCCCTACTCCCAACATTTACGTCCGCTTAACGCGTGTCGTAACTGTCACCTACTGACCACGATGTACGCGTGTCAGTTTCAAATCCCAGACAGCCTGACTCCAATGCAGGGCAGTTTTCACACTACAGCTGACCATGGCCCACCGTGAGCGCCGTGTCAGTTTGGGATTTTCCAGACAAATGTCTGGATACTGACCGGTGCAGATGTAAAGTATCACACCTCACCGGGACTTATGCCGAGAAGAAGCTCGCGCGCTCGGTGAGAATGTAGACGATTTGCTACGTCCTATGTTCAGCGAACCGACTTATCACGCCTTCTGACGCCCTGCAGCCCTGACATCTACGTAATATCGTCCTAGCGCGATTCTCAGTTTTAGAGAAAGGAAAACAGGTAAAGTTTGCGAATTATATGAAAATAATAATATCAAAACGAATGGATGAAAAAATATACAGGAAAAAGGAAATACAGAGATAATAAAAGAGAGAAATCGGGTGAAAGAATAGGAAGAAGATGTAGGAAATTAAATGAATATAAACCCTACGTGACAGAGCCTCCCCCCTTTAAGATATGGAAGCACTCCATGTCTACGTTATGGAGTTTAATTTCCTATAACCGTAGCTTCGGGGTGTCTGTCTTCTTCCCTCTCCTCTTCCCCCTCCATCTCTGTCCAATTCCTACTCAAGTCCACTCCTCAAAGTTTCCTTCCCCTGGAATGTCTCATATGCGCGCTTGAAAGAGCGTCGCCGCTTCTGACATTTTTGAAAGATTTCCTGTGATAGCGGTGGAATATCCCTGCCACTATCGTCATCTTCGTCAGTTTTGGCGATCGTCAGGAGATGGTCGGAGGTTGGCACTGGTTTTTCCAAGTATCTCTTTAAGAGATTTAAATGGAAAACCTTCTCCTTTCCTTCAATAGAGATCTGGTAGTTAGCCTTAGAAATCTTTTTCAGGACGGTAAACGGCCCTTGCCATCCGATCTTCAGTTGGTTGTTCTCGGTAGGGAGTAACACCAAAACTTTCTCTCCTGCTTCCAGTTCTCTCTCTCTTCCGCGACTTTCCTGTATCGGTTAGCGTGCTTGGTGCGTGCTCGCTTAAAGTTAGTCGTTGCTAGGTCCCACCCTAGTTTCAACCGTTCCTTTAAAACCGACATATATTTACTGGCTGAGACAACTGTCTCATCAGCCTTCTCGTCTGTCAGAGACTGGAGTAAGGCTTCAAGCGGGCCCTTAATGGGTCTGCCGAATAAGAGTGTAGCTGGCGGAAATCCTGTGGAAGTATGAGGAGATTCTCTGTAGCCAAATAATGCTGCAGGAATACAGAGATCCCAATCTTCAGGTTTCACTTGTGCCAGCTTACTTAGCATCATGGTGAGGTTTCCATTAGCACGTTCCACGAGCCCATTTCCGGCCGGAGTATATGGCTTAGTGTGGATGTGCTGGGTCCTCAAGATCTTAACGATCTCATCCATCAACAGGTTTCGGTATGGAGATCCATTATCCGTCAACACTTGCTGAGGGAATCCCAACCGAGTGAAAATCTGCACGAGGGCTTCTGCGACATGCTTGGCATCTGCGCATGTTAGCGGGATAGCTTCTGCCCATAAAGTGCATGTATCGACTAAGGTCAGGATAAACCTGTTCCTTCTTTTAGTCCTTTCGAAAGGCCCTAAAATGTCGATCACTACCCGTTCGAATGGTGTTCCCATTATTGGCATTTCACCCATGTGGACTGGGGGTGTCCGTTGCTTGGGTGGTACCCGTTGGCACTGGGCACAGGATTTGACATATCTGATAATATCAGTATTTACTCCTGGCCACCAATAATGAGTGGTTATACGTTGGTTTGTGGCGTTCTGTCCCATATGTCCGCTAAAGGGAAGAGAGTGCCCCATTTCTAGGATTTGGCTTCTGTACTGTTTCGGTACTAGGAGCTGGTTGTAACCTTGGTCAGGCTTGCCCGTTCTCCGATAAAGTACGCCATCCTCAGAAAAAATGTCCCCGTGCTGTTTGGGTTCCTTCGCCATGGGCAGTTTCCTAAAGCAGGGTGCCAAAGTAGGATCCTTTTGTTGCGCTTCTTTAAGTTCCATAGGTAACAAATTAGGCGCAGGCTCCCGTTCCTTCTTGGTTTGCCCTCTTGTAGTTACTGCTGCCACAATCGGCTCTTCCGGTTTCCCAATACACACGTATCTCCCGCCAAGTATGACTGGGTAGATGGGATCATCCATAACAGCTGCTTTGATCACACCTCTGACAAAGTCAGAGTGTATCTCCACCAATGCGATGGGAAGCGCTGTAGGTGCATCACTCTTACGAACTCCACAAAGTTTGACGGTCTCTCCTGTCTCTTGACCGGGTTTAACCAGGTTTCTGGCAACAATGCAATCATAAGAAAGCCCCGTGTCAAATAAGCAAGAAGTTTGAGAACCGTTCAAAGTAACAGTACCTCGCGTTGAGGGTCTATCCCCAACAGGTTGGGAATCACTGTCAATAATTCCGCCTTGCGAGACTGTCAATAAGCATCCGATGCGTTTCGGCTCGGTGTGCTCGGTCTGATCATATGTCCCGTGCTCAGGGGTTCTCCCTTTGCCACCTTGTCCTTTCTGGCTGCGCTGCCATGTAGGGCGGTCGGGTTGATCAGGCTGTTTGGGGTGGTTGGTGTACTTGTTATTGTAGAACTTGGATTTTTCCGGAGGGGGGTTTTGAGGTCCAGTTTCTCTGTGGTTGTTTTGGTTAGAAGCCTGAGAAGATTGCTCTAGGTTATGTTTTCGAAAATGCTCCTCTGTCGGTTTCCGCTTTGTGGCCGGTAGTTCAGCCAGCGCATTGTGATAACGCTCAGACTTTTCCAAAATGTCTTCAAGTTTTTCTGCCCCCTGCTCAGCGAGAAATCTCCGGGTATCAGCAGACAAAGTGTTCTTTATTTGTTCAGTTAGAACAAGTTCCTCAAGACCTTCATAGGTAGAGGGGAGCTGCGAAAGCTCAAGGCACTTTGTTAGATATCCCTTAAGACGAGATGAGAACTGGTGAAAAGTTTCAGAATTCTCTTTCCGGCTGTTGCGAAACAGTTGCAAAAACTTGCGAGCGTTCATTTCAAAGCGCTCCAGTAACGCTTTCTTCAACACATCGTAGTCGTCTTGTTGGCTACTTTCCAGCTTAGAATAAACATCATAAGCAGAACCTTTTAGGGCCTGGGAAAGTTTCATATTCCAACGCGACCTCTCTAACCCGTACAGAGTTGCAATTTTCTCAAATTTTTCTAACCATGTGTCAATCTTCTCATTTGGACAAGGAAAAGATTCAAGAGTGAAAGACATAGCATTTAGTTGAAGAGATTGAGTGTTAGCAGGGTCAGTTAAGGAAGAATGAGGAGAAGACTCTCCATTGCTGGAGGTAGAGGCAGCCCCACGGCTCTGAAGTTCTAGAGCTTTAAGAGCCAACTCATGTTGTCTCTCCTTCTCTCTTTCCTCTCTCTCCTCCCTCTCCTTCTCATGCTGTCTCTCCTCCCTCTCCTTCTCATGCTGTCTCTCCTCCCTCTCCTTCTCATGCTGTCTCTCCTTCTCTTTTTCTCTCTCCCTGCGGATTTCCATTTCCTCGTCCATCTTCTTCTGCTCTTTAGCTTAAGCTGCTTTCTTCTCCGCATCGTATCTCTCAAGTTCGTCTCTGACAAAAGCTTTCGCTTCATCTCCTTCCAGTCCCTCCTCTCTCACTTCGTCCCTGAGAAGTTGTCTAAGCTTTGCCCTCTCGGCCATATTAGGTCAGTGACTGAGACTAGTGGAGAAAAAAAATAGGAAAAAAGATACACTGGTTCCTACCACTTACGAGAAAAAATTACCAAAAATCAAAAGATGATATATTTAACCCTGGGATACCTCCTCCAAATAAAAATCTAACTATCGCTGCTATTATCGGCAATAAAGCACTTAATGCAAAACACGACTACGCCAACTAAATGGTAGTTAAGATTACAACTGAAAAATAAGTTGCTACAGTGGAAAAGAAAAAGAATATTGCAAAAATTAAAGAGAAAAATAATCCCTTAATTTTTAAAGATCCACTATAAGTTCGCCCCTGAAGTCAGATCGGGTAAGGGAGGGAATTAATCTGGACAAAAAGTCCGAAACACACTCCTTAACTTAGTTCAAACGCCGTTCTGCCTCAGTACCCAGTGAATGTTATACACTCACCACTTTACCAGCATTTAGTATTACAATCAGCAGTTAACATATATCCCGACAAAATCAACCTGTAACCAAAATGTATATTATTCAAAGATGCTGTGGAAAAAAAAAAACTTATTAGTTTGTGTGGTCAGCACGCCCGTAAACAGATCGCTAGTCTAGGGGGTAATATTTTTTTTTTTTAAAGATACACAGTCACAAGACATCACACTCTTACTCTATATCAGAATACAGAATCTTAAGTTCAAAATCCAGATAGACGAGTCCACATTTGTCGTACTCGTCTTCCTATTCTAAGTTCAAAAATCCTACGGACGAGAACCCATTTGTCGTAGATTCCCGGTAAACGAGCGACCATTTGTCGTACTCGTCTTCCTCTTCTAGAGTTCAATTTCGATAGGAGAATTAAGACTAGGTTTGGTCCCTTCTGAATAGGTTTGAATAGGTGATAGACTCAGTGAGAGTTAGTGAAAGGTAATAGAATTTCCACACACGTGAGATGATAGATTTTGATATAGTGGCTGTCTCTGAAAGCGACAAGAATTCTTCTCTCTCTCACCTATCTTCTACAACAGTTGTTACAGCGTCAGACAGACTACACCAATATACATATTACGTATATTTCTATCACTCACAGGCACGCACATACACGTGACGACAGGTAAACACACAGACGTGGGAAAACTATAACAATGATATATATATATATCTAGAACGAGCTGACCAAACACGATTATTAAGTTCAAGAGCGATTTTAATATCAGGAAAAATCGGCTCACAACATCAAAGAAAGTACATCAAGGAAAATACATATACACATAGTCATAAAAATTCAAGGAAATGTTGCAAGGATGATAGCCCCGTTATAGTGTTAACTCTAGGTTTAGCCCGGCCCCGTTAAGAGAACAGATGATGGCGCCCGAGTCACAGATACATAGGGTTTGAGTCTAAGAGTTTCCTTCGTTTTATCTCGTAATTATATGCACAGAGTTTGAAAAAAAAAAATCTGATTTAACCTAAGACAAAAACACAAGAACTCTAGCCTTAGCAACAAATTATGCAGATTGAAAAAAAATATTAGGACAGCAACAGGGTGTCAAAGATATAATAGTGAAAATATCACTCAAACCAGCGTACACTCATTCATTCCGCCATGGCCTCTCATTCATGTACTCACGACTTTGCTCGCTGCCTCTTGGAACACACTGATTTTAGATCTTCACACAGACTCAAAAAAATGCAGTCTTCTGCCAAGAAGTCCCCAGTTCCAAAAGACGTATTTAACTCGGAGTCTCCGGGAACGACTACTTGGGTGTGCAAATTTGTTCAAATGTCTGATTAAGTCACCTAACAATTATTCCAGGCGCGGGAGTTAGCAGAGCACAGTGTCAATAGCGTAGGTTTCTAGAAATGATGAATGTCGGGTCGGTGCCTTCCCTCAGTATAGGATTCACTTTAGTCACACCACAGATTTGTCCACATATATATATATATATATATATATATAGTCGGGAAATGTCAGTTAATACTAGAAGTATTTCGCGCCACCAGGCAGAAAAATTACGTAGAGTTTCTAGAAGAAATTAAGATCTGGCTCCAAGGTCCAGTATTTATCATTACAGTCTTTGAAAACCCGTTATTGGGATATAGTATTTCTGGCTAACTCGGGTTGCATATGCACTGTTTAGACCAGTGGTACTTAAGAAACCCACGTGGTTCAAAATAAGGACTGTCTATTTCTTCACAAGTATGGAAACTACTACTAGGTGCTGGTAAAGTTAGGGTCACCCCAAAACTTTCACTGTGTGGAGGAAAAATAACACATATAATATAATAAACAGAATCTGTACTGGTTATAACTTACATTTAAACTTGCAAGCAGAGAGCTTTGCTTATCATTTAAACTTCCCGTGACGTAAGTTATATTTAAAAATCAGCAATCCTCATGAATTAAGAACACGTGCGTATTCCGTCACCATTCACGAGGCTCGATTCTAGAGTTTATACGTTAGTTTAGAAAAATACACTCGACTGAGTATTAGCAGTTAAATTAAATTCATAAATAGCTACAATTGCCGTTATAAGCTAGAAATTTAATTTTTATTCTGCTTTCCACTGAATGCTTCCCTAGAAAATATAATAGCCTACCACTTTATTTCTCTTCTGCGCTAAAGAAATAGATTAAAATGAATTAAGCGATTTAACACTTTAACACTCACAAAATCTATATATCTATCATATTAATTACCTCAACCACAGAATTACAGGTAGTCGCACAACTTAAGAATAAGATTGCTGAAAATATTTCTGGAAGTCTAGAAGTTCGACAAATTGCCGAAACAAACTGAGATCTTCGCTAACAGCTATTCTGTTTACGAGCAACCTATCTACTGTGAGTCTATGAGCGAGAATGAAATTAAAGTTTCAAACTCGGGCCAAATATCTTAAAATCAGACAAAGGGCCCAAACTTATTTCGCCAAGCGAAATTATCTCCCCTACTCCCAACATTTACGTCCGCTTAACGCGTGTCGTAACTGTCACCTACTGACCACGATGTACGCGTGTCAGTTTCAAATCCCAGACAGCCTGACTCCAATGCAGGGCAGTTTTCACACTACAGCTGACCATGGCCCACCGTGAGCGCCGTGTCAGTTTGGGATTTTCCAGACAAATGTCTGGATACTGACCGGTGCAGATGTAAAGTATCACACCTCACCGGGACTTATGCCGAGAAGAAGCTCGCGCGCTCGGTGAGAATGTAGACGATTTGCTACGTCCTATGTTCAGCGAACCGACTTATCACGCCTTCTGACGCCCTGCAGCCCTGACATCTACGTAATATCGTCCTAGCGCGATTCTCAGTTTTAGAGAAAGGAAAACAGGTAAAGTTTGCGAATTATATGAAAATAATAATATCAAAACGAATGGATGAAAAATATACAGGAAAAAGGAAATACAGAGATAATAAAAGAGAGAAATCGGGTGAAAGAATAGGAAGAAGATGTAGGAAATTAAATGAATATAAACCCTACGTGACAGATTGTTAAGGTGGAGTCTGCTTCTGGCGCCTTATTCCTTAACCGTGAATTACATTCCGGGAAGAGACAATGTAGAGCTGATTTTTTTAAGTCGACACCCTATTACTTTGGAAGGACAGACGCAACATGATTAACTACAGCAGGGGTTTACACGTCAGCTATGACAGGTCACAGCTAGGAAAGGATGGGACTATGTCGTGAAACGAGTGTGTAAACCCACGACTTTGTTAAATCATTATGTCGGGATACAAATTTGCCCCAGCCAATCAACGAGCACCGTTCACCAGTCTCTGAGACAGAATAAAATTAAACTTAAGCCCTGTTTTTCGGATGTCGGTTGCGGCCATCTTGTCACGCAATATGGCGGAGAAAACAGAATAAAATTAGGCTGTACGGAGCATGGTACGAAACTGCAGACAACCAATCAGCTTGCCCCGCCAAGAACCAACCAAACGCTTTCCTTAAGCAGTAGAAGTTACTTCACCTGCCTATATAATCGGGCGAGATTTTATGCAAAAACACGCAACACCAACACGAAGCCAGATACCGACCGACTGAAGAAGAGAAGCTGTCAACCTTGATTTATTACTTACCTGGGTGCATTGACCTGGCAGACTGCTTCCCTAGTCGAGTCACTGGCCGGTTTAAATCTTGGAGGGTTTTATTCATGTCATCAAACCTGAGGTCGTATGTCGTGTCAATCCAGCTGCCTGGAACGTCGCAGGAGCACAGTGATTGCGCAGGATCTACCTCTTTAGCCCCCCTCAGTCTTGGGTGGGCTAACGAAACGACCATCAGCGGGTGCTGTGTGCAAGAAACTAAGAAGGACATAACTTTTGAGAGATGAGTACACATTAGTACCATTTCTGTCAGCATTGTGAGCAAATTAACTGTCAGTGACGAAAAAGAGATTTAGCGTAGCAAGAGACAATAATAAGATCATCATATAGCTATATATTATATAAATTATATATATATATTTATATATATATATGATATATATATTATATATATATATTATATATATATATATATATATATATATATATATATATATATATATATATATATATATATCTATATATATATATACTATAATTGAGTAACAGCACAGCTGATATAATTGTTTTATTCCTATATTTGGAAGACTTGTAATATACAAGTGTTTATATATATATATATATATATATATATATATTATAATATATATATATATATATATATATATATATATATATATATATATATATATATATATATATATTGTCACGGAGTGTTTTGAGGCTAATTTGTATGTGTGAATGTTCCCATGCTCCAGCGGGAGTTTATTAGTCATGTGAGTTGTTGTGAGCTGGGAATGAGTGCATGGTAATAATTTAGCTATAGGGTTGTGAGCGTTGCTTGAGACAAGCTGTTAGCTTTTGTTATGCGTGAATGAAGATCAGTGGAGCGTGAAAGGATTTCACGGGTTTTAGGGAATACGCATGAAAGGGGCAGTCAGCGGGAGGAGTGTGTTGGTTGGAGACGTGTGTTGAGTCAGTAGAGAGTTGAGCGAGTAGAGTAGAGAGTTGAGTCAGTAGACAGGAGACAGCATAGAGTGTAGAGCAGAGAAGGGTGGATGTTGCAGTAGTTGTTTATGCATAATCCTAGTTGCTGTGTGTAGTGATTCCGGGAAGCAGAGTGCTTACAGAATATTCGGAATTGATGATGTCTACATTATTTGTAATGGCCCTGCGTCCATTGTGATTTATTTGTGAATCTAATACATTAGTGGAGATTGATACAGGCTGTTGGAGTTATTCCTTGGACAATGAGCTATACGAGCGGTGTATAAGTGTTGTCTGTCTAATCGTCCACATCCACCTACATACACCCTACTCGTCACATTGGGGGCTCGTCTATTCGGATGTTACAAGTGAACCCAGGGCTGTACAGCGTTGAAATGATCTGAGGTCATTTGGTCAGCAGCCGATGGTTTGTTTTTCAACGCAGCGAAGTGTGACAACTTTACAGTAACCAGACGATTCGACACTGTTCAAATCTAGGTCAGTTGTCAACGGTACGTGTGTGCTACCGAATAAACAGTGTGTTATAGGAATGCTGCCTTACAAGTCTGTTTACATCGTTTGCTGCGGTTGTGAAACAGTGTGTTGTGACCAGAAGAATCTGTGATGACCAGAAGAAGAAGATCTGTGAAAGCTGTGAAGCTGTCGTGTTGCTGTGTGAAAAACAAGTGCTTGGTTTTTCACTGTCTGTGTAGCCGGGGAGCTGCAGAATCTGAACTGAGTGTTTTGTTCCGTGCTGTGTGTGGAGTCTTCATATGTCATCAACCTTGGGACTGGCTGAAGACATTATAAACATATCTACACGCTTGGGATATAAGAACTGTTGTAGAGTTTGGACTTCTAAAGTTACTGCTGCAGAGGTGACTTGAAGACAACAGATCAGATCAGTTGATTGTCATAGCCTGCCATTCCAGTACACCAGAAAAAGCTACGTAACCTTAGTTTGTTTTGGTTCATCATTCTAAGGCCATATTTCATTTATTTGTCCAGATTGCTCTATAGGCTTCCCTTGGTAATCATTGTTTTATTGTTGTTGTTGGACGTGATGATTGTGTTATTTATGTGTATTTTGATTTCATCTGTAGGATTTTGCGCTATTTATTCTTAGAAGGGATCCTATCCTGTGGGCAGGATCAGTTGTATTGCCCTTCACGAATAAAGTGTGCATTTTTGCATTAGTTGTTTACGTGCAGTTTGTTGTTGGTTGTATATTACATTCCCTTTTTGACGTTCTGTGTATATGGTGTATTCTTCAGTCATTTTTCTTCTTACACTATCCTGTAAATACGTTAATTTTTTTTTCAATCTCCTGTTTTCGTACGTTACAGAGGTCAGGTACTGTATATTTTAATATTACTTCTGTCACACATCTTGCCTTGTTCTTGTTACCAACCTACCAAGTTGTTGTTTGTTAAATCAGAGTATAGTGTGTATTATCATCATCATTTGTGTCATTGTTTCTTTTGTAGGGCTAATAATTTATTTGAGTAAAACAGTGAGTAAGGTATCATCTTAGTGGTTATTTAAGATATTATTGTGCGGGTGTGAACTATTTTGACATTAAGTTAAAGTATTTCAGGTGCATATAAGTATTATATATATTTATAATCATGTCAACACTTATGGATTTTATCCTTGTCGGTGAGAAGATAGGAAAGTCTGGAGAGGATCTCTTAGAGTTTGCACAAGCTCAATTTAAAGAGGTGCAGGATAAACAAGAACGACATGAAGAGCGAGAGAGAAAGAGAGCGGAAGCAGAGGGAGAAACTAAGAGATTAGAGATACAAGCACAGAAAGAAATGAAAGAAATAGAAGCACAGAAAGAAATTAAAAAGATAGAAGCGGACAAAGAGGTATCCTTGAGAAGACTCGAGTTAGAAAAATCGGGTATAGACGCATCATCAAAAAAAGAGTACGGGAGTATGTACAAGTTGAAACTCCCAATTTTCAACGAATTCATAGATTTTATGGACTGTTTTTTTGGAGAGGTTTCAAATGAAGGCAACTGCCTTAAAGATTAGTAAAGAACTGTGGGGATCACTGTTGACAGATTATTTAACAGGGTCAGCATTAAAAACAGTTTTCCAATTAACTGTGGAAGATAGATTAAATTATGACATAGTGAAGGAAACTTTGTTACGCAAATACAGGTTAAATGAACAAGGCTATCGATTAAAGTTCCACAGTGCGATGACAAGTAGTGAGCAAGATTTTGCGGAGTTTATCGCAGAGATTAAGATGTTATTGAACAGATGGATTGACCTGTCTGGCATTGCTAAAGATTTTGATGGCTTATGTGATTTAATCTTACGTGATAAGGTGATGTCTTCATGTAGCTCGGAGTTGTTGGCTTTTTTTCCAGGAAAGAAAACGGAAAATATTTCAGCAATGTCTCAGTTAGGTCAACAGTATGCAACCGCACATCCGGGGAGACCGATTCATAAATCGGCGGTGCCAGAAACATTTACGACATGTGTGGCCAAGCGGAGTTATGAAACACGACCATATCGGAGACAAAATTCTCGTAGTGAGGAGAGACCTTATGATAAGAAGGCAGTAAGTAAGAAATGGACAGAAAGAAACTTCCATACATCCCCCTGGAAACAGCAGAATATGACAGAGTCAAGTAGTAGAAGACCTTCTGGTTGTTTTAAATGTGGATCACCATGCCATGGAGCAAAGTTTTGTGACAAGCCTGAACCTCAGTCTGTGGCCGAGCCTCAGACTACTACTCAGGGTAGTCCACAGAAGAGCCAACGTGAGGAGTATAGATGCTTTGGATGTAATGGGATTGGCCACCTTCAATTCGATTGTCCTAATAGGAAGTTTGAACGCGCAAGTTCGGTGGTAGTCTTAGATACATTCAACAACGAGAGTTGTGAAGGGTGCAGACCACTTTTTTCATAAAGATGAGACACCAATTCTGATTTGTGGCCACCCACTTCCATGTTTGTCAGCAGTTCATACAGATGGGAACATAGTCTTGCATCCAGGGTACGTAGGACATAAAGTTGTATCCGTCTTAAGGGATACAGGTTGTACGACAGTTGGGGTGCGGAGATCGTGCATTGAGGTTCTCGTTGGTTGGGGCAAACTGCTCGATGTATCACTTTTTGGTGGCAGGGTGGAATTTTACCCTCTGGTGTTGATAGATATTGATACGCCATTCTTGCGGGGTAGGGTAAAAGCATGTGTTCTTGATGATAATGCGGTCGCTGATCTGATACTTGGAAATATTCGTGGTATCAAAGAGTGCACTGATGGAGATATCAAACTATGGAAGCACAAACATAGAGACGATACTTATGGAGGAACTACTAGATTGCAAGGAAAACCTAGGGTAATTCCTGTAGATAGCATGTCATCTGGTAATGTCTGAGTTGCTGATACTTCAGTATTAAATTTAATTTCACCCCAACGAGAAGATACATCGTTTCCAAAACAGCTGGGTCAACCAGAAACTAACATTAGAAGGCATATTAAATCAGCAAAGGAATGGGGTGAACGTAAGATGAATATTCAGCAAAGGGCAGTAAATGAAACAAAGGTGAACTTTACTTTGCCAGAAGAAGGCGAATCTGTCAAATATCCTAAGACTGACCGGATGAAAGAAGAGCGCAGAAAACTGATTGAGAAGTATCGCAGAGTAGGTCATGGTTCCCGTATGCCACATGAGAAACATTACATAAGAGAAACCAATGGTTTAAGAGATTCCCGACACTTTAGAGGAAGCCGCATGAGTAGTAATGATTACTATGGTAATTTTCAAAGTAAACGTCAGATTGGATTTAGAAACAGGTACAGAGGACAAGATATAAACAGAGGATTTTGTTCCAGCAGACCAAGCTATAGTGAACAAAAAGCTGGAGAAATATACAGAGGTGGTTTCAGAAAAGATTGCCGCTGGGCAGACAAAAGAGAGAGTAACCATCTTTACAGTAGACCACGTCGTAGATTGAGTGATGGTGGTGAGTGCTATTGTTGTAGCTTTGATAGTAGCCGAGGATGTCGTCATCCAAAATGGAGCAGCTACCCTGAAGAATATGACCAAGGCTGAGATAATTATGATGCCAGGAAGGGGCTTCTGATAGTATAATATTGAAATTACAGAGCCCGAAAACTAACATCACTAATTCAGAAGGGAAGGCCTAACAGAGTGATTTGTACAAATAAGTGTCAAAGTGACTTAGATAAAAATTTGAGAAGATCTTTTGCAAGTAGTCAACTTTTATGCTTTCTGATTTAAGACAAAATTTTCTTTCTCAGGGCAGATGCTGCGGCATTAGTCATATGTTGGTTGCCCACTAGTTTTCTGCACTCTGCCAAGTCACCAAGCAGCTGAACATTAACCTTACAACAGTTTAATGTTACTAGTAGGACTACCTCCGAAATCGGAGAGTATTTGCAAGAATGGCGAGGGACACTTGTCTCTGTACAAGAAATAAAGGGATACTCACGTAAAATCAATGTCAGGTTAGACATAAATAATAACCTGAGATTTCGCCTCGAGTATTAGCGGGCGTACGAAAAAAAAAAAAACTAGTAGGACAAAATGCCAGACGAGAGAATTTTGATTATAATAAATCATGTTTACTTGTAGTTATATTTGTATAAGTTTGATGACTTTACATGAAATTTGTAGATTATGCATGCATTTCTCTGATATGAAAAATGAATTTTGTTTAACTTTAAAGATATTGAATATGATTATTGCTAGAATAATTTGTATGCTATTAGGGTGGGTTGATGTATTTTGTATGGAAGCATTGTTTACTTTGATGATGTATAGGACTCCCATCTTTGTCTTCACGTGAAAAACCGGGGTTTTTCACAGTGGGGAAAGGGGTGGATGTCACGGAGTGTTTTGAGGCTATTTTGTATGTGTGAATGTTCCCATGCTCCAGCGGGAGTTTATTAGTTATGTGAGTTGTTGTGAGCTGGGAATGAGTGCATGGTAATAATTTAGCTATAGGGTTGTGAGCGTTGCTTGAGACAAGCTGTTAGCTTTTGTTATGCGTGAATGAAGATCAGTGGAGCGTGAAAGGATTTCACGGGTTTTAGGGAATACGCATGAAAGGGGCAGTCAGCGGGAGGAGTGTGTTGGTTGGAGACGTGTGTTGAGTCAGTAGAGAGTTGAGCGAGTAGAGTAGAGAGTTGAGTCAGTAGACAGGAGACAGCATAGAGTGTAGAGCAGAGAAGGGTGGATGTTGCAGTAGTTGTTTATGCATAATCCTAGTTGCTGTGTGTAGTGATTCCGGGAAGCAGAGTGCTTACAGAATATTCGGAATTGATGATGTCTACATTATTTGTAATGGCCCTGCGTCCATTGTGATTTATTTGTGAATCTAAATATATTAGTGGAGATTGATACAGGCTGTTGGAGTTTATTCCTTGGACAATGAGCTATACGAGCGGTGTATAAGTGTTTTGTCTGTCTAATCGTCCACATCCACCTACATACACCCTACTCGTCACATTGGGGGCTCGTCTATTCGGATGTTACAAGTGAACCCAGGGCTGTACAGCGTTTGAAATGATCTGAGGTCATTTGGTCAGCAGCCATGGTTTTGTTTTTTTCAACGCAGCGAAGTGTGACAACTTTACAGTAACCAGACGATTCGACACTGTTTCAAATCTAGGTCCAGTTGTCAACGGTACGTGTGTGCTACCGAATAAACATGTGTTATAGGAATGCTGCCTTACAAGTCTGTTTACATCGTTTGCTGCGGTTTGTGAAACAGTGTGTTGTGACCAGAAGAATCTGTGATGACCAGAAGAAGAAGATCTGTGAAAGCTGTGAAGATGTCGAGTTGCTGTGTGAAAAACAAGTGCTTGGTTTTTCACTGTCTGTGTAGCCGGGGGAGCTGCAGAATCTGAACTGAGTGTTTTGTTCCGTGCTGTGTGTGGAGTCTTCATATGTCATCAACCTTGGGACTGGCTGAAGACATTATAAACATATCTACACGCTTGGGATATAAGAACTGTTGTAGAGTTTGGACTTCTAAAGTTACTGCTGCAGAGGTGACTTGAAGACAACAGATCAATCAGTTGATTGTCATAGCCTGCCATTCCCAGTACACCAGAAAAAGCTACGTATCCTATCCTGTGGGCAGGATCAGTTGTATTGCCCTTCACGAATAAAGTGTGCATTTTTGCATTAGTTGTTTACGTGCAGTTTGTTGTTGGTTGTATATTACATTCCCTTTTTGACGTTCTGTGTATATGGTGTATTCTTCAGTCATTTTTCTTCTTACACTATCCTGTAAATACGTTAATTTTTTTTTCAATCTCCTGTTTTCGTACGTTACAGAGGTCAGGTACTGTATATTTTAATATTACTTCTGTCACACATCTTGCCTTGTTCTTGTTACCAACCTACCAAGTTGTTGTTTGTTAAATCAGAGTATAGTGTGTATTATCATCATCATTTGTGTCATTGTTTCTTTTGTAGGGCTAATAATTTATTTGAGTAAAACAGTGAGTAAGGTATCATCTTAGTGGTTATTTAAGATATTATTGTGCGGGTGTGAACTATTTTGACATTAAGTTAAAGTATTTCAGGTGCATATAAGTATTATATATATTTATAATCATGTCAACACTTATGGATTTTATCCTTGTCGGTGAGAAGATAGGAAAGTCTGGAGAGGATCTCTTAGAGTTTGCACAAGCTCAATTTAAAGAGGTGCAGGATAAACAAGAACGACATGAAGAGCGAGAGAGAAAGAGAGCGGAAGCAGAGGGAGAAACTAAGAGATTAGAGATACAAGCACAGAAAGAAATGAAAGAAATAGAAGCACAGAAAGAAATTAAAAAGATAGAAGCGGACAAAGAGGTATCCTTGAGAAGACTCGAGTTAGAAAAATCGGGTATAGACGCATCATCAAAAAAAGAGTACGGGAGTATGTACAAGTTGAAACTCCCAATTTTCAACGAATTCATAGATTTTATGGACTGTTTTTTTTGGAGAGGTTTCAAATGAAGGCAACTGCCTTAAAGATTAGTAAAGAACTGTGGGGATCACTGTTGACAGATTATTTAACAGGGTCAGCATTAAAAACAGTTTTCCAATTAACTGTGGAAGATAGATTAAATTATGACATAGTGAAGGAAACTTTGTTACGCAAATACAGGTTAAATGAACAAGGCTATCGATTAAAGTTCCACAGTGCGATGACAAGTAGTGAGCAAGATTTTGCGGAGTTTATCGCAGAGATTAAGATGTTATTGAACAGATGGATTGACCTGTCTGGCATTGCTAAAGATTTTGATGGCTTATGTGATTTAATCTTACGTGATAAGGTGATGTCTTCATGTAGCTCGGAGTTGTTGGCTTTTTTTCCAGGAAAGAAAACGGAAAATATTTCAGCAATGTCTCAGTTAGGTCAACAGTATGCAACCGCACATCCGGGGAGACCGATTCATAAATCGGCGGTGCCAGAAACATTTACGACATGTGTGGCCAAGCGGAGTTATGAAACACGACCATATCGGAGACAAAATTCTCGTAGTGAGGAGAGACCTTATGATAAGAAGGCAGTAAGTAAGAAATGGACAGAAAGAAACTTCCATACATCCCCCTGGAAACAGCAGAATATGACAGAGTCAAGTAGTAGAAGACCTTCTGGTTGTTTTAAATGTGGATCACCATGCCATGGAGCAAAGTTTTGTGACAAGCCTGAACCTCAGTCTGTGGCCGAGCCTCAGACTACTACTCAGGGTAGTCCACAGAAGAGCCAACGTGAGGAGTATAGATGCTTTGTATGTAATGGGATTGGCCACCTTCAATTCGATTGTCCTAATAGGAAGTTTGAACGCGCAAGTTCGGTGGTAGTCTTAGATACATTCAACAACGAGAGTTGTGAAGGGTGCAGACCACTTTTTCATAAAGATGAGACACCAATTCTGATTTGTGGCCACCCACTTCCATGTTTGTCAGCAGTTCATACAGATGGGAACATAGTCTTGCATCCAGGGTACGTAGGACATAAAGTTGTATCCGTCTTAAGGGATACAGGTTGTACGACAGTTGGGGTGCGGAGATCGTGCATTGAGGGTTCTCATTGGTTGGGGCAAACTGCTCGATGTATCACTTTTGGTGGCAGGGTGGAATTTTACCCTCTGGTGTTGATAGATATTGATACGCCATTCTTGCGGGGTAGGGTAAAAGCATGTGTTCTTGATGATAATGCGGTCGCTGATCTGATACTTGGAAATATTCGTGGTATCAAAGAGTGCACTGATGGAGATATCAAACTATGGAAGCACAAACATAGAGACGATACTTATGGAGGAACTACTAGATTGCAAGGAAAACCTAGGGTAATTCCTGTAGATAGCATGTCATCTGGTAATGTCTGAGTTGCTGATACTTCAGTATTAAATTTAATTTCACCCCAACGAGAAGATACATCGTTTCCAAAACAGCTGGGTCAACCAGAAACTAACATTAGAAGGCATATTAAATCAGCAAAGGAATGGGGTGAACGTAAGATGAATATTCAGCAAAGGGCAGTAAATGAAACAAAGGTGAACTTTACTTTGCCAGAAGAAGGCGAATCTGTCAAATATCCTAAGACTGACCGGATGAAAGAAGAGCGCAGAAAACTGATTGAGAAGTATCGCAGAGTAGGTCATGGTTCCCGTATGCCACATGAGAAACATTACATAAGAGAAACCAATGGTTTAAGAGATTCCCGACACTTTAGAGGAAGCCGCATGAGTAGTAATGATTACTATGGTAATTTTCAAAGTAAACGTCAGATTGGATTTAGAAACAGGTACAGAGGACAAGATATAAACAGAGGATTTTGTTCCAGCAGACCAAGCTATAGTGAACAAAAAGCTGGAGAAATATACAGAGGTGGTTTCAGAAAAGATTGCCGCTGGGCAGACAAAAGAGAGAGTAACCATCTTTACAGTAGACCACGTCGTAGATTGAGTGATGGTGGTGAGTGCTATTGTTGTAGCTTTGATAGTAGCCGAGGATGTCGTCATCCAAAATGGAGCAGCTACCCTGAAGAATATGACCAAGGCTGAGATAATTATGATGCCAGGAAGGGGCTTCTGATAGTATAATATTGAAATTACAGAGCCCGAAAACTAACATCACTAATTCAGAAGGGAAGGCCTAACAGAGTGATTTGTACAAATAAGTGTCAAAGTGACTTAGATAAAATTTGAGAAGATCTTTGCAAGTAGTCAACTTTTATGCTTTCTGATTTAGACAAAATTTTCTTTCTCAGGGCAGATGCTGCGGCATTAGTCATATGTGGTTGCCACTAGTTTTCTGCACTCTGCCAAGTCACCAAGCAGCTGAACATTAACCTTACAACAGTTTAATGTTACTAGTAGGACTACCTCCGAAATCGGAGAGTATTTGCAAGAATGGCGAGGGACACTTGTCTCTGTACAAGAAATAAAGGGATACTCACGTAAAATCAATGTCAGGTTAGACATAAATAATAACCTGAGATTTCGCCTCGAGTATTAGCGGGCGTACGAAAAAAAAAAAAACTAGTAGGACAAAATGCCAGACGAGAGAATTTTGATTATAATAAATCATGTTTACTTGTAGTTATATTTGTATAAGTTTGATGACTTTACATGAAATTTGTAGATTATGCATGCATTTCTCTGATATGAAAATGAATTTTGTTTAACTTTAAAGATATTGAATATGATTATTGCTAGAATAATTTGTATGCTATTAGGGTGGGTTGATGTATTTTGTATGGAAGCATTGTTTACTTTGATGATGTATAGGACTCCCATCTTTGTCTTCACTGTGAAAAACCCCGGTTTTTCACGTGGGGAAAGGGGTGGATGTCACGGAGTGTTTTGAGGCTATTTTGTATGTGTGAATGTTCCCATGCTCCAGCGGGAGTTTATTAGTCATGTGAGTTGTTGTGAGCTGGGAATGAGTGCATGGTAATAATTTAGCTATAGGGTTGTGAGCGTTGCTTGAGACAAGCTGTTAGCTTTTGTTATGCGTGAATGAAGATCAGTGGAGCGTGAAAGGATTTCACGGGTTTTAGGGAATACGCATGAAAGGGGCAGTCAGCGGGAGGAGTGTGTTGGTTGGAGACGTGTGTTGAGTCAGTAGAGAGTTGAGCGAGTAGAGTAGAGAGTTGAGTCAGTAGACAGGAGACAGCATAGAGTGTAGAGCAGAGAAGGGTGGATGTTGCAGTAGTTGTTTATGCATAATCCTAGTTGCTGTGTGTAGTGATTCCGGGAAGCAGAGTGCTTACAGAATATTCGGAATTGATGATGTCTACATTATTTGTAATGGCCCTGCGTCCATTGTGATTTATTTGTGAATCTAATATATTAGTGGAGATTGATACAGGCTGTTGGAGTTATTCCTTGGACAATGAGCTATACGAGCGGTGTATAAGTGTTGTCTGTCTAATCGTCCACATCCACCTACATACACCCTACTCGTCACACATATATATATATATATATATATATATATATATATATATATATATATATATATATATATATATATATATATATATATATATATATATATATATATATATATATATATATATATATATATATGTAAATCATTTGTAAACTTACAAATCCATTACATTCCATTTTTTTCAACATTCACCCTTCAGCACAAGAGTAGATAGTGTTTATACTAAATAAATAATAAGGAAATTGTATTTGAAGACTTGTCAATTTTATCATTGTTAAGTAAAATCTGTTTCCTTGTCTTAATATCACAGTTAGTTACACAGCGGAGGTGGCAATTTATGCCGGTCTCCTCTCTACTAATTTTTCGAGATCAGATCTTTCACAGCCGTAACTAATTTGTGATACCAGTAGTTCTCTCAGACACTGGGATTTCACCATTTTCTGCAGAAATTCTATTTCTGTAATTGTCAGTACTATACTGATCCAAGAGCCAATAAAAACTTCACGCCACAAGTACTATCTGGCGATTTGCGCTGAGTACTATTGTGTGCCTATGGCTAACTGGGGCAAAAAGTCAAACTGGCGTGATATGGTGAAAGACTTAGATGTCTTTAGAACCACCATGATTTTTGGTACACCCCGTGACAAACGAAGATGCACAGTGGTCTGGTGACAAGCTATCTATCGAAAGGAGTAAAGAAACCCTTCACTCTCTGTGTTGACGACAGTAGTTCTTGCTTATGCCGAAGCTGTCAGTCCAATGCCTGTCTCGACTGGTCAGAAAATCCTTGCTGAAGACAAGTTTGTTACAGCGGTTTCTCCTAGGCTCCTCTCTGCCATAATTTCGAGTCGTTCTCTTGTTCGTTCAAGACGTATGTGAAAATGACTCAAACTATTCCAGTTTTTATACAACGAAAACGGGCTACGAAAAGATTTTGAATATAAGTTTTTCCGGTAAATTAATATCACGCAATCTCCAATTTTAAATTTCAAATATCGAATGTTACAGAATGCTTTAGTGCTAGTTTTATTTTAACATTGCGCCTAAATTTTGGGTCATCAAATAATGTAACAATTTCACCCGCTTCTCGCGCAGAAATCGTATCATGTTTGAATCTAAAACGGCGCAGTAAAAAAGGGAAGAGGGATTCCTCCACACTCGCTTGATGCAGTTTTTGTAACATATTTTGCAAATACGAACGATTCAAATATTACGAGCTAAAAGACGGTGATCGTTATATCACATGCAGTATAAACTCAATCACATATGCTAACAATACAGTCACGAAAGCAACACGCAAAACCAAGAGTTACAAAAAAATTATTGATTCAATAGCGATAACAAGCGTAATCAAAAGAATTATCCTAAATAATTAAAATACAGAAGTAATGGCTATTTGATGAAAACGATTTCTTCAGAATGCACCATCAAAGTAAGCGGTTTTGAATCAAGTCAATACATACAGAAATCTAAGCATGTTGGTGACATCAGGTGGAACATAACCTCAAGGGTGAGGAATTAAATAGCCTAGGCAAAGATGAGTTCAATAACATCAAATGTAGTTTATGCAAAGTAAGAAAGAAAGTACTTAAACATGTTTTATAGCGCCAGTATTGATATAGTGTACATGCTTTACAAGTGAAAGAAAACGGAGCAAAAAACAGTAAAACTCTACCCTACCAAGCAAATCGTAAAAGGCGACAAAGGAGTTTTGAGCACGAGGGTGGCTATTGCATTATGTATAAACTTAAAAATAAATAAATAAGAACAAATAATAGCTGCTTTGAAGAAATTATGGGAAAACTTGGACGTGGAACACTGGTCGAAAATGGAGAAATATTCATAAACTTCGGTGCCTTTGATCAACTGGCTATGTGTGGAAGAATTTTTCAATATTAAACAAAACACAACGCAACGTGCATCTCATCAGTCTACAGACCAAAACAATCAGATTGATAACACTGACAAACAACATTTTTCTTTCTTATATAAGAATAAGTGTTCTTAGGTCAGTTTCTTGCGCTGATTTCAAATTTGAAATCCGTTTATCTCTATCACGTCGGGTTCTTAAGATATTTGTGAATAAATATATTTTTGGGAAACCGTTATTTGCTCCGTTTCATTTTTACTATATAACTTTTAAAAAATTAATAAAATGCAAAATAATTCTACTTTTTATACTGCTAAAAGATGCATGACATATGTTACGTTATATTTCAATTAGTTACTGTATTTTGAAATAATTCTGAGTGAAATATGGCTTCTAGAAATTGTAGAAATTCGGCTGATCTGTTCTGTTACGTGTGCGGATATTTTACCGATCGTGTTCACCAGAAAAACTTTACACCATTGCTAAAGAAAGCATATGAACTTTATTTCGATTCGAAAGTTGATGATGCAAATAAATCTTGGAAGCCAAATGCAGTTTGTTCGACTTGTGCAAATACATTGGCAGGTTGGTTACGAAAATCGCCGAAGCATAAGTCGATGCCTTTTGGAGTGCCAGTAATATGGCGTGAACCGACAAATCACGCTACTGATTGTTACTTCTGCTTGACAAATATCTATGGTTTCACTTTTAAAACTAGAAAGTCTGTGGTTTATCCAAATATTGAATCGGTTTCGAAACCAGTGCCTCATGATCCAATCACTGTCCGATCCAAGTTCCACCAGAACAATATCCGTTGGACGTGAATGAACCACCAGAAAGTGATAGTTTACCTGCTTTAGAAACTAATTCTGACTCGGATTATATACCGGTGAATGATGGTGTTCACTTAATTAACCATTCAGAACTTTCAGATCTAATACGTGATCTCGCTTTCCCCAAAGGACAAGCAGAATTACTCGGTTCGCGACTCAAAGAATGGAATCTTTTAGCGCCCAATACTCCGATATCTAAATTTCGTCATAGACACAGAGAACTTGTTCAATACTTTGAGATGGATGATGACATTTGCTATTGCAAAGATGTAAAAGGTCTAATGGTGCACCTCGGTCATGAGCACATAGTCAACGAATGGCGACTTTTCATCGACTCTTCCAAGACTAGTCTAAAAGCCGTGTTATTGCATAATGGAAATTTATTTTCATCAATTCCAGTCGCCTACTCTGTTCATATGAAAGAAACTTATGACAATATGGCTATACTTTTGGCAAAAATAAAGTACAATGACTACCAATGGCGGATTTGTGGAGACCTAAAGGTCATTGCAATTCTCAGGGCATGCAAACTGGGTATACTAAAGTTTGTTGCTTCCTATGTGAATGGGACAGCCGCAACAGACAGGAACATTATGCAAGAAAGGTGTGGCCTATCAGGGATCGTATGCAGCACGGGCATAAAAATGTAATACACGAGCCATTGGTTAACAAAGACAGCATCATTTTACCACCGTTACATATAAAGTTGGGGCTCATGAAGAATTTCGTAAAAGCGTTAGATAAAACGAGCAAAGCTTTCACTTATCTTCGAGAAAAGTTTCCGCAAATTAGCGATGCAAAGATTAGCGATGCAAAGATAAAGGAAGGTATCTTTGTAGGACCTCAGATTAGGAAAGTTATTGCAGACAAACAATTCGAGAACTTGTTACATGGTAGTGAACTTCGCGCATGGATGGCATTCAAATCGATCGTCGATAACTTTCTGGGAAATCACAAATCTGTCGACTATGTGCATATTGTTAAGCAGTGCATACATGCATACAGAATTATGGGCTGTAACATGTCCCTCAAAATCCATTTGCTCGATTCGCATCTTGACTTTTTCCCTGACAACCTTGGCGAAGTCAGCGATGAACATGGAGAACGATTCCATCAAGATATCGCCGTAATGGAGTCACGTTATCAAGGACGGTGGAGTGTGACCATGCTTGCCGATTATTGTTGGATGCTTCATCGCGATGTACCACATGCCATTCACCGATGAAAGTAGACTGCAAAGAAATTCAAGCCTACATAACTGTTATACTTCTTGTACAAATGATGTTGTAATACTGTATGCATTGTTAAAAAACTTCAATTGCGTATTTCTAGAGATCCCGACCTGATAGAGAAAAACGGTTTGCAGATTTAAAAACAGCGCATTAAAATTGACCAGAAAAACATAGAAATGTTAGAGAAAGAAAAAAAAAATTTTTTTTTTGTTAGTCAGTGTAATTTATGCATAAGCAAGAAGTTTAGATCATTATTACAAGACGTAAAGATTTGTAGACATGCAGATGTGACGTCAGATCATAACCTTCTATTAGACAAAATAACGATGAAACTCAAAAGATGTGCATCAATATATAGCTACAGACAACAGCTTAGGTAAGATATCTTGTAAGATGTTTTCTAGCTCTTTCCAAATAATCAGGTATAGTTGCTGAATTAGAAGCCTCTTCCTTTGTATCTCCGGAATGATCGTATTGTCTAAATCTCGGTGAAGTTTATTATAGAAGTCTTATGCAATAATATGACTTGCATTGTTTGTTGGTGACCAGCGTCGACTGAGAATGATTCCTCTACCTTCCAGCTGAAATCTTCTGTTTTAATTCTGTGTAACGCTGGCTCTCATTCCGTCATTACCTCCTTGCTTCTGGCGAGATCATCAAGCCAGCCTCTTCTGTGCGCACATAATCCTCGTTTCCATGTCCTGAAAAGACGGTTGCTTCAAGATTCAGTAGGTTTGCTCTGCTCTATTCCATCAAAAGAGTTTAATTGTGCAGCGTGTCGCTCCCTTTCGTATTTCGTGGAATTACAACTTGAAAATTTCGAGGTGCTGGACTCAAAAGCACGTATATACTGCGTAGACAACGAAGACTACGCTTGCTTGGCCACGTCCGCCGCATGGAAGATGGTCGCATCCCGAAAGATATTCTCTACAGAGAACTGGCAGGTGGCATAAGAACAGCCGGGCGACTGCAGCTGAGGTTCAAAGATGTGTGCAAGAGAGATGAAGGCACTGGGCATAAATCCAGCAACCTGGGAGGTTGAAGTTGCCGATAGCACTAAGTGGCGATGCTCACTACGGTGCCACCTCAGATTTAGCAAAAAGAACCTCTCACATCAAGCAGAAGAAAAAAAAAAGAACGCCAAAAGGCACACCAAGCTAAATGCAGGTGAGGGATATCACCTCAAGGGAAAATTCCCATAGTCAAGTATGACTAAAGAGGGCTACTACTACATTCCCTTGGCTACTTGCTCGTACTATTTTCTAGTTTCGTATAATGTCTCACACTCCATATTTTTTTATGCAATTAGCCTTTGTTGTTAGAGTATTTAACGTTCATCAGATGTCATAAGCTTCTCTTGTGAGGATTCTTCGGGAGTAGAACCTGTAATTCTCTGTTCATGGTACAACTTCTGTATTAACTGGTGCTCTCGGCCAGGTATGTCTGCCTTAACTTTTTTTTTTTAATTTTGAGGACAGGTTATGCCTCTTTCACTGGTATTACACTAACGATCGATTAATCATTGTGGTGAAATTACAGTGATGCAACGTTAAAATTCCTCCATTTTAAAAGATAACAGGTAAAATAACATGTAGGGATAAAAATATAGGTAAGGTATGCCGCGGCTTCTTCACCTACGCCAGCGTTTTTTAGCGCCATTGAAACTAACTAGTTAGAACATGCAGACTAAACGATTTATCCTTTTAGATGGGGTAGAAACGGAGATAAAAGAAAAAAATGTGACGGTCTGAACACGTGTTTGAATCTAAAGTCTAAAAGACGCAATTTGTAGTTTTTAAGGAAAAAATTACGCCACTAGTTGACACAATGTAAGGAAATGGACAAAAAAACGACCTTAGCTCTTGTTAGAAACAGACATATCTTGGACTTTCTATGGTAATTAGTCCTTTTAGTTTGAATATAGGGGCAAACGCCGTACACGAAGGTTCAAAAACAAATTTCAAAACGAACCTTGAAAAAAAGTAGGTTTTTTCTTAATAATAAGTTTAGGAGAATAAAAACTAGCTAGTTTGATAGCCCATCTTAATCTGAGAAATAATATACTTTTAATTACACAGACGGACAGATAACATGTAAGATATTGACGAAAGACTGTATTGTTCAATACAGACTAGCAGACAGTTATTTGTGCATATTTTCACTAAAGTTACATTTTGACGCGTCCTTGAGCCTAACGCATAAAAACAAACTGCAGGTGGACTAGGGGCAGGGTAGGAGGATAGTAGCTAAAAATAACTTAGCATAGAATCTTAGAAGTAGGGGGAGACAAAATTTGTGTAGTTTTTTCTTGTAGTTGGTCCAAAAACAAGTGTAATTTTGGGAAAAACCAAGTTGGGACGGACAGACCGACAGAAAAATACTACACACTAGACTGAGACTGGACTGAAATTGGACTTTGTAGTTTGAAGATTTGAAAGGTAGAGGGGAAGTCCGCTGATTGGACAGCACATGGCACAAATTTTGGTTTCAGAGTTTCTGGTCTGGCACTGTGCTAGTGCCAGATGCTTGAAGAGGTCCAAGAGGGGATGCCTAAGAAGCCTATCATTTTACTCCAGTACTGTGAGGAGTGGGCCACTTGAATTCTTTACTGCATCGTCACAGGCCAGATAAGTGAAAACCTGGCCTGTTGTGGATTCATCAAACTTGTTTCCCCAAATAAATAAATAACTAACCAAAAACCTGGTGTAGAAAAACTATACTTCTGTTCAATATTTCAAAGACAATGACTCGTGTAAACAGAGATCGGGTATGATGACACCACCCCGACTAAACATCCAGTGCTAGTTTTCCAAAGACACTGTAGTTAGTGTTAATATTAACCAATGTAAACATATATCTATGTACAAAAATTTCATTTTGATTATGCAATATATATATATGCACTTTTATTGATAAATACATATTGTTTCATATGTCCTGACCAGAAGAAAATTTGGTTCAGGACTAAATAAATTCAAAAAATTATCAAATTTAACTTCTAAAAGCCAGTGTTAGTTGATTTGATCATAGAGCTTATTATTAGTATTAGACTTAGTGTTTACATGTGTGTGTCTGTGTATTTAATTACCTACACATCACATTTTATTACCCTAGACATTAAACGTAGCTAACATACATAATAGCAGAATAAGTCTGTTTGAGGTCGTAAGTGGTAGCAGAAAGGCATTCTGTAACTCACATAAACTTTTATCTTCAGGAGCCTTCACAGCTGACCTCATCCAGTACACTAGGTAACATAGCAACCACACAATAACATCAAAAACCACTACAATCATGATGCACAAGGTTCCCGTCGAGATAGTTCATGGAATAAACAATTACACATCCATCCCATCGCTTCCAGATGGTTTATGTATTTCACATATTTGCAATTGTATAATTGGTATAAGTAACACAAATTAAGATGGTTTGGCATTGTCTGAAGAATGGGAGAAAATCGGCTGCCAAGGCAGGTATGGGAGGCTAAGAGCCAAGGATCCAGGCCTCCAGGACGACCCAGAGTCCGCTGGGAGAACAACATTAGACAATCCCTGAAAGACCGAGGACTAGAATGGAACCAGGCTAGGAGGAAGACTGCCGATAGGATAGTACGGCGCTCTCTCTTTCAAAGCTCTACACCTCACGGTAGAAGACGAACGACTAAGTAAGCAAGTAACACAAATTAATGTTTACGCTTGGTTTCATTAACGCAGCCCGTGCCTAAATATGGACCAGATTTTACAATGGAATGCTTTTTAATATTTCAGCCACACCGCTCACTCATAAGTCTCTACGAAGGTACGTATTAATTACGAGAGTCAAGCGACAGTAATATTTGTGACTTTATCATACCATTTCAATCCTTCTATTCTACGCCAGCGTTCCATTTATGAAAGTCTTCTATGTACACTTCATGAGCCTCGGCTTTGCAGCTTCTGGTTTTGCTTCAGAGTAAATCTGCTTTCTTGTTTTTCCTGTCTTCAATCGTGTTTATGGTTTCTGTTGTCCATGCGTTGTGCTGATATTCTCTTTTTCCCAGTACCTCTAAACTTGTCTCGTTCCATATGTCACGGATGGCCTCCCCTGCTTTGCAGTAGTGATCCAACAGTGGCCAAAACTAAAGAGTACCGTATCTAATATGGGCCTTCAAAGGTGTCCCCTTCTCTCTATTCCACCATCCCATCTACCTCAGAATTTACCCTCGATGAGAATTAAACTTAATCCCTCGAGAGAAAACTTCCTTTACATTTAAAACGAATAGCTTTATCTTTATTTTACATTTAAATGAAAAGGTTAATAGTACAGATAGAATATGTTTACATTTACATCTCCAATGATTGAAAAGTGTTCACAAGATAAATTGAATATATTTTCATTTATATCTACACTTGATGAACAGTTTCAAACTTTCATTAATTTTAAAGTGAATATGTTTACATAGACATTTACACAGGTTTGAAAATGTAAATATTATACTTAGAATGTACATCATTTCTTTCATCTTTCCATCCCTGCTCCATATGGAACTTTGGACTACTCATGCTTTTAGTTCTCTTTAAGAAACTAGCGATAAAGCAGACACCAGCGCTTGCAGCGGTGGTTCATGAAATCATCATTCTATACGCTGAGGTTGCCAGCCTCAAACAACTTGGACATCCACTAGCGATTTTCACATATTAATATTAACATGGCAATATATACATATTAGTTCACATGTTTGTAATTAAAAAAATATAAAATGTAAAATGCACAACTTACGCCAATCCTGGCTCACAGACTTTTTGCTGAGATGAATAAAGTTAAGGCACTAGCAGATGCCTTTTTACACGTGTTCTTTGGGTCGTTACTTTTATAAGATAATTCCCTCTATGACTCCGTGTGTTCCAGTTTCCTCAGATTGATTCCGGTTCCTTATTAAAATGGTTTTCCTGGGCTCTAAGTCCTTCAAGAATGGCCCAAAAAGTCCGATCTGATAAACTGAAATTCTGAATTATAACTTCTGGCAAGGTCTGGTTTTAGTCTTTGGCAAGCGATTTCGCACAGTGAACTAGACTTTGCAAAAATTGTCAGATTATATTGCAAGTCTGCCCATGCATTTGTTTTGTTACGGTGCTAAGAAAGCGTCAATTGTTTTCAAACGTACGTGTCGTGGGGAAAAATTTAAAATTATTTCCGACATGGGAAAATTATTTGTATGACGCAGAGGTCCCCTCTCCTATATATGGTAATAAAACATCCGATTGCCTGGCAGCAAACTCACCAACACATCTGTAACCTCATATGGCAATGTGTGTCAGATGTAAGAACTTATTACTTTCATATAAAGTAATGTTTTCGTGAAAGTCGGACAGGAAACGATTTTGTCATTTATGTCTGTCCATAAGGTGTCTCTGTCATAAAATTAACAAGTGATACAACGTAAAAATATCTCCAAAGGATAAAATGTAAGGATAAAAACCAATGCGTAAGCTGCTGGAATACATGATCGCCCGCGCCGCGGGTCATCAGGTGTTAGACTTGAAGGCAAAACGGAACGAGGATCAAAGGACAAAAATCTGACTGAACGCGTACTTGAACTAGCGAGGTTAATGGACGCAAATTGGTGGGGCAAGGAGGAAAAGTCACGTTCCCCCCCCCCCCCCCAAGTTGACATAAAGTAAGGAATTCGACAGAAGGGACCTTGGATATGATACGCCACAGTCATTTATTGGACGCTTTTGCGATACCAAGCCTTTGATTTGAATTCAGCGGCTAAACGCAGATGCTTGAAATATTACAAAATTTAAAAAGTAACTTTTTTCTTAATATTAATGTTAGGAATATAAAAATTAGCTGGCCGGATGGCCCATTCTGAGCAGTGAAATAATATGTTTTTAATTTTACAGACGGATAGATAATAATGAAGATAATGACAAAAGACAGTGTTGTTCACAACAGCGAAAGACTGCATTGAATCAAAAGTGTCGCTATTTGCACAAAAAATCGCGACCTCGAGACGCAGGTGTTCAAATCTACTTAGCATGGAAGAGAAGGGATATTGGTGGAAGCTGTGTCTAAAAATAACTTTTAACGACAAAATTTTGGAGGGGAGAGAAAGGTTGGTTCAAAAATCAAGTACGTTTTGTGAAAACGCAAGTAGAGACGGACAGACTAACAGATAAAAATCCATACTTGACTGAAGCATGACTGAAATGACTTTAGTGTAGGAAATCTGAATTTAAAAGAACCAAGGCATTGATTGGCCACAGACAATCATATTATCCGCGCTCAGACGAGCTTTTTTGCCATTCCTCAATAGTTGTCCAGTGATAGACACAGTAAATTTCAAGTGTGGTGATTTCCAAATGAAATAAATTGAAATAAGTTCAGGGACGCCATACTATAGCCAGCAGCTCAGCTGAGTTTTGCTAGCATTTCTGTGTTCTTTATTCATAATCTGGTAAGATTGAAATTATTTCTTTGTATATTTTGAATATTGTTTAATGTTCGAGTGATTTGATACTGCCATATCGAAATCTAGCCTTACAAACAAGTAAGGATTCGCTCTGGACCCCCCGCCCTAGTTCAGGGTCTAGGGACAAACAATATATAAACTACAGCAAGGTTTAGGAAGGGGTGATCAAGTGTTGAGAACAGTGAATCATATCACCTATCCTATTCTATGGCAGTGAGATAATGCACCTATTTCAGAATCTGTAGACTGGGGAAACTTACCCTATGCGAAACCAACTAGGTAAGATGTGCTGTCTGGTCAGAGAGAACTGACCCTGTTTATGTGGTGTTATTGTAATTTGTTATGTGTAGAAGTGGCTTATTAGGTAAGGTTCTGAGCAAAAACCAATACTTTATTTCAGAGCTGTGAGTTCGATCTTGACACTAAGGTGGTGTCAAATGCTGATTAATAATTGAAGTGAGGACCCGTGCAGGGTACATTTCGACAGAACATCTGTGTATTGCTCAAGCACGGAGAGGTGGGGCCATCATATTCCAGCACCAGAACAAATCTGGCAAAGTTAAGTAGGCTAGCTGGCCTGCTGAACTTACACCAACTTCATAAAACTAGCACCCAAGAGAATTTACTACTGAAGCATCCCATTTCCTTCCATCATTAATGGACAATGCTGTGTAGGCATAAACAGGGAGGGATGAAGCCACCCCAACAGCACATCCATTCATAGTTTTCCCAGAAAAATTAACATTACGAACAGTAATACTATAATTAATCTTGAAGATTGCATATGTAAACATCTTTCATTTAACATGCCATTTATTCATGCCATTCATTCATAAATTTCAAAATCTTTGCATAAGTTCTGGCCAAAATAAAACCTTGGTTCAGAACAAATAAATTTAAAAAAAGATTTTCTATTCTAAATTTAACCAGCTGAATTTAGTTCATTGTGTTATAAATTTTATTGATAGTATTAGACTTAATTAATATCTGTGGGTGTGTGTGTATATGTCCATACAACACATTGCATTCAGTACCCTAGATTTTAACGTAGCCACATTCATTAGTAAAAAAAAAAAGATATGTGTGAGGTCATAAAGTGGTAGCACGAAAGGGCCTTCTGTATATTCACAGTTACAATTATCTCAGGAGCCTTCACAGCTGACCTCACGCATCACACTAGGTGATAACACCACCATACAATACCATCAAAATCCACTACATATATTGGGGTCTTGTCCAGGGATATTTAGCATAAACAGTAATATAAGGATCTCCTGGTGGGAGAAAAAAAAAATTAGGGGAACAAAATTGTAAAATTCCCTTAAAATTAAAAGTGTCCCTTTAAATTAAAAGGGCAATTAGAAGTTGGTGAATCTTCACAGCCAGTAATAATTAATTAGTTAACTGGTTAGTTAGAATTAGTTAGACTATAGTCATAAGAAGTACTTAGTGTATTTACTGGTTAGAGATTTATTTTGTATATTATTATATTGTTTAGAAAGTATGGCGGAGCTAGCAAAATTTAGATCAGCTGCTGTGCTGACCGCAAAGGAGATGGGAATGGATGGTCAGATTTTAATTCAATACGTAACGGCTGAATGTGATAAATATATTGAACGGGAAGAAAGGAGATTAGAAAAAGAGGCTGAAAGAAAATTAGAGTCTGAAAGGTTGGCTGAAGAGAAGAGGTTAGAGGCGGATAGAGAAATTAAGAGGCTGCAGATTGAGGCAGAAGACAAACGACAGCAAAGGGAGGCAGAAGATAAAAAGGCCGAAAGGGAGGCAGAAGATAAAAAGGCCGAAAGGGAGGCAGAAGATAGAAGGTTGCAAAGGGAGCATGAATTACGACTAAGGGAGCTGGAATTACAAGGCCAGGCTCCTGAAAATGGTGCCAGCCCTTTTGCCTCAGATGCTACGCCTAGTTTGGGAACCTCAAACTCAGCTATGGGGTTTCATTTAGACCATTTTGTTGAAAAAGACGATGACATAGAGGGGTACCTAGGACGTTTTGAGTTATTAGCTACTACATATGGGTTAGAGAGAGAGAGGTGGAGTTTAAAGCTATCACAAGGACTGAGAGGTACTTCTTATGAAGTCTTTGCTAAAATGAACAGGGAAGACCAAGACAATTATGACATGTTAAAGCAGGCTTTGTTATTAAGGTACGAGAAGAATGGTGAATTTTATCGTAAGAAATTTAGAAATGCCAAACTGTTGTCTGGGGAGACATACCACCAATTCTCTGCTAGACTGGAAACCTATTTGGAGAAATGGACTGCTCTGGGGAAGACCCAAGATCTTAAAGAAATGATCATGATTGAGCAATTGAGAGAGTCCATGGCTCCAGACATGAGAAAATTTCTCATGGAACAAGGTGCAGAGAAGTTGGGAGAGGTTTTAAATGTCGCTGAGAGGTATCAGGCAGCCCAGGCAGAGGTAAGTGGTGCTAAAAAGAAGCACATAGATAATTTTAAAGCTCCACAGCAATTTAATAAATTTGATAATAGAGAGCAGGGAAATAAAAGTAGGACAAACTTTGAGCGGCCAAGAAATGACTATCGCGACAGAAACTCACAGTTCAATGACCAAAAGTTCAATGAAAGAAAACCGTTGAACCAAGGAAAAAGATGGTGTAAATGGTGCAAGAAGGATAACCATAACACCGAATTTTGTAGAAGGAAACCTTCAAACATTGCTGCAATGAAGTCGGGGACGCAAAGATTAAAGGTTAATCCTAATGGACAACAGGAACCTTATCACCCCCCAGTTTGTGAGGATGTTATTTGTAATGGGGCCACCATAAGGTGCCTTTATGATACAGGTTTGGATTATGATTCAGTTGTGAAGTCTAGCCTAGTGGACCCAAGTCAGTATACCACAGAAACAGTGGAAATACAAGGGGCGACCAAGGACATACCACTCATGACACTTCCCATCGCAAGGATAACGGTGAAAACTCGCTATGTGGAAGGAGAAATCAGAGCAGCAGTGATAGATGAACCAATCTACCCTCTGATATTGGGGTGTAGATACGTCTTCTTGGGGAACCCCGAGAAACCTGTGATCATGGCGACAGTGCAGACCAGGTCACAGAAGAAGGAGGAAGAAGGTGAACCTATAAATGCTCATCCAGAGGAGATGAGAAAGGCGCAGGCTGAGGATAGGACACTCAAGCCATGTTTTAAAAAATTGCCCAAATGCCACACACCTCCGAGCAAGGGGGAATATTTCATGAAGAACAAACTATTATACAGGAAGGCCGGAACTGGAATAAATGGTCACAACCAGCTGGTTCTTCCCACCTCATATAGAGATAAAGTGATGGAACTCGGGCATGCGATTCCCTTCAGTGGTCACATGGGGATCAGCGCCACAGGACAGCGTATAGCTTGTCATTACTTCTGGCCAGGGATAACGGAGGATATAAAAAGATATGTCAAATCCTGCCCTGAATGTCAAAGGGTAGCTCCAAAGCACTGGACTGCTCCTGCAACTCTAGGGGAAATGCCCATAGTGGGAACACCTTTTGAGAGGGTTGCAGTGGATATTGTGGGACCTCTCACTCGGACCAAGAGGAGGAACAGTTACATCCTTACTCTGGTGGACACTTGTTCTATGTGGGGAGAGGCGGTAGCCCTGCCATCAATTGATTCAAAACATGTAGCAGAGGCACTACTTACAATATTCACCCGATTAGGATTCCCGCATCAAATCTTGACGGATAATGGATCTCAGTTCAAGGGGAAACTAACGGAAGAAGTTTTTAAACTATTTCAAGCCAGACACTTTCATTGTAGTCCGTACCATCCCCAAGGGAACGGCCAGGTAGAGAGGTTCAACGGGACTCTCTTTTCTATCCTGAGAAAGCTGGCACACGAAAAACCGGATCTGTGGGATCAATTCCTGCCCGCCGCATTGTTTGCGTATCGGGAGGTACCACATAGTTCAACCGGGATGGCTCCCGCAACTCTGCTATTTGGGAGGCCAATAAAAGGTCCTTTAGAAGCTTTATTAAGGACCTGGACGGATGAGAAGGCGGAAGAACCTGTTACCTCATCTTATCAATACGTGAACGAACTGACCACTCGTTTGAAAGCTGGATGGAAACTGGCAAATGATAATTTGAAACAAGCCAGGAAGAAACATGCAGCATATTTTAATAGGAAGGCAAAGGACCGAGAACTAGCTGTGGGAGAGAAGGTGCTTCTTCTACTACCCGGTAGCCAGAATAAATTACAAATTGGTTGGCAAGGTCCATATACGGTTCTAGAGAAGGTGTCTAGAACAAACTATAAAATTGACAAAAAGGGGAAGGAGAAAGTTTATCATGTAAACTTATTAAAGAAGTATCTGGACAGACCACTCCAGGAAAGCACCCCCTTATTGACCTTGGCTATTGCAACCCAGATGCAAAAGGAACCACTCACCTCACATGAATACCCATTACATCCTTGTGAAACAGCAGCACAGGTAAAAGTCAGTAAGCACCTGACTAAAAACCAGAGGGAGAGAGTTCAACAGGTTCTGGAGGAACATACAGATGTACTAACAGATAAACCAGGCCATACAAATTTGCTACAGTATGACATGAAACTGGTAGACTCAAACCCAATCTGTATGAGAGCCTATTCTATTCCGTTCGCGAAGGAGAAGGCATTGAAGGAAGAAATAGATTATTTGTTGAAGGAGGGGATTATTTCGCACAGTGAATCATCTTTTAGTTCTAGTGTCGTTTTGTTGAGGAAACCGTCTGGGGAACACAGACTGTGCATAGATTACAGGAAACTGAATGCTGTCACAGAAGGACAAGTGGATCCATTACCAGACACAAAACAGTTATTTTGCCAGACTGAACAAGGCAAAATACTTTTCAAAGGTGGATCTTAGTAAAGGATATTACCAGATCCCAGTGAAGCCTGAAGTGAGACCTTATTTGGCTTTTAGCACTTCGGATGGACATTATGAATTCAATATGCTACCCTTCGGACTGAAAAATGCTCCGAGTGTATTTTCAAGGATGATGCGCAAATTGTTGGATCCCCTGAATAACCCATGTATCACGAATTTCATGGATGATATTCTCGTCGCCACAGAGACATTTGAAGAACACATTGAAGCTCTAGAAATGTTATTTAATAGACTTCGGGAGGCGAACTTAACTGCTAGGCCAACAAAATGTTGTATTGGATGCAAAGAGTTGGAATTCTTGGGACACACTGTATATCAGGGTAACATGACCCCTGATCCTAAGAACTTGGAAAAACTGCAGAGAGCACCTAGACCACAAACAAAAAAAGACGTGCGATCATTCGTGTCGTTATGCGGATTTTATCAGAAATACATCAAAAATTTTAACGCTATTTGTGCTCCTCTGACTGATCTGACTCGCAAGGGACTTCCAGATAAAATTATTTGGACTGCACAATGTGAACTAGCGTTCCAAGAGTTAAAGGAAAAACTCACTAGCAGGCCTATTCTCAAACTGCCTGATTTGACACAGGACTTTGTCTTAAGAACCGATGCAAGTAATGTAGGACTCGGAGGGGCTTTGTTGCAAAGATCATCTTCACCTGATGGGGAACTGAAACCAGTCGCTTATGCAAGCCGCAAATTGAATAAGGCGGAACAAGGATACTCCACAAGCGAAAAAGAATGTTTAGCGTTAATCTGGGCAATAAAGAAGTTTCAAATCTATCTGTATGGTAGGACTTTTGTGGTGGAGACGGATCATCAGCCTCTCGTATTCTTATCTCAGGCTAAGCATGAAAACGCAAGATTGCTGAGGTGGTCTTTATTACTTCAACCTTATCAGTTTAGTATCCAATATATCCCAGGCAAATTGAATGTCGGTGCAGATTTCCTCAGTCGGCACCCCTGTGATCAAAATTAGAGTAATGGCAGACGGGAGGAGAGATTTTATCTATGTGTATCACTGGTGTTGGAACTTGCCGTAGGCATGTTTTCAAGTGGGGAGATGTGTCATAAAATTAACAAGTGATACAACGTAAAAATATCTCCAAAGGATAAAATGTAAGGATAAAAACCAATGCGTAAGCTGCTGGAATACATGATCGCCCGCGCCGCGGGTCATCAGGTGTTAGACTTGAAGGCAAAACGGAACGAGGATCAAAGGACAAAAATCTGACTGAACGCGTACTTGAACTAGCGAGGTTAATGGACGCAAATTGGTGGGGCAAGGAGGAAAAGTCACGCCCCCAAGTTGACATAAAGTAAGGAATTCGACAGAAGGGACCTTGGATATGATACGCCACAGTCATTTATTGGACGCTTTTGCGATACCAAGCCTTTGATTTGAATTCAGCGGCTAAACGCAGATGCTTGAAATATTACAAAATTTAAAAAGTAACTTTTTCTTAATATTAATGTTAGGAATATAAAAATTAGCTGGCCGGATGGCCCATTCTGAGCAGTGAAATAATATGTTTTTAATTTTACAGACGGATAGATAATAATGAAGATAATGACAAAAGACAGTGTTGTTCACAACAGCGAAAGACTGCATTGAATCAAAAGTGTCGCTATTTGCACAAAAAATCGCGACCTCGAGACGCAGGTGTTCAAATCTACTTAGCATGGAAGAGAAGGGATATTGGTGGAAGCTGTGTCTAAAAATAACTTTTAACGACAAAATTTTGGAGGGGAGAGAAAGGTTGGTTCAAAAATCAAGTACGTTTTGTGAAAACGCAAGCAGAGACGGACAGACTAACAGATAAAAATCCATACTTGACTGAAGCATGACTGAAATGACTTTAGTGTAGGAAATTTGAATTTAAAAAAAACCAAGGCATTGATTGGCCACAGACAATCATATTATCCGCGCTCAGACGAGCTTTTTTGCCATTCCTCAATAGTTGTCCAGTGATAGACACAGTAAATTTCAAGTGTGGTGATTTCCAAATGAAATAAATTGAAATAAGTTCAGGGACGCCATACTATAGCCGGCAGCTCAGCTGAGTTTTGCTAGCATTTCTGTGTTCTTTATTCATAATCTGGTAAGATTGAAATTATTTCTTTGTATATTTTGAATATTGTTTAATGTTCGAGTGATTTGATACTGCCATATCGAAATCTAGCCTTACAAACAAGTAAGGATTCGCTCTGGACCCCCCGCCCTAGTTCAGGGTCTAGGGACAAACAATATATAAACTACAGCAAGGTTTAGGAAGGGGTGATCAAGTGTTGAGAACAGTGAATCATATCACCTATCCTATTCTATGGCAGTGAGATAATGCACCTATTTCAGAATCTGTAGACTGGGGAAACTTACCCTATGCGAAACCAACTAGGTAAGATGTGCTGTCTGGTCAGAGAGAACTGACCCTGTTTATGTGGTGTTATTGTAATTTGTTATGTGTAGAAGTGGCTTATTAGGTAAGGTTCTGAGCAAAAACCAATACTTTATTTCAGAGCTGTGAGTTCGATCTTGACACTAAGGTGGTGTCAAATGCTGATTAATAATTGAAGTGAGGACCCGTGCAGGGTACATTTCGACAGAACATCTGTGTATTGCTCAAGCACGGAGAGGTGGGGCCATCATATTCCAGCACCAGAACAAATCTGGCAAAGTTAAGTAGGCTAGCTGGCCTGCTGAACTTACACCAACTTCATAAAACTAGCACCCAAGAGAATTTACTACTGAAGCATCCCATTTCCTTCCATCATTAATGGACAATGCTGTGTAGGCATAAACAGGGAGGGATGAAGCCACCCCAACAGCACATCCATTCATAGTTTTCCCAGAAAAATTAACATTACGAACAGTAATACTATAATTAATCTTGAAGATTGCATATGTAAACATCTTTCATTTAACATGCCATTTATTCATGCCATTCATTCATAAATTTCAAAATCTTTGCATAAGTTCTGGCCAAAATAAAACCTTGGTTCAGAACAAATAAATTTAAAAAAAGATTTTCTATTCTAAATTTAACCAGCTGAATTTAGTTCATTGTGTTATAAATTTTATTGATAGTATTAGACTTAATTAATATCTGTGGGTGTGTGTATATGTCCATACAACACATTGCATTCAGTACCCTAGATTTTAACGTAGCCACATTCATTAGTAAAAAAAAGATATGTGTGAGGTCATAAAGTGGTAGCACGAAAGGGCCTTCTGTATATTCACAGTTACAATTATCTCAGGAGCCTTCACAGCTGACCTCACGCATCACACTAGGTGATAACACCACCATACAATACCATCAAAATCCACTACAGTCTCACACATGAGTAATCTCGTTATCTGTCACTTGAGCACACAAAACTTGTCTCTTTACCACCATGGCGAAGACGCACCATTGCCTTTTCAGCGATTAAACAAATACGCTGGGCCGATTTTAGTGTTAATCTGTCGCGGCCAAGGTTTGGTACACGAGAATTTACCAACATGACTGCCGTTTCAATATTGCATCACCTGTCTTCTATCTCAGCAGGGTTGGGCAGGTAAACAGACAAGACGAAATATTACTGAAAGGAGTGTAAGAATGAGAATACAAAATATCTGCTACATAGCAGAGAAAGAAAAAAGTGATGACCATGGAAAAACACGCAATTAGTCAGTACAACAAATGTAACTGATTACTGCCGTAGTGAAAGAGAGATCGAGAAGAGGTCGCCCCAAGCCATCCTGTGACACCATATATTTTTACTTGTTGCCAGTGGTCTTTCGTATGTGCTTCATCATCTAGCTGTTGGAGTACTTGGTATTTGTTAGATACTGTGTGTCGTAAAAATTTTGAATCTGTATGACACCACGCTCAAATTCTCCGCTCAAAAACTAGCTATAATATTTGAATCTAAAAATAACTATATTATTTGAACGTAGTCTAAGACCCCAGTCAAATTTACCGCCCGAAATTTATCTAGTGTATTTGAAATTATCTAAGAGCCTAATATAAATTTAAAAACCAATCAGAGTGCTTCTTTTTTTTTTTTTTTTTTTTTTTTGGTAAGGATAAAGAAACCTTTTAACTTGGTAACAATGCCTATTTTGTGTTTTTGACCGAACGAAGATATTTTATTTCTTAACAACAAAAGATATTTAAACAGTAGGAAATATCTCAAATTATAGCGCTGTTATTGCTTAACACATAAGCATAAATATTCACACATGATAAAATTTTATTGTAGTAGAAAAATTTATTTTAGTGATATTTTCACATCAGGGTAATGCCAAATTTAATTACTTAAAAATTACCCAGATTAAAATGCAAAGAAATAACTAAGGCATATCCATATAGAGCGATAGAGAATAATTGGCCGTTTGGTTATCACTTTTGATAATTAAAATCGGTCAACTAATAACTATAATATAAAATATTTAAAATTAGTCAGATTATACAAACACGCTCAGAACCACATAAGTCACAAGTCTCAAAAATTAACTTTTTGACTTTTCCTCCGATTGGGTGGATGTAATTCTATAAATAGTAACAAGTTGGTACTATCAGGGCCATTCGATTCAAAAATCTGCGCCGAGCTGACAGCATTGGAAAGACAGAAAGAACAAGTCTTTGCCTTCTGTTCTGAAAGCAGTTATAAGATCCCTTAGAAGGCCAGTTCAGCTTGAGTGTGTGAATATATTTACCTGAGGGTAAGGAAGATATGTTTATTTGCTTATTTTGTTAAGTATTAACCTGTGATTAACCAGCCTATTTGTTCGAGTGCTAGTGGAAAGTGAAACTAATGTGTTGTGTCATGCTGACCCATTTAGGAATGTGTGTAGTTTTGCAGACAGGTTCGAAATGAAAAAAATGTGTATAGTGTTTGCAAATATGGTAACAAATTACGACAGTAAGTGTTAGTAGCGATTCACAGTAGTATTTCTTCTGGAGTGACACACTGTTCAAAGATCATGTGATAAACGTATAGGAAAAGTTAGAATGAAGTAATCAATAGGTCACATGCTGTTTTGTACTTAACCTGATTATCGTACGGAAGCCAAGCATGGACTAAGGACACTAACATGAAATCAATACAGGGAAAGAATGATCATCTTGAACGGACTGTAAGCAAAGAAATTATAGGTCTTGTGCAACTTGTTAGCACAATCGCTGAGAAGGGTAAGACTTGATGTTGTTTGTGGGTGAGTGAATTAAGGCAGACTTCTACATGGAATGTGGTTGTCCTTTTATTCCAGGTTATATCACAAAATTTCCTCGTGGCTGTATTCCCTTGAGAGGAAGTGTATGGGTGATGCGAGCTCCTCATACAACTGGAGCCAGACCCCATCTTCTCAGACAGGAGCTACTAAGTTTGTGGTCCTGCAGTGGTATATGAATAGCAGCACCAAGATACGAAGATAAGTCCTTTATAAAGGCCAGTGTCAGAACATCCAATCATTCACCCAAGAGTAATCAAACTAAGATTACAACCCTTTTATGATGACTAGATAAGACCATCAAAATATTCAAAAGACCCTACAGTATAGTAATAGCAAACGTTATCACTTATATGAACAGAAACTGTATGTGTAGTTAGTCCAGTGAACACTCTACAAACACGGAACAGTTTTTCCAATATATTTATTTTCATATGTGAATATCATTTTATTGCTTTTGAGTATTCCTGACCTGAAAAGATTGAGGTTCAGGACAAATTAAATTGTATATAAAATTTCATACAGTCTTGCTTAATAATTTTATTAAAGTTAAAGTTCTGTTTTGAAATTAATAACTGTTATAATAAATAAATTACCCTAGACAACTTGCCAAATAACACAACAATAACTCATTAATCTTTGTGGGATCTAAAGAGGTAGCAGTTATGGACTCAGAGTACTACATCATCAACATCTTCTCTGAGAACTTACATAGCTTGACCCCACTTGGATGTCTATACACCCTTGCTCTTTTCAGAGAAGGGGGTATTACTTATCAGACCAGTATCTTATCTGGCACTATCCTGGTATCCTCTGATACATCTAATTGTCCAGGATAGCCTATATTTCAATAACATCAAAACCTCTTATGACACTGTGATTGAAAATATTGCCCTTATTTCCTGATTTCGTAGATATTCCACATTATACTGCTGTCTATAGCTATGTACTGTTGTAAATTTCTTGAGTTTTAATTTTGTTTTGGCTAACAGAAGATGGTGATCTGATATCCAACCTGCTCCTCTATATACGTTTATATCATGTAATGATGACCTAAACGTCTTATTTATGCATATGTGATCAGTCTGATTCTCAGTTCTGTGGTCTGGTGATAACCATTTTGCTTTATGTATTCTTTTATGTGGAATACGCTTCCTCCTATTGCTAGTTCATTTGAAGCACAGATGTTGTTGAAAATAGTTCACCATTCTCGTTCATCGTACCTATTCCATGTTTTCCCATGATTTCTTTAAAGCCGGTGTTGCCTGTTCCTATTTTTGCGTGTAGGCTCCCCATAAAAATTGTGATGTCCTTTCTTCCCTTTTTATCCAAAAAAATTGTGTAGGTTGGTGTCAAATTCGTCTTTCATATATTCGTTGCTGCTTAACACTGGATTATGTTTATATTAATTTTCTTTTTGGCTGTTTTAAACATTGTTGTTATAATTTATGGTATTTCGCTTAGACAATGAGTAAGTAATACGGGGATTGTAAAATTACAACCTCTTAGGTCACTGCACTAATCTTAAATAGACGGTAACCAAATTTCCATTACTGTCCACAGTGATGCTTTATCGTCTGAACCTGTTAAACCATGAATTCAATATGGTCATAAAGTGTATTATTCTTGCGGGCTTATCAATCTATATTTCGTATCTATGTCCTGGCTATATCTACCAGTCCTTTTCTCACTTTCCAGTAATAATTTTGTATTTTGTAGAAAACATTTAACCTACACCGACCTAACCCAAATAAATTTAAAGTCAGCTATTTCGATTTCCCTTCTGAAGTTTTCTTAATGTCCATGCACGTTTCTGTAATAAACAAGTCTTTAATTTTAATTCTGCTAAGAATAGATCGATTATGATCACATGCAACTCCTGATGCTCCCTACTGGAGACTCGATTCGTAAGACAGTCCCATTAATGTGTGTGTCGCTTATCTCCATTGGTCTGCCTTTAATGGTCCACAAATGGTGGTCAGAGAGTTACAGTAAAAGGATGAGTTTATAGAAGGTAGTAACCTTCGCTCAAGATTTACTCTTAGCAGTGAGATAAATAGGACGATTAGGTTCCTCAAGGATTTGATGAAGGCAAATACAGAAAACTGAGTGTTCTCGGCTTATGTAAAGTTTTTATCCACGCCGCTCTTAAGCGAGATAAAAATTTGCCGCTAAGTGATAATAGACTGGTGTTCAATGGGCCACTAGCCCAGTGTAATTCAGCAAGGTATTGAAATAATTTGATATACAGTAGAACTCCATTTATCCGAACCCCAATTATCCGAACATCCAATTATCCGAACACTTTTTCGAGAAAAAAAAAAATCAGGCGCCACCAGTCATGTTAGACTTTATTTTTGAATCTTTTGATGCTGCAAGCTTCAAATGTGTGCGAACAATTTGTAGAGGATGGAATGGGCTAATGGTCAGTCGCTTACGTACAGCAAGTCAGTCAGATCATAAAGTCAGTTAATATCTGGTTTACCAATCTAGTGTACGTATGCGTTCTAGGCAGAACACTGGCTAAACAGACAGTTCAACTTAAAATAATTGTGTCTGCTACTACAGCAGAATAATTTTGGTGTGCAAGTATTTCTCTGTGCGATATGGAATCTTCCAGAAGGCCTAAAGCATATAAAAGGAACCGCAATGTTTTGTCAATTGAAACGAAAACAGAAATTATCAAGAGACTAGGAAAAGGTGAAACTGTGTTTTCACTTGCGAGGATTTCCAATGTTGGGAAAGCTACCGTCTCTGACATCAAAAGTAACAAGGATAAAATTATGAGTTTTGCACCGAAATTGGATAGTGAAAATGGGTCGAAGAAACGTAAACCATGAGACATGCGAAAGATTTGAAATTGGAAGAGGCTTTGTATATATGGTTTGTGCAAAGAAGAAGCAAAGGGGAAACTATCTCTGGTTCTCTATTGTGTGAAAAGGCACTTCAGTTCAACAATCAACTTGACTGTCCTCCTGACTTTAAGGCTAGCCAGGGATGGTTAAGAAACTTTAAATCTCGTCATGGCATAACGAGAATTGGAGATGCAACTGCCGCTGAAAATTTTAAAGAAACATTCTTGGCTTTTTTGGAAGAAGAAGATTATTCACTCGATGTGTATAATGCCGATGAGACTGGCTTATGCTGGAAATCATTGCCTCAAAAATCACTTGCATCTCAGCGCGAAGCAGCTTCCCCTGTGTTTAAAAAGTGCAAAGAGAGAGTAACAATTTTGGTAGCCGCGAATGCCAGTGGCAGTCATCGTTTACCGGTGCTAATGATCGGTAAAGCCAAAAAACCACGTTGTTTAAAGAATGTGACATGTCTCCCATTGTGCTACAAAGCACAGAAGAGTGCTTGGATGAATAGTGAAATATTTCTTGATTGGTATACAAATCAGTTCATCCCAAATGTGAAGAGGTTGAGAGAACAAGAAAAGAAAACTGGAAAAGTAATTCTTCTACTGGACAATGCACCATCTCATCCAGAGACGGATACATTGAATGCAGTTGATGCAAATTTTAAAGTAATTTTTCTGCCTCCCAATGTAACAGCACTGATTCCACCAATGGATCAGGGTGTTATAGCAAAGCTTAAAACGATGTACAAGAAGGAAGTCATGCGTCGTTTATTGTTGGCTGAAGATGAAGAAAGTGTGGTGGCGTTTTCCAAAAAGCTTAATCTCAAAGACTGCTGATATATGTTAGCTGATGCTTGGACCAACCTGTCACAAGATAATCTCAACAAGGCTTGGAATAGATTGCTTGGGAAAAAAGGAGGAAATGAAACTACTGTAGTGGACACAAATGATGATTGTATAAATGAAGTTGTGGAACTGTTTCAAGCAATGCCCGGATTTTCGGCCTGTGACAAAGATGATGCACACATGTGGCTAGAAGATGATAATGATTCTGGTTTTCAGTTTTTGAATGACGAAGAAATTTTGTCTTTTGTGCAAGAAGAAAACCAAATACATGTAGTGACCGATGATGAAGACTCCTCAGAAGTACATGATGTACTTGTAGATTATGAAGAAAACCCAAAACGTCGACCAAGTCCTGAAGAGGCCTTTATAGCACTAGAAACAGCGATGGCTTGGTACGAGCAAGAAGATGACAGCTGTCCTATACAGCTTCTGCTGTTGAAGAGAATGCGGGACTTAGCAGCCAAAAGGAGACTATCCAGTTTGGTGCAAAAGAGGATTCCTCATTAATTTAAATAGTGGGTTACATCTGTGCAAGTACATGTATACGTAAGTTGCGCCTGGTTTTGAATCGTTTGTAATGTTATTTTGAAAACATTTCTCTTTCTTAAAAAAAAATAATTAATACAAGTAGTACATGCACTGCAAAATGTAATGAAAGATTTTGGTGATACAGTGATCTAATACAGTGTGGGTATTATTATTACAGTACAAGTAAATATGTTTTATAGTGTAATTTCCTTGTGATGGTTAATTATTTTTTAGAAATATGTGTACATGTACTCGATACATTATGTAATCCAATTATCCGAACATTTGATTATCCGAACGATGCTCGGTCCCATGGGGTTCGGATAAATGGAGTTCTACTGTATCTTTATATATGTGTATAAAATGTTCATACGAGTGAAAACATAAACTTTCAATCAACCAAGTTATCAACTCCAATTAGGGATTTATAGTTACCGGTACATATAAACAAATGTACATTTATTTACGAAATATATTCAGAAATCGAGGCTAAAATAAGAAGGTGTGATCAAACGAAAAGCAGGGCCTGTTGCAGTTATCTTATTATTTTAATTTTAGTGGAGGGAAAAAAATGTCAGTATTCTAGGTTTCAGCCTTAAAACTTAGCTTTAGCAGTTTCGACTATGGGTTGCTGTTGGAGCCTTGTTTTCGTTATGCTAGGTCTGCGTGGATTGTTGACTTTTATTGCCACAGCAGGAGTAGAGTGACGCTTGTGATCACGTTAGTTTGACGCAGTGGTCTCAGAAGTAAGCCTCCTCGGATATCTTCTGGAACCATCCCCTAGGAATAGTGTCCAGAAATGAGCACCAGGAACTAAGGAGATATTACAAAATATCATCTTCCATTATTCTTTTGTCTCCTGGTGTAGAAATCAAGAGACGTCCTATTTCCTCCACTATCTCATCTTCCTCTGACTCTTCCTCTGCCATTGGTTCCTTGTGTGGAAACCCGAACTAAGCAATCACCGGCTCTTCCAGTGATGTTTTATGTTGCAATTTATTTACACCATGCGGTTGCCAGAATCACACACTTCTTCTTCTTCTTCCTCGTTCGCCTTCAGACTTCCACATTTATGACTCTAATAAAGGCAGCAGTCAACTCAAGGTTCCCGACATCTCCAAACAGTTTTTCGTTGACAGAAGTAGGTTGTTGCCATATGCTACCCCGTTCATTACTGTAGGTTGGGCAGTACTGCAGCATCTGTCATCTCATGGCGGTTTGCGTTGCACTATGTTGTGCGCCTTGCGGCCCAGTGCATCCGTCTTCAGCATGCATTTGTTCGGGACTGCTTCCCTAGCCTCCGGTTTTCCGTGACCTTCCTACAAGGCAGCAGTTGTTTTACATCAGAGTTGTCTCTCCTATGAGAGCTATCTTTCTGGACTAACGAGTCTTTCCTACCTGGGTTTGTGTGAAGTTGTCCTTCTCTTAGGCGGATTGTCAACCAAGACTACATGCTTTATACGAAGTGAAGACATTTGTTGATGACGCCATTATAGTAAAGCATGTGAAGAAAGTACATGTAATCTTTTTGTGAACAGAATTTTCTGACATGACAAGATGGCTGACAGTGTCGTTAGCTGAACATTCCAAAATCATGCCCTCATTCAGGTATATACGCAACATGCAGACATTGCATGTAGCACAAAACATGGGGGAAGTCTCCTCACATGAACCCAATGGCTCGTACCAAGTCAATCACTTACGAAAAATTGCAGTAAAGCGGGAAAAAACTCCAAAATCTCGAATTACAAACTGTGTCGGACATCTTGAACATTATGAATCACACACAACTTTACATATATAAACTTATTTATATATGTTAAAATGCATATCCAAGAAAGCAAAAATATAAATGTAAAACTTACCCCTTTGCTTTATGGAGGATACTGCTAACTCTTTAGCACAAATTGGAAGAATTTTCCTTAGGCAGGTTGTGTGGATAGAGGACAGTTTGGACATTTCTTTTTCTGTTACTCTCCAGAATTCTGCACCGTACAGAAGTAAATAAATTACGCAGCTCTCGTATATTGTTAATTTAGTGTTTGTACTATACTGGGAAAATGTTGTTTAGATTGGCGAAGGCTATTCTGGCTTTTTTCATTAGGCTACTGATGTCTTTGCTTGTTCCGCCATCTAGCATTATTATGCTTCCTAAGTATGTGAATGTTTTTGTATTTTCTAGCTTTCTGTACTTTATTTTTATGGGTGCATGATTTCTTACATTGAGTGCCATGACTTCTGTCTTCTTGAGATTAATGTTTAGTCCCACCTGTTGGCTATGTTTATTCAGTCTGTCTCTATTTTCTTGGATGTGTTGATGTCAGTGTGTGTTGAGGACTGTTTCGCGGCTTGCAAACATGGGAATGGTTGCAAACATTCGCATGCGTGCACCACGATACTCCTCAATTGAATTAATACTGGAAATCGCGAAGATCAAGATATGGCGCGTCAAGCCTAGTTACATTAGTCTATGTATGGCCATTGTGCCAAATGGCAGTGTTGGAATGTGTGGTAAATCCACTTAAGGATCGTGTATTAATATGTGGCACAGCCACTGACTAAGAATATATGTGGAACGGTAGATCCACTGGAAAGTGTAAAATAGCGTAAGAATCCGTATCAAATTAAATATAGGACCAGATAGAGTCCAGCTTAGAATCGCGAATAACGCAGATTACGTTCACCTTGAACTTATATTCATGGCAGTTAAAGCCTGGCGAGGGAAGCCGAAAATTGTTGAATGATGATACATAGACAGGATCTATAGATTTACGGATAATGTACTCACTAGCATTGTGAAGGGATAATAATTCTAAGGATCGGATTGTCGTAAAATTAACAGTGATACAACGTTAAAATACCTCCAAAGATAACATGTAAGGATAAAAACATAATGCGTAAGCTGCTGATAGTACATGATCGCCCTGACCGCGGGTCACTACCCTCCATAAAAATTGACTTGCTAGACGGGAAGTCAAAACGGTTACCATTGGAACGGATTGAAAACGAAGATCAAAAGGAAAAATCTGACTGAACATGTGCTTGAAACTAGCAAGGCTACAAAGATGCAATTCGGGGGGGGGGGGGGGGGAAACGGAGGAAAAGTCACGTCCCCAAGTTGACACAAGGTAACGAAATCGACAAAAGGGACCATAGTTATTATACGCAACAGTCATTTTTTGGACGCTTTTGCGATATTTTGTCCTTTATTTGAATGCAGCGGCAAACGTTTCACAGAATATTCTAGAAAATATTTTGAAAAAAAACAACTAACCTTGAAAAGTAACTTTTTCTTAATAATGATGTTAGGAATATAAAACCTAGCTGGCCGGATGGCCCATTTTGAGCAGTGAAATAATATGCTTTTATTTATACAGACGGATAGATAATAATGAAGACATTGACAAAAGACTGTGTTGTTCACATCAGCGAAAGACTGCATTGAATCAAACATGTCACTAATTTGCACAAAAACCGCGACCTTGAGACTCAAGTGTCCAAATCTAGTTAGAATGAAAGAGAGGGACATTGGTGGGAGCTGTGGCTAAAAATAACTTTTAACGACAAAATTTGTAGAGGGGACGGATAGGTTGGTTCAAAAACCAAGTACGTTTTTTGTGAAAACGCAAGTAGAGACGGACGGACTAACAGATAAAAATCCATACTTGACTGAAGCATGACTGAAATGACTTTAGTGTAGGAAATTTGAATTTGAAAAAACACAAGGCATTGATTGGCCACAGACAATCATATTATCAGCGCTCAGACGCGCTTTTTGCCATTCCTCAATAGTTGTCCAGTGATAGACACAGTAAATTTTAAGTGTGGTGATTTCCAATGAAGTAAATTGAAATAAGTTCAGGGACGCCATACTATAGCCAGCAGCTCAGCTGAGTTTTGCTAGCATTTCTGTGTTCTTTATTCATAATCTGGTAAGATTGAAATTATTTCTTTGTATATTTTAAATATTGTTTAATGTCTCGAGTGATTTGATACTGCCATATCGAAATCTAGCCTTACAACAAGTAAGGATTTGCTCTAGACCCCCCGCCCTAGTTCAGGGTCTAGGGACAAACAATATATATAAACTCCACCAAGGCTTAGGAAGGACAGATCAAGTGTTGAGATCAGTGGAACATATCACCTATCCTATTCTATGGCAGGAAGCTAATAAACATATTTCGGAATATGTAGTCTGGGAGAACTTATCCTATGTGAAACCAACTTGGTAAGATGTGTTGTATGGTCAGAGAGATCTGACCCTGTCTAAGTGGTGTTATTGTAAATTGTTACGTGTAGAAGTGGCTCCTTAGGTAAGGTTCTGAACCTAAACCAATACTTTATTTCAGAGCTGTGAGTTTTTTATGTTGACACCAAAAGGTGGTGTCAAATGCTGGGTAAATAATTGACAGTGAGGACCCGTGCAGTGTCGCATCTCGGCAGAACAGCCTTGTATTGCCCCCAAGCACGGAGAGGTGGGGGCCACCCGATATATTGCCCCCAAGCACGGAGAGGTGGGGCCACCAGATTCCAGCACCAGAACTACTCTTTCAAAGTTACGTAAGCAGGCTGGTCTGCTGGATTTACACCAACTTCATAGACATAGCACCCAAAGTGAATTACTACTAAAACATCCCATTTCCTTCCATCATTAATGGACAATGTTTGGTAGGCATAGACAGGGAGGGATGAAGCCACCCCAACAGCACATCTATTCATCGTTCTCCCAAGGAAAATACAATTATAAATTGTAGAAATATTAACAAATCGTGAAAATTGTATACGTACACACCTTTTATTTATCATGCCATTTATTCATGCCATTCACTCATAAATTCCAAAATCTTTCATATGTTCTGGCCAAAATAAAACCTTGGTTCAGAACAAATAAATTTAAAAAAGATTTACTTTCTAAAATTTCACCAGCTGAATTTAGTTCATTGTGTTCTAAATTTTATTGATAATATTATATTATTTAATATCTGTGTGTGTGTGTTTGTATATGTCAATACAACACATTACATTCAGTACCCTAGATTTTAACGTAGCCACATTCATTAGAAAAAAAGATAGGTGTGAGGTCGTAGTGGTAGCAAGAAAGGCCTTCTGAAAATTCACAGCTACATTTTATCTCAGGAGCCTTCACAGCTGACCTCATACATCACAATTAGTAATATCACCATCATACAATACCATCAAAACCACTACACGGATTCAGTAGGAGTTGGTTGCACACTCTATTACGCTATAGACTTAACGGTTAACACAGACGAGCTAAGTCTGTGAGAGGAACATTGCGTAGAGCTTAGTACTATGTTAAAGCCAAGTTAAATGTGTGAGAAATGTGTTACGCTCATTGTGCAAAAGTATATATATATTAAATTGTTCAGTCGTCAATGGAACTTGTTGATTGCCTGAATTATTCAAGTTCTCATTCTGTGCTGTGACTGGTGTTAATCCTTGCAAGGTCAGTCCAGATTGTCACAGGTATTCCTAAGACTAACTATAATATAACCAACACTGCTGGAGAATTTATAAACGACAATGACCCTGAATATAATAATAATTAAATCACACAATAATGGCTTAAAACTGCAATCGAACTATAAGCTGGAATTAGAATAGATGAATCATAATATCTGAAGTATTGACAAGCAACCCAATAAACTCACGTCCAACGGTGCTGAATCTTTTAATAACAACTAGCAAGAAGAGATACAGCGGGACCGTAACATACTGGTGTCAGAAGTACTCGGACAATCTTCAAAATTCATCTTTTCCGTTACCCAATTGAACGAACTAATGTTCATGAATCAGGCTTCAAGTTGGGAAGATTCTAGTGGAAACAACCTCAAGATCAATTTAGTTCGTCACATACAAATTGACAGTGGAAATTGAACAGTTCAAGAGGGTCTCATTCAAGGCGCAGCTCCAATCTGGCAACTCAAATTTACACATCAAGTTACGAGGGTCAAGGTCGAGTCAGGACTGCGATCAACGGTCGCAGAGTTCGCTGAATCAAATCAATCGTATGTCATTCAATCTTTAATCCTGAACCATCACAGAGAACCAGAAAGACAATCCATACACTTGTTAAACGTCCAGAGCAACCGGGGAAGTATTTCGACAGAATTTCTTTCAATATCAATTTCGAAAGAATCATCTTCAATCAACCGGTCACGTCTGCTTCTCAATGGAAACAAGTCAAACAGCTGGGAGCATCTTGTTGTGGTTTTCTTAGATCACAATGGCATGATCACATGAAGATAAGTTCTTGTCTAAATTAGAGCTTTCGACTGGTGTGTGTTGTCCAGCTGGCTAGCTTTGGCCTTCAATTTTCCCTCCACTGTCACTTGTCTGTCCTATTTTGCAGTTCTAGTAATTATCATTATGTGTTTACTATCGATGTACTTTATGTAACTTTGCGGGACGGATGGTTAGGGCTTATCATTGCTTGGGTATTCCTTTGGAAGATTTAAGCAATTATAACGACTTTTAGGGATAATTGCTTATATTCGCTGACTGAGGATCTAACTGATTATTAATTTTTCTTTTGAGTTAGGATATAAATGTTTCTTCAGTTAGCAATATAATCACTTTGCTTGTGCTAGTTGTGACGTCACGTGCCTACGTTATTTAATTTGCATATCCGTTTGGTCTCACTATTTTATTCGTTTGTGATCTAAAAATCTCTCTGTCTCATTGTTAGTTTAGGACGACTTGTATCGTAAAATTTTTGTAGTGTTATTTAAACATTTCATTTCTATTATTACTACGTCTAGTTCTTACTTAGTTCCTTTATATCTGTCATGTTATGTCGTGTAACTGAACATATCACTCCATTGTATTCCATTGTCTTGTTCCATCCATTGTCTATTGTCACCTGTTCTTGTCTCTGGCTATAGTAAATATCATAGTTACTTTGAATTAATGAAGCTCATATGTTCATAGTATATTTATTGACTAATAATATACTTATATAAGTTATTGAGAAACGTAGCACCATGTCTACGTTAGAAGATTTTATTAAGATTGGACAAAGCCTAGGTAAATCAGGTTCTGATCTTCAGACTTATGCTGAAACGAGATATGAAAAGCATTTAGCTCAACAGGAAAGAATTGAGCAACGTGAACTTAAAAAGTTGGAATTTGCTCAAAAAGATAAAGAAATGGCTCAAAGAGATAAAGAATTGGCGCAACAAGAAAAAAAGAGAGAGTAAACCAAAATGCAGATGTCAGAATAAAGGGTCTTATTCGTGATATGTCGAAATTGAGACTCGAGTTGAGAGAGAAGAAGGATAAAGAGCAATCTCTTACTCATGAGTTAGTTACTGTGAAAGCAGAATATGAGAATTTTAAACGTAAGACCAATGAGACCAAGACTTATGTTGATTCAAAGTCGGATACATTATGTACTCTAAGAAAAGAGAACTCAGAACTCATGGATAATATTAAACGACTAAGCGACAGAAACAAGGAGTTTCAAGGTAGTACGCCAGAACTTAGTAAACCTACTCCTGAGTTGGAATTGGGAAATTTAAAACAGAATGATAAGGAAAGGGCTCTCACTAGTGAGCTGGAACAATTAAAAATAGACTATGAGAAATTCAAAGTTAAGGCCCAGAAACATGTAGATTCCAGGATGGTTCAGATTATTGGTCTATTAGATGAGAATGAAGATCTATTACAACAACTTGAGGAGAAACAAATAGGATTGCCCGAGAAGGTTGATGAGCTTAAGAAAAGCCATTATAGAGCTATTGAAGCACTACAACGTGAACTTCAACAAGAAAAGGCTAAGAATTTGGAATGTGTCAGTAGACACTCTATGGAAATTGAACAACTGACTAAAACTGCTGCTGCAGAACATAAAGTAAAAGATTTAGAGATTGTTAAATTACATCGAAGGGTAGATGTTTTATTAGATATCATATCACAGGAACATGTATTGCCATCAGATGGAGTTGGTTTGGGTATGAAATTGGGTTACCATGATATTTCACCACACCCAAACGACTTTGTGCAGAAGCATAGCATTTCAAATGCTAAACTTAGTGGTGATGATACAGATCGCTCTCATAAGAGTAATATTCGACTTCCAGCATTCAATGCTAAGATTCATTTACAACGAGGGGATAGTCGATCATTCAGAGGAAAATATAGTTTTCCTCATCAGAATTCTTATGTTAGGGTTTCCTGTCAGAACCGTTCTGATTTTCCTGATGGTGGATCTTGGCGTAAGGCCAGTGCTAGGTATGTCACTATGGGAAAAAGTCCACCACATGGGAATAATAATGGTAAACAAAACACCCTTACGGGATGTGAACAGATGAAGTTGTTCCATGAGACCAAACTTCGTAATGATAATTGTTATTGTTATAGTCATGATGATCTTATTGGTGGTAAAACAGCTGTTGATAGGGAAGATACGACATGTCAAATTGACAATCATCGGGCTGCACCCGATGGTGATGAGTTGCAACATGTGAAATCTGCTCATTTGGAAGATGTTGATCATCATATGGGTTCCATGTATTTTGATGAGAATCTCTACACACAACTTTGTCTTTAAAAGACAGTTAATACTGATGTTGTGGAGACATCGACTGAATCTTCCAGACATCCAGTCATGACATGCTCAGACGTGACTAATAGTATTGGTCATCATCATATGAGTAAACAGCATGCTCATGGTACTTCTACTCTTAAGAGTATGAATGATGTTGTCAAAGGTGACACAAAATTTACTAGAAAGAGTCATGATGCTGGACGAGGGGTTGTTGATAATCATACTCGTCGGGATGATCACAAGGATAACCATGATCGTCCAGCTCTTACGACATGCAAGAAACAATATATACATAGCAATACCTCTGTGCGCGTGACTCGCACGACACATGATAGATTCAATGATTCTCGGGCTCAGTTCAGACCTGGCCGAGATCATATTTCATTGAATCGCACTGTTTTAGTTCGCAATTTACCTTCTGGAGCGACTTGGTATGCGCTCAGGAGATTTTTCCAGCATATCGGAGATGTTGAATTTGTTCGTATGTTCGAACTTCAACACTCTTCTCACCAACTTGCATTTGTTCGTTTTGCTCGTTATTGCGATGCTCGCAGAGCGGTGGAATTCAAAAATGGTTTTAGGTTTGCACACCATTATTTAGATGTGCAACTCGCACGCAATTCTACACCACGCACTGTGTAGTTGCGTTGGCCTATTTATTTTCTTCGGTCTTTGGATGTTTTGTTCTTCTCTACATCCATAGTTTAGTGTGCTATTTCTTATATCTTTTTGCACATGATAATTTTCTTTTGGTAATATCGACGGTATTTTCTTATAGGATATGTGCTTTAATTATATCTGTCATCAGTGATACTTGCATTATTTGTGCTGACTTCACTGATCTCTACATTTTTGGTCTTTATTACTGTATGCAACTATGATTCGTTGCGTAAGTGCTTTCACTTTAGGTGTTCGAATAACATGATAATTGCAAGTACTTTTATTAGAATGAATACAAGCGCATGATGCGCCGCCTTCGTGGCGATCGAAAAGATGTCATCACATACATCGATGACATCTGTCTATTTCACTTCTCATGGGAAGACTACATTACTGGTTTATCTTCTTTACTTCTTACACTGCGACAAAATGGTTTGACTGTAAGACCTTCTAAGGTCCAGATAGGTTGTCAGGAGATTACTTTTCTGGGTCACCGCATAGGTAACCATAGATTACACCCTGATGACAATACAGTCAAGCGCATACTGGAGATCGCTACTCCATCATCTAAGAAACAAGTAAGAAGTTTACTTGGGCTGGTTAACTATTACCATAAATTTATACCACGCTTCGCACATATTTCTGCTCCTTTGTCCGGATTGTTGGCCAAAGGTAGTCCAAAAAAATATTATGGACACCGCAGTGCGAAGATGCTCTGATTATGATAAAGAATTTATTTAAGAATCCTCCTATCCTATTATTGCCAAACATACATTTACCATTCTTGATTCAAACAGATGCATCCAGTTCCGGAATTGCAGGATGCTTGCTTCAATGCTATGAAGGGATACTCCATCCATGCTTGTTTGTCTCACGCAAGCTTACTCCTGCGGAACAAAAATACGCAACAGGAGAGCGCGAACTGCTCGCGGTGGTCTGGTGCTTAGAAAAACTGTCTAAGTACTTGATAGAGAGAAAGTTCTTTATTCACACAGACCACAGTCCGCTCACGTTTATCACTTCGAGAACTATGAAAAACGCAAGAATTCATAGATAGTTCCTGTTGTTACAAGAATTTGCATTTACAATCTTACCTATTTCAGGAACTGATAATAACCTCGCGGACTTATTATCTAGAAACTTTGCGTCACAGGATTGAAATAACTTTCTTGTCTTGATGTTGACATTGGACATAATTTTATAGTTGATATTTCTATTTGTGAATATTAATTTCATTATAACATTCTTGACGATAGATAACATGCATAGATTATAGTCGGTCACATCTTCGCCACCACTCTCTCACGTGCCACAAGTGTCACGTTTGGGAGTGGGGGGATGATGTTGAGGACTGTTTCGCGGCTTGCAAACATGGGAATGGTTGCAAACATTCGCATGCGTGCACCACGATACTCCTCAATTGAATTAATACTGGAAATCGCGCAGATCAAGATATGACGCGTCAAGCCTAGTTACATTAGTCTATGTATGGCCATTGTGCCGAATGGCAGTGTTGGAATGTGTGGTAAATCCACTTAAGGATCGTGTATTAATATGTGGCACAGCCACTGACTAAGAATATATGTGGAACGGTAGATCCACTGGAAAGTGTAAAATAGCGTAAGAATCCGTATCAAATTAAATATAGGACCAGATAGAGTCCAGCTTAGAATCGCGAATAACGCAGATTACGTTCACCTTGAACTTATATACATGGCAGTTAAAGCCTGGCGAGGGAAGCCGAAAATTGTTGAATGATGATACATAGACAGGATCTATAGATTTACGGATAATGTACTCACTAGCATTGTGAAGGGATAATAATTCTAAGGATCGGATTCAGTAGGAGTTGGTTGCACACTCTATTACGCTATAGACTTAACGGTTAACACAGACGAGCTAAGTCTGTGAGAGGAACATTGCGTAGAGCTTAGTACTATGTTAAAGCCAAGTTAAATGTGTGAGAAATGTGTTACGCTCATTGTGCAAAAGTATATATATATTAAATTGTTCAGTCGTCAATGGAACTTGTTGATTGCCTGAATTATTCAAGTTCTCATTCTGTGCTGTGACTGGTGTTAATCCTTGCAAGGTCAGTCCAGATTGTCACAGGTATTCCTAAGACTAACTATAATATAACCAACACTGCTGGAGAATTTATAAACGACAATGACCCTGAATATAATAATAATTAAATCACACAATAATGGCTTAAAACTGCAATCGAACTATAAGCTGGAATTAGAATAGATGAATCATAATATCTGAAGTATTGACAAGCAACCCAATAAACTCACGTCCAACGGTGCTGAATCTTTTAATAACAACTAGCAAGAAGAGATACAGCGGGACCGTAACAGTGTGCAAAGAGTGCAATGTCATATGCGTATTCTAGATCCTTCAGTGTACAGAATCCTGAGAACAGTGACTATGAAAAAACTTTCTGAAGTTTAGCTCTTTACCTGAAACGACAACTTCTAATATTAATCATGTCCTATACTAGAAATCTTTCCTATCTTCTCTCTGGGGCCTTCTCTCTCTCCGTGGTAGAAGTACTGAGTTTTTCAATCAATTAATTATATGCCTACTATTATTTGTCCACGCAAAATTAATTAATGCTCATGGTTAGTTTATGTACTATACTATATCCCATTATAGGGATGTCTTAATTTTTAGCAATCAGTCCTACGCATTTTTTATTATTGGGAAGTTGTTTACTACGCAGGGTTGGATAGGTACGCTAATCTACCTTTGTTGTGAAACTGATTACGTTACAATTTCCGGCCAGTATGGCGACCTGTCCTTAACCCAATTTTATAATACTTCTCCATCTCATCCTTCCAGATGGGCGGGAACAAATTTGGTAATTCTAGGGTCTGGTCCGACAGATTAAAACTTTATCTCGCCATACAGGAGTTTGACAATTACAGAGAAATGGACAATGTGAGTGAACTGTTAGAAATATAGAGAAATGTGTGAAAATAGGGTGAACTTATGACAGCCTGGGAGAAAATCTATTAAAGCTATCTCTATTTCCAAGCCCACACTCATTTATATAGTCTTAAGAAACACCCGCTCTCTCTTCTTACAGACAGATAGAGAATATAGTAAGAGCTTAATTATGTATGGATGAAGGTCTTGAAAAGCGCGTTAACAAAAGGTTAAAATTTATTAAAGTTCTTGAAAGTAGAAAATATAGGAAGATAAAGTATATCAGCACAACAACATAAGTAATGAATCAAGAATCACAACAAGTTTACAATTACGTAAACATCGAGGAACCAAATAGTCGGCCCCGCCAAGGAAAGTAAATCCAGAGATAAATCCTTCTGCTTTATATGTATGAATTAATTCTAATACATTGTCTTTAAGTCTCTATCCAGATTGGAGGAGTGTAATAAATCCACTGGGAAAAAAGCAAACGCTATCCTTGCGTGGTCTTCCCAAAATGAAATAACACGATAGGCAGTAGGTTTTTTCTGTCTTTCCGCTGACCACTAATACGCGCGGGGTTTTGAATGACCAGAAGCATGCAAGGCGAGGTCAACTTAAGACAATTGTCCGCTGCGCTATTATCCAGGCGCGTTGAAGTAGGCCTACATACTCGATGCGAAAATTTGGTGGGGCCTGGTTTGAGACCAGATTGTGACTGAGCACTCCGGTTAAGCACACAGTAAGAAGCTTTCAATTCAGCTGGCAAAGATGTGTAAGATGAGGTATTGGTTGGCACTGAGGCTCTGACTTAAACTAAATAGGCGAGTAGAGAAGCACTACTGCAAAATACGACGAAAGACTGTGGGTGCTGGTTATAGACTGCATGAGCTAAATTCCCGTTAGAGGGCTGATGTGGAGAGCGTTGCAATTTCAGGTACGTTATGACAACTTGTGGAGTTCGTTGCTTACTGGAACCGTGAGGTCGAGGAAAATGTTACATTCCTTGACTGAGATCCTGCTGTAACAGTGGGGTACCCTGGAACTGAGACAAAAACAAACAACCTTTACATCAAGCAAAACAAATTACAATCATAACAAAGTTAAAATAAACTGTTATGCCCCATTCTAGTATGTGTATTATTGCTAGGTAAATCTCTGTGCTGTCTTTATCCACATGCGTTGTCCTCCTGTTAATTCCACTCTATCAATTATCAGCATGCAGTCGCATAGGCTAATACATCTTGTGCATACATGTACGTCTCAGCATGTGCACTGACAGAAACATTCTGCTCAAAGTCCTCTTCCAACTCAACATATGGGTTGTCGAACCAAGTGATTCCCGTTAAGAGGATGTACTATTAATCTTACGCCGTTAAGTGAATTTACAGAAAATACAAGCACTTGATACATTACATAATAAAATTGTATGCGCCCCTTGGAGTCATATACAAAGGGAAAGTAATAATTTCCCAAAATTTGAATACATGAACATACAATGTTTATGCTATAATAATACCTGGTGACTGTACTTTTGGACAGAATTCGGTTACTGGCTGGTGGTTAACATTTCTAGACAGCAGTGCAAGTTCTAACTGTCTAACTACACAATAGACATATTCTAATTCCACATTCAACAACGAGATGTTTCTCTCAGAAAGTAATAAGTGACTACCTCGTATAATTCAGTCGTAATAGCGAATATACTTCACTAGTCAGGTTTATGTGAATAAGTTACACCACTGACAGTCCCTCAAAAGTAATGACCGCTTTTAGCTTACCATTTAACCCATTGTAAGCACTGAACTAGACTAGGAGGTTCTTCGCCTAGTACATACCTGTTAGCGTAAGTTTACCATTTAACCCATTGTAAACAATAACACTAGCAGACACCTAACAGATTAAGTATCTGTTAACTTCGGCGGTAGACGGCGCTACATTAGCACTGAATTACTTTACTAAGGGGAGGTCACCAAAAATAATTCAAGTCACACTGCTATCAGATATATATATATATATATATATATATATATATATATATATATATATATATATATATATATATATATATATATATATATATATAGATATAGATATAGATAAATATATGAATATATATATCTATATATATATATATATATATATATATATATATATATATATATATATATATATATATATATATATATATATATATATATATATATATATATATATATATATATATATATATATATATATATATTACTAACATATACTATATTTCAAAATGGCAAATCACCCCGAGAGGCCGAGCTAATTTAGGCAACACAATGTCTAAACATTTGCCCATACGTGCATGTCACATTTGGCCATCTGCGGGCAGGTAAAATGTATGAGTGTGCTTGACTAAGTATAGCTATCGAGATTTATAGTCTAAAAAGTAACGCTGACCCAAGCCACCTGCAATAGCTTGTTGTTCGGGTCGCTCTGCGTACAAGCGTAATCTCGAGTAACATAAATGTTATTCTAAAAATTTCCACCAGAAGACAACAGGCGCGAGAAAGTTTCCTGAATCGGCATAACATTATTCTCCCGCTACTACCGGTAGCATAGTGGTTAGTACACTGGCTTCCTAGCTCAGTGGTATATGGTTCGATCCCCAGATGATGTGGGATTTTTTTAGGTCGCAAACGGCTCCTGGGTCGACCCAGCCCCAACTGGGTACCAGAGCGTTCCCCAGATATCAAAGGGTTGTCGCGCTGCACTGCTGAAGCTACCAACCTGAGAAAGACAGCGACGCACGTTTCAAAGAATCTATTTCTCGCTCGTGGTCAAAAACACTGTTACGAGCGAAGAAGGTTCCCTTAATTTGACAAACACCAGGTACATCATAGGTAAGATTACCACAATCTGTGGATCGCTGGGCCACTAAGAACCGAGCAATGCATTATAATGAAGGACTGAAGCGAAAGCAAAAACCCGACACGCCTTGGGTGGGTGATAGAGTAGGGAAATAACAGGATGACCTCCACAATAGAAGAATGTAAAGAAAACGAAAGTACATATAGCCGGCAAGAACAGAAAAATTAGAAGAGTAAGGCAAATGGGACAGATTGCAAAATTCACATTTTCAGTCGTTTTGTCACACCAAGTTGTTATCTACGCGGACAGTACGCTCATCGACATGAGAAAACAAAAAGATGATTACTGGTAAATGAGGGCGAAAAGGAAGATAGTCCAAAGACAGAATGAGAAAAGAATGAGCGAATCACGTTTCGTCACATTGTGGAAAGATTAATAGGCAATGTGTTATGAGCCATTAGTATAACAGAAATGATAGCACGGTGTTTTAGTTGCATTTGTTTCGGTTTGTGTATGGTGAGGTTCTCCTTTATTCGGATGGGAGAGGTTATGGCGCATCATATCGCACGTTGTTACTTCATTAAGCTCTGGGGATGTTTAATGCAGACACTTGTGCACCACTGTAGCGTGATAAATCAAATGCCGTACCATTCTCTTAGATAGGAACTGTGCTAACCAATCATAGCAGCGCGAGCTCGCTGGTGACACGAAGCGGGTTTCTCAATGGCGTCTCACAGAGGAAAGTAAATGTGCGTTTTAGTAGCATGGAGTTGAATAAATTGCAAAAGAATGGCAGAACGGAAAAACTTGAGGTAAAAGTGTATTTTATGCAGAAGAAGACCCATACTTATATTCAAAAGGGAAGACTGCTTTGTGGATCATTTTCGGAGATAATCAAGGTAAATTGGAACGTTTTGTCAAATTTTACTGTGTAAATGGTCTTTCCAAATTCGCTACAAATCGAAGACAAAATCAAAATAGGAAAACCATATACGAAAAGAAAGCCCAGGATCGTCCCAATAAAAGGAAATATATCTGAAAGTTGTAGGAGAAAAGGTTAAGAAGAACAAGAAGGAATTCTAGACCAATCTAACACACTTGCTCGATTCTGCACGAAAAGTCAACAACTCTAGCAGAAAGACCAGAGACGATTTAGTTAGAAGGAAAAGTTGGATGAACATTCTGTTATAATTTCAAGATTCCAGAAAAGGACTTTTTGTCTAAGTTAATGATTGAAACTCACTACTGAGTAATTGTGTAATTAACCATTTATTCATTCAATTTCATCATTCATAATTTGCACAAGAAAAAAATAAAAGATAGATGTATATAATAAATAATTCAGTAATTGTATTTGACTTTTCAATTTTATATGGTTGCATTTTGATTTTTCTGAATTGTTGATAATTATCATAGGTTAGTTACTAGCAAAGGTTCTAACTCTAATCTGAATACTATCTTGAGTAGAGATCTTCACAGCCGTGACTATCCTGTGATACCGGTTCTCTTCTCTGCTATATTCTTTTCAGGCACAATTGTTTTCTGATCTATCAGTATCTACTACTGACACTATACTTTTAAAAACCTTTTGCTACAACCACAACAGTCACAGCTCGTCCTCAGTGATAACCATCTGTTTTGTTACGTGTATGGCATATTCTGTTTTCTCAGCTAACCTCTAAATCTAGGTGGATACGCATGGTAAAAGGACGGGCTTCTTCGGACAGGAAATAATTGCTTACTTGACCAACTAAATCAGGACGTTTGATTAGAACTAGACCTAGTCCCCTTAATATTTACCAAAAAGCAGGACTCCCCTGTAAGCTACAGAGTGAGTTATTGAAGCGTAAGCACCTACATAATTTGAATCACATGATGATATAATCATATAAACTGATAAAACGACATATACTACTGACTGACTACACTATATGAATGCCCCTACATAAAACGGCTTATTTAAAAAAAAGAAAAAGCTTTGTTAGGCTTATTACTTTTTAAACATTTTATTTTTGCAGGGTGCGTGCTCTTTATAGTGGGCCAAACGTTCCAATCGCAGCGTATACTTATATCATGAGTGACAGTGGTAACTTCTTTAATGAGGTATGTAATTTTATTCAACCAGATATTCTCTGCACATCAGTTTTTGTCACCATTATTCATATATCCAGTTTTGCTGCATTTAAATAAACTCACTTTTAAAATTGATAATGCGCATTTTTTATATTACAATCATACCTAAGAAGTCATTTTCAGGTGTGTGTGTTTTTTTTTTTTTTTTTTTTTGGTCTGAATCCTTATGATATGGATTGAGAAAACTTCCTTTCTCTCATCCGTTTTTTATCATTACTTACATCCATTCTTCTGTTTACTTGCAGAGTATTCTTGACCTTGCCATTCGTAAGCCTGCAGAGATGGGTATGGATGCCGTCATCCTCTGGAGCTCGTCTTGGTTTTTCAAAAATCGTGAGATGTGTAACAATGTAAAAAATTACGTGAACGATATTCTAGGGCCCTATGTCTTACAGCTGACGGAAAGACTGACTGACTGCAGTATTGAAAAATGCAATGCTCGAGGCAGGTGTGTTAAAAGTCACTACGTTCAACGTGTACCATATATACTGGGGAATTATTCCCTCAAAGAAGTGTTTTTTAAGAGTGACCCAAACGATGAATATGAGGACTATGTATGCCAGTGCTACGAGGGTTGGATAGGGTCCTTTTGTATGGCCAAAGTAACAGCAGATATGTCTAAGTAATAGCATTAAATTGTTCATGTCATCGACAGCCATGCCTAAGTAATTTAATAGTTTAGAGAAGGATTCACAAATAGGGAATCAGTAAAATAAATTAAATACTTCCCTTAAACCCTTCCTCACATTAACTTTGTAAAACAGAACTAAATCCATGTATCAATTGCATTAATAAAACGTGAGGTTTCAACAACAAAATATTACTTGTAACTCTCCTGTTTACCTCTTCTGTAAATCCGCCGTGGCACTCTCACTTTTCTGGTTCAAATAAATGAGAATTGGTGGCCATACAGACCATAACAGTACCAGAGTCATTCTACCTTCAGCACGGCTGTGGCAATTCTCTAGTGCAGCGGTGGCCAAACTACGGCCCGCGGGCCAGATCCGGCCCGCCAACCTGTTTTGACCGGCCCGCCAACCTGTTTTGGTCGGCCTCTTATTGTTGATTGAAGCCACACTCTTCACAATGAAATAACACACAAATGTATGTTTGAAATAAATAATTACATGTCAAATTACAAATTACAAAACAAATTAAAACATCAGATTCATTATATTTTTTTTAACAGTAATTTCAGTTCGAAGACTGGTATACATGTCTTGGCAGATGTGCAGTACAGTAGTTTGCCGTTGCTTTCTGTACGTGGTTCATTATATATATATATATATATATATATATATATATATATATATATATATATATATATATATATATATATATATATATATATATATATATATATATATATATATATATATATATATATATATATATATATATATATATATAACTAAATATTAGAACGTTATTTTTTAAGGATTTTATAGGTCTGGCCCTCGGGTGTTACCCTTTACCATAATCTGGCCCTCGGCCAACCTTAGCTTGGCCACCACTGGTCTAGTGGAAGCGACAAGACCTTGCGTAGAAAATCCCACAGCAACAGTTGTTCCTTTAATGTGAATTGTCTTTGAAAGTTGCATACCATTATAGCTAGCTAATTTAACAATTATTTGTAATGTTGATTGTTTAATGATTTGAATACGGCTCAGGATTATTACTGTGATGATTTTAATTTGTTTAAGGACACCACGATCCTGTATTCTGCTGAATGTGGAAGTGATCAGCCATATCAGTTTCAAGAGAATTTTAGTGTCGGTAAAAATCGATAAGAAACCTCAGAAATGAGGTATCTGAGGAAGGTGGTTGAAGTAACAAGAAGAGACATGTTCCGCAACCAGACGATGCGTCAAGGCCTAAAAACCCAACCCCTGTAGATCCAAGTAGAACTGTTCCAACTGAGAAGGTTTGGCCATGTCTTCAGAATGGGAGAAAATCAGCTACCACGGCAAGCATTGGAAACTAACAGCCAAGGATCCAGACCTCCAGGACGACCCAAAGTCCGCTGGGATGACAACATTAGACAATCATTGAAGGACCGAGGAAGAGAATGGAACCAAGCCAGGAGGAAGACAGCTGATAGAATAGTATGGCACCATCTCTTACAAGCCCAATGGGCTGATCACCCGTTGGCTTGTCACACCGATTACGGAAACAGCGGCAGATGGATCTATTTGTTGTTGCCCTAAAGACGCCGCTAGGCGTGATGGGAAACTACAACAGAGAAAATCAATCTGCTGTTGCCCTTAAGACGCCACAAGGCGTGATGGCCTCTGACTGCTTGGTCGGTCTTTGGCTAAGGACGGAAGAAGAAGAAGAAGAATCTCTTACAAACCTCTACACCTCACGGTAGAAGAGGAACGACTAAGTAAGTGGGTAAGAAAATCGATGTTTTTCTTCAGAGTAGTTAGCCCAATTGTTTATTGCGTACTACGTACGGTACACTCGCGTAAATTTGAAAGAGGATGTATTTGACTTAAATTTAAAATATTTATCCTGAGTCTGAAATAGTCACACATTTCAGTCAATTTACGATGGATGTTGGTCATACAGAATAAAACAATACTTCAAATAAAAATTAAATATAATATGAAATTGAATACGTATATGTCATGGGGTTGTTCAGTTGGTATTGTGTGTGTGGTAACTAAGGGGAAGGGGGAGCGACGGCGGAGGGCATGGATGGCAGCAGAGACCATCGGTAAGATAGGAGACGGGAAAGGCAGGAGGGCAGATTTGAACACAGGCAGGGCCGGAGGTTCCGGGGCCAGGGCTCTGGGGGTGTGCACGGAGGCGGACGGAGAGGTAGAGAGAAGTGTCGAAAGAGACGGGAGGAGGTATGTTGGGGAGTTGGCGGGAGAGGCAGGGGATGCTGCAGCCGGGGGGAATATGAGAGAGCTGTGTCGCAGCACAAGGGGGCTGGCGGGGAGGTGCAGGCAAACGGGTTGCCTCGTAGAAGACGGGAGTGGAAGGCTGCTTGGCAATGTGCGGGAGCAAATGAGGAGGTGGATGGAGTGTTTAGGGGACCTTCTCGGTGGGCCGGCTCCACGGGGAACCCCGGGCGTCCAGCCAGCGGAGGGGGAGCTGCAGGTTAAAGGTGAAAGACCGGCGAGAGAAGAGGTAGAGAAAACCGTGGGGCTTCTGGGAGATGGAGGGGCGTCTGGACCTGATGGCGTTCCAGCGGAGACCGTCGGGGCAGATGTCGACACGGCTATAGAGATATTATATAGGTTGCTTGGTGGGGTCTGGGAGGGGGAAGAGATGCCAGTGGGGTGGAGGGAGGAGTGTCTGGTTGGGTTGCCTGGAAGGGGAGATTTACAGGAGCGCACAAATTGTAGAGGAATGGTGTTGCTTTCAGTGCCAGGAAGGGTGTTGGACAGGATTGTCCTTGAGACATTGAGAGAGTCCATGGACGGAAGACTGAGAGATGAGCGAGCGGGTTTTCGACAGAGCAGATCCTGTGCAGACCAGATGGCCACTTTGAGAGTAATAGTTGAACAAAGTCTGGAATGGAATTCACCACTATGCATCGGATCTGTGGACTACGAAAGGGCATTTGACAGTGTGGACAGAGAGTCGCTTTGGAGGTTGACGGGGCATTGTGGAGTTCCCCTGAAGATCATTAATTTAATAAAGAGGACATGTGAAGACATGACATGCGGAGTTCTTCATGGGGGACAGCTTACAGAGCCGTTTGGGATGGGGGCAGGAGTGCGGCGGGGATGCCTCTTGTCACCATTTCTTTTCTTGCTGGCAGTGGACTGGGTTGCGAGAGCATCGACAACACGCGGCAGAGGTGGAGTCCAGTGGGCTCTGGCTGGGCGGTTGGATGATCTGGATTTTGCTGATGACTTGGCTCTTCTGTCCCGTGGCCGTAATCAGATGCGGGACAGATTGGGAGCACTCGATGGGAGGTCACAGCAGTTGGGTCTGAGGATGCACAGGGAAGGGACAGGGATAGTGAGAATAGATGCAGGTAGTGATGGCAGGGTTGAACTTGAAGAGGCACCAATACAGGATGTGGGGTCGTACACGTCTTGGCAGCGGTATAGACAGGGTTGGAGGGACGGACAGTGATATCAAGGTAAGAATACAGAGAGCAAGAGGGGCTTTCGTTGCATTGGGAGGTGTATGGAGATCGGGAGAGGTCGGATCCAACGCGAAAAGAAGAATTTTCAACTCGGGTGTGAAGTCGGTCCTGTTGTGTGGCTCTGGGGCATGGAGAGCGGCAGAGACAGCTGCCAAAAGGCTGCAGACTTTCATGGGTGGGTGCTTGCGTAGAGTGGAGGGATTGAAATGGTATGACGGGGTTACCAACGTGGAACTGGTGACAAGAACTAGACAAGTGCCAGTGGAACAAGAGATGAGAAGAAGACGATGGCGATGGATAGGACACACACTGAGGAAACCTGTTGATAGCATTACAAGGCAGTCCTTGTTCTGGAATCCCCAGGGCAAGAGAAGCAGAGGTAGACCATGAAGCACATGGAGAAGAGAGCTGGAAACAGAGGTGAAAATGATAAGGAGAACGTGGAAAGAACTTGGCATGTGTTTGTTGAAGACCTATGCTCCTTTGGGAGTGGAGGGTTATGAATGAATGAATTAAGGTGTTATAAGATTGATGATGGTTTGAATCTGAATTTGGTATGATTCAGCTGCGAGAGACAAATACCACACTCAACACGAAAAACGTTAATATAAGACTCCGAAGACTACCAAGACGGTCCGAACATTTATTAACTCACTTTTCACGAATATATGACAATATCTTGTATCCTCGCTGATACGCAACACTCTCGTCCTCCCGTTCACGCTTCCTCTGGACTTACAAATATTTATTTAAATGGGGAAAACTCATCCCAAAAAGATCACACCGTTGGGATACATATGCTCACTACGAGATCCTTCCTACGACGACCGTTGTAACTAAGCATACGTCACCCCTGACAACTGGCTTAAGTCATTTTTTCTCCACTCATATATATATTACGTCATACTTCAACTTGCGTTCACTGAGAGTGTATTTTCAAACTCAATTGCTGTGACCACTTATCAAGTATTCTAAGTTTTTTCTTGGATCTGTTAATGGTTGTGGGATAAAACCGCCATTCTAGCATACTGTGCTCACAGTAACACAATTAAATTATGCAGGCACATCAAGCTCTATATACTTGTAGCGAGATAGTTCCCACAAATGAGAAGAGAACTGGTGAACTAGAGGTAGGTATGGCACAGGACAAATCAGATAGATCACTGCACAGTTCTTGCTTGTATCTGTAGAAGAGAGCTGTGAAGTAAGTCACCTTCTCGATAGACCTGTCCTATGCTCCAAGGGTGTCTCTATTAATGCGGGATATGAATACAGCTCGTAAATAACTCCCTACCAGTTTAAATATTAAATACTCTCATTGAATTACACACACAAGAAAAACAATTGAAATCAGGGGCACATCTTCAATCCTACCTGCAAGTCTGGATGGAAGAGCTGGAGAAGAGAGGGATGGTCATAAGCAGCTCTAAAACAAAAACCATGGTGATATCACGAGAGGAAAGAAAACATCAGAGTAAGCTGGGAGAACAGGTCCTGGAGCAGGTCGACCACTTTAAATACCTCGGAGCTGTTATAGACCGGAAGGGAGGCATCAAAGAAGAGTTGGCAACTCGAAAAGCAGCAGCTGGGAGACTTTTTCAGGCCATAAATCGAGGATTCCTGAGCAAGAGAGAGGTTGGTAAGAAAACGAAGATGGCTGTATACCTCTCCATCTATGTCCCAGTCTTGACATATGGATGCGAGTCATAGGCAATGACTACAACCCACAAAAGCCAGATCCAGACCTCAGAAATGAGGTATTTGAGGAAGGTGGCTGAAATAACAAGAAGAGACATGGTCCGCAACCAGACAGTACGTCAAGGCCTAAAATCCCACCCCCTGCAGACCCAAGTAGAACAGTCCCAACTAAGATGGTTTGGCCATGTCTGCAGAATGGGAGAAGATCGGCTACCACGACAAGCATGGGAAACTAAGAGCCAGGGATCCAGACCACCAGGACGACCCAGAGTCCGCTGGGAGGACACCATTAGACAATCTTTGAAGGATCGAGGACTAGAATGGAACCTGGCCAGGAAGAAGACAGCCGATAGGATAGTCTGGCGCTCTCTCTCTCTTCCAAACCTCTACACCTCATGGTAGAAGGGGAACGACCAAGTAAGTAAGTAAGAAAATAAATTGGACATTATAACTGGAATTAAATCAATAACTGCAGCTTGTAAATTAAATCAATACAATTTATTAATTAATATAGATATAGATAGTAATTGCAGATATAATATATATATATTTTTATATTTTTTTTTTAACATAACACAAATTCACAAAATTAAAAAAATAATGTCACAGTCTGTTTATGATGCATTGTTGTCCTTGTGCAGTCTAAAATGGTTTTATGTACCCTTTTTTTCTCAGTCGATTTGTTAGTGCTGGTTGTGACATCGATGCCGTCCGAGAGATCCTCACTTTCACCAAATGATTATTATTCCTGGGAGACTGTCTACCAATCACGTACACGCAGATTTCTTGTTATTTACTTTATTGATCACTCGTGTGTTACCAGGGCCTGAAAGGGGAGCAAAGAATAGTAACACTGTACCCTACCAGGCATGTCGTAAAAAGCGACTACGGAGGGATGGGAATGGGGCTGGTTACTCCATCCCGTAAAAAACTTTTTACCACAAAAACTTCAACAAACATGGACAAGTCAAATAAAGAATATAAATCAACTCAGCCGCCCAAGACAGAAGAAGGTCCTCTGGAAAGGAGGCGCATGAAGCAACCTACAGAAAGCCGAAAGGAGCCTGGGTTGCCGACTAACCTTTTTTCGTCTAGGACAATCTCCAGGATTGGCACCTGGAATGTTCACACTCTGTGTGAACAAGGGAAAACTGCACAGGTAGCAGCAGAAATGACAAATTACAGGATTGATATCCTGAGTCTCTGCGAGACACGGTGGAAAGGCATAGAGAAGAGGAGATTGATCACAGGAGAAATGGTGTTGTCCTCAGGACATGAGGAGGAAAGAGCCCACCACGGTGAAGGGGTGGCTCTAATGCTGTCCAAGGAAGCACAGAAGGCACTTAAAGAATGGGAAACAATGGGACCCCGAATTATAACAGCAAGGTTTAAATCAGCCAAAAAGAAAGTAAATATAAACATCATCCAGTGTTATGCACCAACAAACGATAAAGAAGAATCTGTGAAAGAAGACTTTTACACCAGACTACAAAATGTCTTGGACAATAAGAAAAGAAAGGACATCACAATTTTGATGGGGGACCTAAATGCGAAAATAGGAACAGGCAACACTGGCTTTGAAGAAATCATGTGAAAGCATGGATTAGGTATGATGAACGAGAATGGGGAACTATTAGCAAACGTCTGTGCTTCAAATCAACTAGCTATAGGAGGAAGCATATTTCCACAAAAAAGAATACATAAAGCAACATGGATATCACCAGACCACATAACTGAGAATCAGATTGATCACATATGCATAAGTAAGAAGTTTAGGTCATCATTGCTGTGGTGGATTTAGATGTTATGACTTGTTGTTATGTATTTATATTGTACTGAATGAGGTCAGCTGTGAAGGCCCCTGAGAATAACAATTATTAGGGTGAATTTTCAGGGTGCCTTGCTGCTACCACCTTATGATCTCATTCAGACTTATTCTTGACTAGTATGTCTGATAGCTACGTCTAATGTCTAGGGTAATGTAAAGTGTGTTGTACTAAAATGACAACAAATACAACTAAGAACTCTATGAAAAGTATTTAACAACACCCAGAGTTAAGTTTAAATTGAGAAATTTTTTTACAATTTATTGTTCCAGTATCACAATTTTGTGTATACTGGAATATTGAAACTCAAATGATAATGCAAAGTATTTACACAAAATTGATTCAATTTATAACTGAGTATATTATTTTCTTCACAAATTACATTAATTAAATATGTCAATCTGGAACAGTGTCAATTTACTCTTGCTCCTATGAATGGGTAAGGTTAGGAAGGACGTTTATGTTCATCATAATCTGAATGATTTATTAAACACTTGGGAAATGAGAGTAGTTGGGTTTGATCTATCATGGGCCTGCACACAATTTCTTAACTTTGTGTCGTCTGGGGTACAGGATGAAGTATAATCACACCACCAGCGTCCACTACCAAGTCAGGGTTCTGGTCTTGAAATAACAGGGAGGCACACAGTGGATACTGCCTCACTTCTTTATGTGCAGAGATATATACAGATCTACGTTGACCTGGGCTCACTTCGAGTCATAGATGAAACCCTGGAACAATATAAATGCGGCCTACATCACCCTCTGATATACTCTCTCTTTCCCTAACTAAACATTTTCAATCATATTCAGACTCAGCATGGTAACTACACAATTAGTTGGTTTGTTACCCCATTCATGGTCAAATAAACTTCAAACTACAGTTTGACACTTTCCTTGACAAAGGAAACATTTTAAGTTAATACTATCAAGTCATGTACAATCATGGTGACTTGCTGAAGAAGACGGCCAGTGGTTTTCCTGGTCTTATGTCATAATACTGTACAACAATTTCCCCCTTAATATTTTAATTTTTTTTCTCCCAAAATGGCAGAAAGCCTGTCGGGCTTTTATACAACCTATTACTATATTTCCTAACAAATCTGTGAAACAACACAAAGTTTGATGTTGACTTCCCTCTAGATAAACTTCTACTCACATAATTTTCATACATATTCAATAATACATACATAATAATGATAATAATGATAATATAAATGTTTTCTTTCTTACCGCATCAGAGAAATATTAACACTAATATGTTTGATTTGCGATAAATATGGTCAATTCCAGATCGCTTGCTGGTGCAGATCAGCAAAGTCAAGGCAGTACTATTATCTTGCTTGTAAACAACTTTAGTGATGAAAATTTATTTCTCAAGTGGCGTCTAACACTACCTTCGAACTAGTTTTATTTCCCCGTTAGTATATTAGACTCCAGCCAATCGGGACTGTTTGGCTTCTAGCGTCCGTATTTTCAAAACTGCACTCAATTTTCAAATCTTGGACCACCCTACCCTTCCCCAGTATCTGTCAAGCTGAGAAAGAAGTAGTCTGTTCGTCCATCTGTCTTCTGTCAATATTTCCTTTATTTATTGAGTGTTTCAAATTCTGATAACTAATTATTGATCCTGTTGCTGTCTGTCACACAGTGCTTATCTTTTTATATGTTTATTCTTTATAGTTACTATTATCGTTTTTCTACTATCTAACCTTCTATGTTTTGCTTTTGGTTCAAATTCAAATTTCTGTAAACAACGAACTAGTGACACGACCACCAATGCTCCATTCCACCCTCTCTCTTACTATAATTTTTTCACGTTAATCGTATTATAGGCCTGTCTAACGTTCTCATTCAAACGAAACACCGTATTTGTAGTACGTCACAAAAAAAACGACAACGCTTTGCCGTGCGTTACAATAGCACTACTTTTTAGCCCAAAATACGACTTGTGTGTGTGTTTTGGTCGATTGTGAAACGAATAAGGTTGGATGAGTAATGACCACCTTAATAGACGTGCATTTTCATGCTTGGCCTGTGATAAGAATACGAGGCGCTGGTGATCTGTTTGGACCACAAATGTCCTACCATAGAGATAGATCTGGAACTTTTTTATAGCCCAGATTAGTGCTAAACATTCTTTTTCACTTGTTGAATAGTTTTGCTCCGCCTTATTCAACTTGCGGCTAGCATAAGCAACTGGGTTTAATTCCCCATCAAGTGAAGTGGACCTTTGCAACAAGGTGGCCCCTAATCCGACATTGCTAGCATCCGTTCTCACCACAAATCCCTGACTCAAATCAGGCAATTTCAATATCGGCTTGCTGGTGAGTTTCTCTTTTAACTCTTGGTATGCTAATTCACACTGTGCTGACCAAATAATCTTATCAGGTTGTCCCTTACGAGTTAAATCTGTCAGAGGAGCACATATAGAGTTAAAGTTCTTTATATATTTCTGATAAAACCCACACAATGAGACAACAGATCTCACATCTTTTTTTGTCTGGGGCCGCGGTGCTCTCTGCAGTTTCTCCAAGTTCTTGGGGTCAGGGGTCATGCTCCCCTGATATACTGTGTGTCCCAAGAATTCCAGCTCTTTACAACCCACACAACATTTGGTTGGTCTAGCAGTCAAATTTGCTTCTCTGAGCCTATCGAATAGCATATTCAGAGAGTTAATGTGGTCTTCGAATGTTTCAGTAGCAATAAGAATGTCATCCATGAAATTTGTTATACATGGATTATTCAGTGGATCCAACAATTTCCGCATCATCCTGGAAAACACACTCGGGGCATTTTTTCAACCCAAACGGCAACATGTTGAACTCGTAATGGCCTTCCGAGGTGCTAAAGGCTAAATAAGGCCGAACCTCAGACTTTACTGGAATTTGATAATAGCCTTTGCTAAGATCCACCTTAGAAAAATATTTTGCCTTGTTCAGCCTGGCAAACAGCTGATTTGTATCAGGTAATGGATCCACCTGACTTTCTGTGACAGCATTCAGTTTCCTGTAATCTATACACAGACGATGTTCCCCAGAGGGTTTTCTCAGCAAAACCACACTAGAGCTATACGGAGATTCACTGTGAGAAATAATTCCTTCCTTCAACAAATAATCGATCTCCTCTTTCAATGCTTTCTCCTTAGCGAACGGAATCGTATAGGCTCTCATACAGATGGGTGTTGGGTCTATTAACTTCATATCATATTCTAACAGATTTGTGTGCCCCGGCTTATCCGTTAACACGTCTGTATGTTCAATCAGAACCTTTTGAACCTGCTCTCTCTGAGCTTTAGTCAGATGCTTACTGATTTTCACCTGTGCAAACGTTTCACATGGTTTTAGTGGGTACTCGTGAGAGTGGAGTGGTTCATTTTTCATCCCCGTTGCTATCGACAGGGTCAGTAGATGTGTTTCATCCTGGATTTCTCTGTCCATGTACTTCTTTAAGAGGTTCACATGATAAATTTTCTCTTTCCCCTTTTTGTCGATTTTATAATTAGATCTAGACACCTTCTCTAGAACCGTATATGGACCTTGCCTTCCAATTTGCAACTTGTTACTGCTGCCGGGTAGTAGAAGGAGCACCTTCTCTCCCACAGCTAATTCTCTATCCTTCGCTTTCTTGTTAAAATAAGCAGCATGTTTTTTCCTGGCTTGTCTGAGATTATCATTAGCAAGTTTCCAGCCAGTTTTGAGACGAGTGGTCAGCTCGTTCACATACTGATACGATGAGGTAACAGTCTCTTCTGCCTTCTCATCTGTCCACGTCCTCAACAAGGCTTCCAGTGGACCTTTTATTGGCCTCCCAAATAACAGGGTTGCCGGTGCCATGCCGGTCGAACTATGGGGTACTTCCCGATATGCAAACAACGCAGCGAGCAAATATTGATCCCACGTATCAGGTTTTTCATGGGCCAGCTTTCACAGGATAGAAATGAGAGTCCCATTGAACCTCTCCACCTGGCCATTCCCCTGGTGGTGATACGGACTACAATGAAAGTGCTTGGCCTGGAAGATCCTGAAAACTTCTTCAGTTAGTCTCCCCATGAACTGTGAGCCGTTATCAGTCACGATTTGGTGTGGGAAACCTAACCTCGTGAATATGGTGAGTAATGCCTCTGCCACATGCTTCGAATCGATTGATGAAAGGGCTACCGCCTCTCCCCACATAGAACAAGTGTCCACAAAGTGAGAATGTAACTGTTCCTCCTCTTGGTACGTGTGAGAGGTCCCACAATATCCACTGCAACCCTCTCAAAAGGGGTTCCCACTATGGGCATCTCCCCTAGAGTTGCAGTAGCAGTCCAATGTTTTGGAGGTACTCTCTGACATTCTGGACAGGATTGCACATATCGTTTTATATCTTCGGTTATTCCTGGCCAGAAATAATGACAAGCTATACGCTGTCCTGTGGCGCTGATCCCCATATGACCACTGAATGGGATAGCATGTCCTAACTCCATCACTTTCTCCCTATATGAAGTGGGAAGAACCAGCTGTCCGTGACCATTGGATCCAGTTCCAGCCTTCCTATAGATCAGTTTATTCTTCATATAGTAGTCTCCTTTGCTTGGAAGTGTATGGCATTTAGGCAATTTCTTAAAGCACGGCTTGAGTGACCTCTCCTCCGCCTGTGCCTTCCTCATCTCCTCTGGATGAGTATTTATAGGTTCATCCTCCTCCTTCCTTGACTGTGACCTGGTCTGCACTGTTGCCATGATCACAGGTTTCTTGGGATTCCCCAAGAAGACATATCTACACCCCAATATTAGAGGGTAGATTGGTTCATTTATCACTGCTGCTCTAATCACTCCTTCCACATAGCGAGTTTTCACAGTTATCCTTGCAATGGGAAGTGTCATGGTTGCTACGTCCTTGGTTGCGGCTTGGATCTCCACTGTTTCTGTGGTGTATTGATCTGCTCGCACCAGGTGAGAGCTCACGACTGAGTCATAATCTAAACCTGTATCATAGAGACACTTAATGGTGACCCCATTACATACAACATCCTCACAAACTGGGGGGTGATAAGGTTCCTGCTGTCCAGTAGGTTTCACCTTTAATCCCTTGTTCCCCGTTTTTATGGCAGCGAAGGAAGAATGTTTCTTACTACACACTTTGGTGTCATGAGTGTTTCTCTTGCACCATTTACACCATTTATTTCCCTGGGGGAAAGTTTTTCTTTCACTGAATTGCGGGTTTCTATCACGTTGGTCAAAACCTGGCTTATCATAATAGGCTTTACCTTTATTAAACTTGTCCCTATGTTCACATTTAGGTTGGTTTTGGCTTGGTGGGGCTTTATTATGGTCTATAGGCTTCTTCTTTATGCCTGCCATCTCAGACTGGGCTGCCTGATATCTTTCAGCCCCATTTAAGATCTCCCCCAGTCTCTCAGCACCCTGTTCCGTGAGAAATTTTCTCAGGTCTGGAGCCATGAACTCTCTTAACTGCTCAGTCATAATCATTTCCCTTAAATCTTGGGTTTTCCCCAGAGCAGTCCATTTCTCCAGGTATGTCTCCAGGCGTGCAGAGAACTGGTGATACGTCTCCCCAGTCAGCAGTTTGGCATTTCTAAACTTTTTCCTATAAAATTCACTGTTCTTCTCATACCTAACTAGAAGAGCTTGCTTAAGAATGTCATAGTCGTCTTGGTCATCTTTGCTCAGCTTGGCAAATACCTCATAAGAGGTTCCCCTAAGCCCCTGATATACCTTCATACTCCATCTTTCTTTCTCTAACCCGTACATGGTAGCTAGTCTTTCAAATCTAGATAAGAATGATTCAATATCATCATCTTTCTCCACAAATGGGTCTAGATGAAACCCCATGGCTGAGTTGGAGGCAACCTGGCTTGCAGCAGAGTCGGAGGTGGATGGGCTAGTACCATTTTCAGGAGCATGGCCTTGCAACTCTAACTCCCTTAGTTGTAACTCATGTTCCCTTTGGAGTCTTTTATCTTCAGCCTCAAGTCTCCTTTCTTCTTTCTCAGCTTCCAACCTCTTAGCCTCTTTCTCTGCCTCTAATTTCTTCTCCTCTAACTGCAGCCTCTTGATCTCAGCCTCCCTATCAGCCTCTAATTTCTTAGTCTCCCTAGCATCTTCTAACAAAATTCTCTTCTCTTCAACTAACCTCTTTTCTTCTCGGGCAATAAACTTATCACACTCTTCTGTTACATAGGAAATCAGACCTTGACCTTCCATCCCTGTGTCCTTTGCAGCCTGCACTGCAGCAGATCTGAATTTGGCCAAATCTGCCATCTTATTGTTAATAATATTCAATGTTATCAAACTAACTTAAACTAGTTAACCAACCTAAACACAAAACACTAGGCACTGATATCTCAAACCACTCTCAAATTATTTTAAATTTTATATTTTAAAAGTTCCGGACAAAACGACCCAATATAAATACTAGGAGAAGGTTAAAAATCCCGGCTTGGCCCCCAATATATGTGGTGGATTTAGATGTTATGCCTTGTTGTTGTTATGTATTTATATTGTACTAAATGAGGTCAGCTGTGAAGGCCCCTGAGTATAACAATTATTAGGGTGAGTTTTCAGGGTGTTTTGCTGCTACCACCTTATGATCTCATTCAGACTTATTCTTGACTAGTATGTCTGATAGCTACGTCTAATGTCTAGGGTAATGTAAAGTGTGTTGTACTAAAATGACAACAAATACAACTAAGAACTCTATGAAAAGTATTTAACAACACCCAGAGTTAAGTTTAAATTGAGAAATTTTTTTACAATTTATTGTTCCAGTATCACAATTTTGTGTATACTGGAATATTGAAACTCAAATGATAATGCAAAGTATTTACACAAAATTGATTCAATTTATAATTGAGTATATTATTTTCTTCACACATTAATTAAATATGTCAATCTGGAACAGTGTCAATTTACTCTTGCTCCTATGAATGGGTAAGGTTAGGAAGAACGTTTATGTTCATCATAATCTGAATGATTTATTAAACGCTTGGGAAATGAGAGTAGTTGGGTTTGATCTATCATGTGCCTGCAGACAATTTCTCAACTTTGTGTCGTCTGGGGTACAGGATGAAGTATAATCACACCACCAGCGTCCACTACCAAGTCAGGGTTCTGGTCTGTCACAGGGTTATCCCAAAGGGTAACCAAAGAGAGTTATCTGTGAGGTACCGGCTTTGTCAATGGCTCAGATTTGCCTGGCACCCGGTTGAAGATGAGCAGCAGGAGTGGAGAAGGTGAATATAAGACTTTGGGATGAGTTCCCAGCATATAATCCCAGTGATTCTGGATCTCGTGACACTATAACTCCTACCACTCTATCCCCCTCTCTATATTATAATGCTAACGAGCCCCCACTCCCCTATTACACTGAGTGAACAGAAGAGGAAGAAAGGAAGAACAGTATGTCTCTTTCGCACACTTTCTTTCCTTCTTTATATATGTAATAACGTGTGTTGGTAATGTAACCACAACTACAACATTTATTAAATTATTGAAATATAACAACATTCAATTACACTAATACAAATGCAAATAGGAATGACATTAACTATCCCTGTGAAGAAAGATATTAGTTAATGCAAAATACACAAATGAATCTAAAGTCTATGCTATGTGATGATAATGATGAAATGTAAGCAACTCCTAAATACTAACAAAAAGGATATCTTGTTTTCTTGGTCTCTGGCCTACTGTCAATAAAACTCGGGGATGTGTACACAATGGACAAGTCTTTGTCTGCCTTCAATAATACTGGCCGGTCCCCTTTATTTCGTCAGGTGTCGATGGCCTGTTCTTTTGTCATTCACAAATTGAGTGTTGACATTACCCCGCGTGTCTGAGGTGGCTTGTTCCTAGGTTGTGTTGAAGCAATGTTACGCGGTGGGGACTTCGTCTGATATGCAGATGTCCATGAGTGGTGAAGATATTTTCCTCAGGTGGTGATGATAGTGAAATCTGGTATATAGTTAAATTTGTTTGAGCATCAGTTTTACGGGGAGAATCTGTCCATTACTGCATGTAATTTAGGATCTCGATAAATTGTGTGGGCACGGGGTTTACAAAATCGCCCGTCTGCTCTTGCCACTTCTGGTCAAGATTTCTCAAAGGCACTTGTTGTAAAATCGTCCGTTTGCTACTGCAACTTCTGATCATTAAATTCACGTGGACAGCTCTTTAGTAATGCATCCCTTATTCTAGGTAATTGCGGATTACTTTTCTGTGTGGGTGATTGTTTAGTAGAAAGTCCCTTCGCCGCCTGGCAAGTTCTTTTCTAAAATCCCCGTCTTGGTTGGTAGGTTTGTTGCCGTTAAATATCTGTGAGATGCGTGTCGTCGCAGTATTTCTGTTTGGCCCTACTCATGTAGCTTGTCTCCCGTGATTAACGCCCGCCAGGGTAGTAAGACGAAGGCTGAGTTATCTCAAAGGTCCCCTGTCTCTACCACTGCGATGGATAAAAGGATAACCCCGTATAAATACCCCGTAACCTATGCTCCGCATGCAGTGTGTTCGTGTCTGTGAAATCTTATCCTTATAATGAATGACTGAACGGTGTTTACTGCACGGTTAACAGGTAATGTAAGAGGCAAAATAAAAGTGTCTTGAAATTACTTCGTTATAGTTACTGGAAACTGTGCAATTTTATAAATATAGTAATTCTCTCATGGTGTTTATTGCAACCTGTACTTATGAGTATAAAATATAATATTATAATAAACGTGACTGGTATTTACAGTGTTACATTTATGGAAGATATGTATATATTATCTGACTGAATTAAAGATATAATAATAATAAGGTACAAACTATATTACACTAACCTTGGTTTCCATATAAAGAATTTCACTGACACATGTCCTGAAATCTTCCTCGTGAAATATGGAACAAGTCGGGTCGGGCGGAATGATTTCTCTTACCATTCCCGAGCGATAAATTTAGTTGAGTTATATATCGTCTGAATCGCCTATGGCGATTTTTCGGGTCGCTTCTTGTGTCATGTGAAATTTCGTTTGTTTTCCTTTAGTCAGACATTCAGTCCTCATTACTGGGTAAATTTCCTGTAATATTTTGCTATTACCGTTTTCTTGTTTTTCCTCTACCAGACAATCTGTCTGCGTTCGTCATTTGGGTGTCTGGTGCCGTGTTGTTCTTCTCGTTATAATTTCGTATTCTCACTCCTTTCATGTTGTTGTTTATTCTTTCCTATTTACTTTCGCCCCGACTTTGTGTCTCCGTTACTTCAATATTTTCCGTGAAGTCCGACTGACCACCATACGCATTGTAAAATTACTTGGCCTTCTGTCGCCGACTGCACATTGTGTTCTATTACTAACCAAAAAATACTTGGGTATTACTGGCTTTGTATAAACACACCCGCGACGTCCGGCGATGTACTCCTAATAGTCTGTTGATGTAATGTCCGCGTGTTTGTGAAAACATTTCAGGTAAATGTTGTTGCGTTTAAAGGGCTCGCGCCGAGCGCTGTCTATGTGTTATGTAAACATTCTCTGTAAAATTGGTGGATGTCCCATGACTGTTGACAAACGATGTCTGTGCAGACAATGAGTTTAGACAACAAACGGCTTTCTCATACCGTGAAAAATGTACCGACAAATTATTAGCAGTAGGTCTTAGGAATTGAAATGCCGACTTACTCGCGTCTTGCGACATGGTCTTGAAATAACAGAGAGGCACACAGTTGATACTGCCTCACTTCTTTATGTGCAGAGATATATACAGATCTACGTTGACCTGGGCTCACTTCGAGTCATAGATGAAACACTGGAACAATATAAATGCGGCCTACATCACCCTCTGATATACTCTCTCTTTCCCTAACTGAACATTTTCAATCATATTCAGACTCAGCATGGTAACTACACAATTAGTTGACGTTCTTAATTGGTTTGTTACCCCATTCATGGTCAAATAAACTTCAAACTACAGTTTGACACTTTCCTTGACAAAGGAAACATTTTAAGTTAATACTATCAAGTCATGTACAATCACGGTGACTTGCTGAAGAAGACGGCCAGTGGTTTTCCTGGTCTTATGTCATAATACTGTACAACAATTTCCCCCTTAATATTTTAATTTTGTTTTCTCCCAAAATGGCAGAAAGCCTGTCGGGCTTTTATACAACCTATTACTATATTTCCTAACAACTCTGTGAAACAACACAAAGTTTGATGTTGACTTCCCTCTAGATAAACTTCTACTCACATAATTTTCATACATTTTCAATAATACATACATAATAATGATAATAATGATAATAATGTTTTCTTTCTTACCGCATCAGAGAAATATTAACACTAATAAGTTTGATTTGCGATAAATATGGTCAATTCCAGATCGCTTGCTGGTGCAGATCAGCAAAGTCAAGACAGTACTATATCTTGCTTGTAAACAACTTTAGTGATGAAAATTTATTTCTCAAGTGGCGTCTAACACTACCTTCGAACTAGTTTTATTTCCCCGTTAGTATATTAGACTCCAGCCAATCGGGACTGTTTGGCTTCTAGCGTCCGTATTTTCAAAACTGCACTTAATTTTCAAATATTGGACCACCCTACCCTTCCCCAGTATCTGTCAAGCTGAGAAAGAAGTAGTCTGTTCGTCCATCTGTCTTCTGTCAATATTTCCTTTATTTATTGAGTGTTTCAAATTCTGATAACTAATTATTGATCCTGTTGCTGTCTGTCACACAGTGCTTATCTTTTTATATGTTTATTCATTATAGTTACTATTATCGTTTTTCTACTATCTAACCTTCTATGTTTTGCTTTTGGTTCAAATTTCTGTAAACAACGAACTAGTTACTATAATTTTTTTTAAATTTTTCCACGTTAATCGTATTATAGGCCTGTCTAACGTTCTCATTCAAAAGAAAAACCGTAATTGTAGTACGTCAGACAAAAAAACGACAACGCTTTGCCGTGCGTTACAATAGCACTACTTTTTAGCCCGAAATACGACTTGTGTGTGTGTTTTGGTCTGTTGCGTGCATATTTTTGACGCACATATTACAAAAAAATCGATATGGTTATTTAATATGGGAAAAATATAGTCATGCATCCATCTGTGTATGAAAATGCTGTTTATTGTAAAAGCGAGATAATCCATGTTTGATTCACACTTTTGATTATAGGAGTAATCGGTCTGGATATCGATCCAGCGCAAGAATAGTACGCTTGCGTTTGTACTTAATTTTAGGGCCAGAAAATATATTAATTTGCTTATTGTGTTTATGGCCTGAATTCATATGTATTACATATTATTAGTACAAGTAGAATCAGTCCTATATTGTATATTTTGGATGGGTATGAGGGACTAGATTCTTGTTAGCGGAAGTATGAGTTGTCTTAACAAGTCGTGATGAGTTCCGATGTACTGCTAAGAATGGCGGGGTACGTTTTTCAAGAGCTGGTCCCTTCGTCAAGAAAAAATGTCTTACGAAGTGGTTTTTTCTTCTGGAGGAGATAGTGTCTCTACGATAGTTTGTGTTAGAGACTCTCCTTATATCAGTATATAGATGATTCGGACTCCAGGTAAACCCAGCTCGTATTTTTGATGATCTCTCGTCGGTTAGGCCTAGCTTGACTTTCGGGTGCTTCGATATGCTAGTGTCGTGTTTTGTATCGACGAAGATGACAGATTTTCCTGCAGCGGTTATGGCTACGTGAACTAACCTGATCACCGTAGTGCTGCATGGAACCATTCATGAAATCCTTTATATATCCATTGTAAATTAACTTTGGCTGATATTCTTCCTATGAATGAGTGAACGACAACTCAGGAAGGTAGCCATGTTGGATTTCGGTCATCGTCTGTTTTGATCACTGCCAAGAGAACAGATTATTTATCTTATTATCGGACAGTGACAGAGAGATCTCAATCCTGCTAGAAACCCCCTTTTCGTGGTTTCATAAGATGATGTATCATGACATTGAACTTTGATGTACTACCCATTATTTCTGCATGTGTCATGACTTCAGATCTGCTATGTATACCTACAAATTGTTATGTCAACAAAGCCTGATGTACTCGTATGTCCCAGTGTGTACGTCTGAATAAATTGAGTAAACTAAGATTCCAGCAGTCTGCATTGGTGCCTTGTAGACACATGTGTATGAGTGATTATATTGGTCAGCACACGAACAGTACACCATTCGCGGTAATCACACTCTACACTACTACTTCATACATACACCATCCTGCGTCGGCTGAAGTGACCAAGTTTAGGGCCTGCTTCCCCTGGAGCCTTTGCCTTCCCTAACTCAGGACTAGGGTGAGTTACCCATTTACAGCTGGGTAGACTGGAGCATGCCTGATCTCAACAACACACCACTCTTCCTTACAGAGCAGACAGACTGATACTTTACAGTGGTGTACTACAGGTGTAGTAAGAAATAACGTCTTTACAGTGGCGAGCCAGATTCCTGGGTCCAGCTTACGCAGTTTTGTGTTGAGAATCACAGTTTACAGCTGAAAGAACATTTGTTTGAACACATCAACACCAGTAGGACAGCTTGACCTGTATTACCGATAGGATGCTGTATCTAGGTCAGCACTTGTTGACAGTTTTTCGCTGTACAGACAGTATTACACAGGACAGTGGTATCAAGTGTAGAAAATATCTGGAGCAATATTGTTGACATTTCTCAATGTACAGAAGAATCGCAGTGTTGCTGAATAAAGTGCATAGTTCATCGTGGGATCTTCATATGCTCAACAGAGAAAAAATTGACAGTGTAATAGTTTAAACTTAAGTCTATTACTGAATAAAGTGGCAAGTTAGTATTATTTAAATAAACTGTGCCTACTTTACAACACTATACTGGCAACACATTCCATTCATGACATAAAATGATATTGTATGCTATATGCTATTTATGCTTACATGTTATTTGTTGTGTATTAAATTAGTTTATATTCTGTGTGACTAGAACAGGAAATACCGAGTAATATTGGTCTTGTTCTGGCGTTCGATAGGGAGCAATTTCTTAATTGAAATTTGCTTGCAACATAGTTTGCAAATATTTGGTTAGTTGTGACGACTGTTTCATATTTGTATTTGTAACATTTTTTGTGTTCCTTAGTTTTGTTTGATTTGTTTGTATAATTGTAGGTCTCATCTTTCCTTTCATTTCAGTTTTTTACACCCTTATGTTTATACACTGTAGCGTTATTTGTCTTGTTATCTTATGGCAGTTATCATCACAGGTTCTGTGATCATTTTTTTTTCATTTCCCCTATTTAATTTAATTTGATCTCTGCAAATGTTTTCAGATTGTCTTTTCTTGTTTGTCATTTGTAATGTCTGTAGTTGACATATGACGTATAGTGGTATACACTGATAGTATAGTACAGATCAGTACTTTCTGATTGTTATTGGAAAAGGGAAATATTTTTTTTCCACAGGTACTCAAGTGATCTTTGATTACATTGAGGTATACAAGACCTTTGTAAGGCTTGTCTCCCAAAGTTATTGGTAAAGGGAAATATTTTTTTTTCCACAGGTACTCAAGTGATCTTTGATTACATTGAGGTATACAAGACCTTTGTAAGGCTTGTCTCCCAAAGTTATTGGTAAAGGGAAATATTTTTTTTCACAGGTACTCAAGTGATCTTTGATTACAGTGAGGTATACAAGACCTTTGTAAGGCTTGTCCCCACAGTATTTGAGATACAATTATTGTTGTCCACAGGTACTCAAGTTATCATTGGTTATTGTAAACCATACAAGTTTGGACTAAGACTAAGTCTAAGGTATAGACTTGTCTCCCATTAACAAAGAGAGTAATTTATTTACTTTTTCAGGTTTCTGATTTAAGAAGACAATATGTCTACCTTAGATTATTTCATTACACTAGGAAAATCTTTTGATAAGACTGGAAAAGACTTAGAACAATGGGCTGTTGCTCAATATGACAAAGCATTAGCTGCAGAAGAGAAAAAAATTGCTGCTGCTGTTGAAGAAAAAAAAATTGCTGCTGAGGAAAAAAAAGCTGCGGCTGAGGAGAGAAGACTTCAAATAGAAGAAAAAAAAGCTGCTGCAGAAGAAAGGAAAGCCTTAGCTGAAGAAAAAAGATTAGAAAAAGAAGCTGATACTGCTGCTGAACTTAAGAAATTGCAGATGCAAGTGGAGGAAAGGAGATTTGAGGCAGAACAGAAGAAATTAGAAGCTGCTGCAGAACAGAAAAAACTAGAAGTTGCTGCTGCGGCAGAACAGAAAAAAAACTAGAAGCTGCTGCAGAACAGAAAAAACTAGAAGTTGCTGCTGCTGCAGAACAGAAAAAACTAGAAGTTGCTGCTGCGGCAGAACAGAAAAAACTAGAAGCTGCTGCAGAACAGAAAAAACTAGAAGTTGCTGCTGCTGCAGAACAGAAAAAACTAGAAGCTGCTGCAGAACAGAAAAGATTAGATAGAGAAGCTGAAGAGAGAAAAGCAATAAGAGAACATGAGTTTGAATTAGAGAAATTAAAATTGACATGTATGAGTAATGTTAATCAGGCATCTGGTGGTAATGGTAAACCCTTTGTGTACAAGGTCAAAGTACCAGCGTTTAACCCTACCAGTGATGACATAACATTTTGGCTTTCTAGATTTGAACGGGCTTGTCGATCTCATAATGTTGACAAATCACAGTATGTGAATCAGTTGTCTGAAAATCTAAAAGGGGAGTCTCTGAGTAAGTTATATTTTGTTGAAGAGGCCGACAAAGACAATTATGATGCTGTTAGGGCAGCTTTGATAAAGAGATATCAGCTGTCTGAGGAAGGTTACCGTCTTTTGTTTAAAACAATGAGACCTGAGGTAGGTGTAGAATTCTCAGATTTCATCTCAAAAGCACGAATTACACTTTCACGATGGATTGAATTATCCAAAACAGAGAAAACATTTGATGGTCTTACAGATTTATTGCTAAGAGACAAGGTCATGTCTTCTGTAAATAAATCATTCCTAGAGTTCTTACATGAGCGTAAACCTAGTACAATAAAGCAAATGGAAGAATATTGTGACCAGTATGCCACGGCACACCCTGACATGATTCTTAGTAACTCTAACATTAAAGAGAGTATGCCAGTTGCTTCGGCAACAGAATATAATCAGAATTACTCACACAAATTCCAAGGAGCTAAAAATAAATTTGATAAAAAGGTTAATTGGAATAAGTATCAAAACCAAGATAACCACTCAAATCAGGGTTCTTCTTCGAAGAACTGGAATCGGGCTGATAGTCCTCGACACGCGAGGGGTACCCATAATGTTAGAAATTCTCGGAAAGGGAGTAGCTATAGGAACTACCCAAGTGCTTCATGGAGACAAAAGAAACAATATTACAGGGATACTCAATATAACGAGCATGATGATTATGATCATGAATATTATGATTCAAACCCAAATAGGGGTTATAACAGAGGCAATAATAATTATAGAGACAATTATAACCGAGGTAGATCACAACACAAAAGACATGGTAAATCTTATTACCAGGCTAACTCTGCACAACAGGAGTTCCACGACACCGATAATCAGAATAATGATAAAAAAGACTCCAATAGTGTAGCAAATTCCGCTTTCGATTTTGCTAGAGCATCTGAGTGTTCGCAATGCAAAACATTATTCGATCCAACCACAGTGTCTACTTTAAGCTGCGGTCACCCACTTCCCGCTCTCCATGCGTCAATCGCGCATAATGGAAGGGGTGCTCTTGTCTTTAATAGGGGCCTAATAGATGGTACTCCGGTATCAATTCTTTTCGACTCGGGGTGCACTACCATTGGAGTGAGGCAATCACTCGTAAATCCTTCTCGAGCTACGGGCAATATAGTCAAATGTGTAACATTTGGTGGCACATTGGAGAAGTACTCCACTGCCATTATCAATATTGCTACACCGTTCTTTACAGGAGAGGTGCAAGCATGTCTCTTGCCGAATCCGATCGCTGATCTTATCATCGGTCGCATTCATGGAGTGAAAGAATGCACTCCACAGCAAATCTCTAATTGGGAAAATGTTAATATGCAATCTGCTAATGCAGTAATCACTAGGGCTCAAGCTCTCAATATGCCACAATCTTCACATTCTGAAGATAATGATGCGCAGATCCAAGATGATCCCTTGGAGATTTCACACGATTCCTTTATTAAACAGCAGGAAGATGATCCTACTCTAAAGAAATTCTTTACTCTGGCAACAAAAGGTGATCCGAATAAGGATACAAATCGTAAATCTTGGATTACGATGAAGAATGGCGTACTTGTACGTATGGTACAAGACTCCGCTAAGTCCATTCATTCTCAAATCCTTGTGCCTAAAAATATGAGAGTTAAAATTTTACAGCACGCTCATGATTCGCAGTGTGCTGGACATATGGGTTTTTCCCGTACTAAAGCTAGAGTTCTTCAATCTTTCTTTTGGCCTGCTGTGAATAAGGACATACGAATCTATTGTCGATCTTGTAAAGTATGTCAAGAGATTAAATCCAGAGGTCCACGCCATGATGCACCTATTCAGGCTGCAGACATTCCCATTCGGCCATTTCAAAAAATGGCGATAGACATCATTGGTCCATTTAAGATAAAGTCTGCTAGAGGACACCAATTTATTCTGACGTGTGTTGATATGTGCACACGTTGGCCGGAGGCTGTTCCTCTAAAGAGCATAACTACTGCTGATGTCGCAGATGCTCTTTGGTTAATATTTTCTCGTCTGGGGTTTCCAGCAGAAATATTATCCGACCATGGTACCCAACTTATATCGGATACCATGTCTCAAGTAATGTCGACTCTGAAGATAGAGAGATCGCTGAGTAGTATTTATCATCCTATGTCCAATGGGATGGTGGAACGTTTGAATAGAACTCTGAAAAACCTACTAGGTAAGATAACAGAAGATCATCCTCAGGATTGGGATAGGGTTTTACCCGCGGCTCTCTTTGCATATAGAGAGGTCGCCAACGAACATACAGGATTTTCTCCCTTTGAACTTGTCTTTGGCGCGAAACCGCGAGGTCCTATGTCCTTACTTCATGATCTTATAACTGCTGATAATATTGTCGATGACACAAAATCCTCTTATGAATATGTCATCGCACTTAGACACAAGATTATTGAAGCATGCAAATTGGCAACTGCTTCTTCTGAATTTGCGAAACAGAAGGCAAGGGAATTTGCCAATAAAAAGAGATGTTTGCGTCAACTTTGTCCAGGTGACAAAGCATTTGTCTTGCTACCTTGTAGGGAAAATAGACTTCTCATTTCTTGGAAAGGTCCGTACGATATAATATCAAAGGTTTCCGATGTTGACTATATCGTCGATATTGACGGGAAGCGTAAAACCTTCCACATCAACATGCTCACGGAATTCCATGAACGTCCTGATTATTTACAACCTGTTTTCCAGGCAACGGACGATTTTCCAGTCCAACATGGACAGTACTCATCTCTGTCAGTAATACAGGATGAGGAAACGAGTTTCTCGGATGTAAATTTACCTTTTCCAATGATTCCTCTTCACTCTAATGAATCATGGAAAGATGTTGCAATTTCTCCAGAATTATCTCCAGGAGAGCAGAAACAAGTTTCTACTATGTTAGAACAATTTCAGGATGTCCTTACTGACATTCCTGGTCAAACGGATGTCATTCAACATGACATTATTCTTACTGACCATAGTCCTATAAGAGTCAGACCGTATCCTATCCCGATACATTTCCAAGCACAGGTAGAGAAAGAGTTAGATGAGATGATAGAGTTAAAAATTATTGAACCATCCACATCAGCATATTCTTCGCCGATGGTTATAGTACGGAAAAAAAGACAATAACATACGTCTTTGCGTGGATTATCGCAAATTGAATCAAGTGACTAAATTCGATGCTGAACCTATGCCTTTACTAGAAGAGCTACTTACGAGACTATCGAATTCTCACTTCTTTACTAAACTCGATTTGTCTAAGGGATATTGGCAAGTTCCACTATCCGAACACGCCAAACCGTTTACTGCTTTTTCGACGCCTAGGGGTCTATTCCAATGGAATTTCATGCCTTTCGGTCTTATGAACGCCCCTGCTACATTTGTACGCATGATGCGTCGAATCCTATCTCATCGCTCAGATGTCATTGCGTATCTTGATGACATCTGTCTTTTCAGTGATACTTGGAACGATCACTATAATGGTATAAATGAACTATTGTCTATCTTACGCGAGCATAACCTGACAGCGAAACCATCGAAAGCATGTATTGGTTTTAGCGAAATATCTTTCTTAGGACACCGTGTTGGTCATGGGTTCCTAAAAACAGAAGACCATAATACAAGTAAGATACTTAACATTTCTATTCCTAAGACTAAAAAGCAAGTACGAAGTCTCTTAGGTCTAATACAATTTTATGGACGATTCATACCGAATCTGTCCTCCATTATGTCACCTCTTTCTTCCTTGCTAAAGAAAGGGTCTCCTAATGTAGTCCATTGGACTCAAGAATGTCAATCCTCTTTGGATAAGGTTAAAACTATGTTTTCTACTTCACCTATCCTAGTATTACCTTCTAAGGATAAGACATTTATTCTTCGTAGTGACGCTTCATCCACCGGGATTGGAGCTGCACTAATGCAAGAGTACTCTGGAACTCTGCATCCTGTGATGTATATTTCTCGGAAATTAAATGCCGCAGAGAAGAATTACTCGGTCCTAGACCGTGAATTATTGGCTATGGTTTGGTCAATCCTTAAACTACAAAGATTTCTTCTGGGCGCGCATTTCATTGTGGAAACTGACCAGAAAGCTCTTACGGCTATTCAGAGTAAAAATCTGAAGAGCGCGAGATCAACGCGATACGCGATTGCTCTACAGCCATTTCATTTTTCGGTGCGAGCTATCCGTGGGTCAGAAAATGTGATGGCAGATATTTTGTCTAGATGCCCACATGATTCATAACTGTTATACAGCTTTGATACAATTGTTTCTATGTTGAAATGTGTACACATATGTAATATATCATATATTGATTGTAACACTACTTAGCGGTTCATGGATATTTATTCACCGCTGATTTTTTCAATGTTTTTCGTCTTTGATGATCATGATGTTAAGATATCTTAGATGGAATTTATGTATAAACTAATGTGGAAATTGTGTCATTGCTAATATTGTAGTATGCGTTGGTGACACCTCTCTGGAAATATTAATACTTAGAGAAGTGCTTTCTCTAAGGTCATAAAACTTATGCTTATCATCTGCGCATTGTTATTGGTGCGTTGTGAGCCTATTGTATGTTGCTCCTAGATGTATTTCAAAAAAAAAAAAATGTACCATTTTTTTTTTCCCGAGGGGTGTGGTAATCTGTTGCGTGCATATTTTTGACGCACATATTACAAAAAAATCGATATGGTTATTTAATATGGGAAAAATATAGTCATGCATCCATCTGTGTATGAAAATGCTGTTTATTGTAAAAGCGAGATAATCCATGTTTGATTCACACTTTTGATTATAGGAGTAATCGGTCTGGATATCGATCCAGCGCAAGAATAGTACGCTTGCGTTTGTACTTAATTTTAGGGCCAGAAAATATATTAATTTGCTTATTGTGTTTATGGCCTGAATTCATATGTATTACATATTATTAGTACAAGTAGAATCAGTCCTATATTGTATATTTTGGATGGGTATGAGGGACTAGATTCTTGTTAGCGGAAGTATGAGTTGTCTTAACAAGTCGTGATGAGTTCCGATGTACTGCTAAGAATGGCGGGGTACGTTTTTCAAGAGCTGGTCCCTTCGTCAAGAAAAAATGTCTTACGAAGTGGTTTTTTCTTCTGGAGGAGATAGTGTCTCTACGATAGTTTGTGTTAGAGACTCTCCTTATGTCAGTATATAGATGATTCGGACTCCAGGTAAACCCAGCTCGTATTTTTGATGATCTCTCGTCGGTTAGGCCTAGCTTGACTTTTGGGTGCTTCGATATGCTAGTGTCGTGTTTTGTATCGACGAAGATGACAGATTTTCCTGCAGCGGTTATGGCTACGTGAACTAACCTGATCACCGTAGTGCTGCATGGAACCATTCATGAAATCCTTTATATATCCATTGTAAATTAACTTTGGCTGATATTCTTCCTATGAATGAGTGAACGACAACTCAGGAAGGTAGCCATGTTGGATTTCGGTCATCGTCTGTTTTGATCACTGCCAAGAGAACAGATTATTTATCTTATTATCGGACAGTGACAGAGAGATCTCAATCCTGCTAGAAACCCCCTTTTCGTGGTTTCATAAGATGATGTATCATGACATTGAACTTTGATGTACTACCCATTATTTCTGCATGTGTCATGACTTCAGATCTGCTATGTATACCTACAAATTGTTATGTCAACAAAGCCTGATGTACTCGTATGTCCCAGTGTGTACGTCTGAATAAATTGAGTAAACTAAGATTCCAGCAGTCTGCATTGGTGCCTTGTAGACACATGTGTATGAGTGATTATATTGGTCAGCACACGAACAGTACACCATTCGCGGTAATCACACTCTACACTACTACTTCATACATACACCATCCTGCGTCGGCTGAAGTGACCAAGTTTAGGGCCTGCTTCCCCTGGAGCCTTTGCCTTCCCTAACTCAGGACTAGGGTGAGTTACCCATTTACAGCTGGGTAGACTGGAGCATGCCTGATCTCAACAACACACCACTCTTCCTTACAGAGCAGACAGACTGATACTTTACAGTGGTGTACTACAGGTGTAGTAAGAAATAACGTCTTTACAGTCGCGTCTAACAGCGTGGTTATATATATTGAACTGCGCGATGAGCGAAGAGGGGTCTGCAAGGCGTGCGGCAACGTTTTTCTTCCAACATGCTACTGCATTGACTTGCACTATCGTTTTCCTCTGGTTCGCGAGGCCAGAAAAAAATTCAAACATGTGTCAAATGGTAGCATTTGCTCTCTCACTTTTTATGCCTTCGCATATTCGTTCCCCGTTTTCTTCTTACACTCTTGCTCGAAAACTAGGCCTAAGTTTTGTCAAAATGTTATATTTATTTTCCAAGGTCGGAAGCAAAAGCCAGCACTAGTGAAAGCGAGACGTTACAGTCTCGTTGCGTAAAGGCTTTGCCCAGACTAATACGATTGCTGGCGTAGGAGACAACGTGTCTCGCAACTTCCTTATTTTATCTATATATTATTTTATCTCTATAAACAAGAATATTATCTATTTGATCAGTGTAATCTCAGATATTACGACAATTGCATGATGTGAAAGTGTGTAGAGGAGCAGATGTTGTATCAGACCACCATCGTCTGTTGGCTAAAACAAAATTAAAACTCAAGAAATTTACAACAGTATATAGCTATAGACAACAGTATAATGTGGGATATTTAAGAAATCAGGAAATAAGAGCAATATTTTCAATCACAGTATCCAACAAATACCAAGTACTCCAACAGTTGGAAGATGAAACAGATACGGAAGACCACTGGCAACAAGTAAAAAATATATGGAACGAGACATGTGAAGAAGTACTGAGAAAAAGAGAACATCAGCACAAAGCATGGATAACAACAGAAACCATTAGTAAGATAGAAGACAGGAAAAACAAGAAAGCAGATTTAAACAGAAGCAAAACCAGAAGCTCCAAAGCCAAGGCTCATGAAGTGTACATAGAAGCAAACAAAGAAGTAAGAAAAAACATCAAAAGAGACAAGATGAAATATATTGATGATTTGGCAAGGGAAGCAGAGGAAGCTGCAGCCAAAGGAAATATGAGTGACCTGTACAACAACACAAAGAAGCTAACAGGGAAATATAAGCAAGCAAATGGCCTCATAAAAGATAAGAATGGAAAAATGCTTAGTAAAATACAAGAACAAATGAAGAGATGGACAGAACATTTTGAGGAACTTCTCAATAGACCATCTCCAACTAATCCCCCAGACATCCAGCCAGCAGTAGAGGAACTACAAATAAGCTGTGAACGACCAAGTAGAGAAGAAATAAAGAAAGCCATAAAGCTTCTGAAAGATGCAAAAGCAGCTGGTCCAGATTGCATTCCAGCAGAGGCCATCAAAACAGATATTGATACCTCTACAGAGATATTATACAAACTACTTGGCAAAGTCTGGGAGAGAGAGGAAATACCAGCAGAATGGAAGGAAGGTTATCTGGTCAAGTTGCCTAAGAAGGGAAATTTACAGCAGTGCACAAATTATAGAGGAATAATGTTACTATCAGTGCCAGCAAACGTATTAAACAGAATCATCCTTGAGAGATTAAAAGAGTCCATAGACAAGCAACTGAGAGATGAACAAGCAGGTTTTTGACAAAATAGATCCTGTACAGACCAAATATCCACATTGAGAATAATAGCTGAACAAAGTCTGGAATGGAATTCACCGTTATACATCGGTTTCGTGGACTATGAAAAGGCATTTGACAGTGTAGACAGAGAATCGCTTTGGTAATTGATGAGGCATTATGAAGTTCCCATGAAGGTCATTAACTTAATAAAGAAGACCTATGAAGACATAACATTCAGAGTTCTTCATGAAGGACAACTTACAGAACCGTTTAGTATTAGAATGGGAGTGAGACAGGGATGCCTCTTGTCTCCATTTCTTTTCTTACTAGCAATAGATTGGGTTATGAAAACATCGACATCACACAACAGAAATGGAATCCAGTGGAATCTGACTTAACAGCTTGATGATCTGGATTTTGCAGATGACTTGGCTCTTCTGTCCTATAACCATAATCAGATGCAAGAGAAAATGAAAATTCTCTATGTGAGGTCACAACAAGTGGGCCTGAAAATATACGGGGAAAAGACAAAGGTTATGAGAATAAATGCAAGAAATGATAACAAGGTTGAACTTGAAGAAACACCACTAAAAGATGTAGAATCTTACACATATCTTGGAAGCAATATAGACAAAGTTGGAGGGACAGACAGTGATATCAAAATAAGAATACAAAAAGCAAGAGGAGCTTTCATTGCATTGGGAAACATATGGAGAACAAGAGAAATCAAGTCCAACACGAAAATAAGAATATTCAACTCAAATGTGAAGTCAGTCCTATTGTATGGCTCTGAGACATGAAGAACAACAAAAACAACAACCAAAAAGCTACAGACTTTTATAAACGGCTGCTTGCGTAGAATAAAAGGACTGAAATGTCACAAATGTGGAATTAATGACAAGAACCAGACAAGTGCCAGTGGAACAAGAGTTGAGAAGAAGAAGCTGGCAATGGATAGGACACACACTGAGGCAACCTGCTGATAGCATTACAAGGCAGTCCTTGTTCTGGAATCCACAGGGAAAGAGAGGCAGAGGTAGACCAAAAAACACATGGAGAAGAGAACTGGAAACAGAGGTGAAAATGATGAGGAAAACATGGAAAGAACTTGAGTGGATGGCACCGGACAGGAAGACTTGGCATGTGTTTGTTGAAGGCCTATGCTCCTTGGGGAGCTAAAGGGTATTGATTATTGACTTTTATTGATAGAAACTCGTGTGAAAAGCAATTCCATTATGGAAACCCTCAGACAAAATCGCAATTCCTTGTCAAATTCCAAAGATAATTAACTTCCACGGCTAACATTACATTGGAATGGTAATTACAACCCAAATCTCAAATGTAAGTACTGGTTTACGGGCAATGACCAGAGTGTTTTTGCCCGTCTAGCTACAGCACTACTGCAGGAATGTTGAAATCAGCATCTAAAGAAGACCCCAAAAATAGATTTGACAGTCATGCCTCTAAAACTGATAAAGAATGATTTAGACAAAATTATAAGATTAAAATACTGCAAGAAAAGACTCATTTGGCACATTAGGTTTCTGTTATGACTCACTCTACCACTGGAGGCATACTATTTAATTCAGGCATATATTCAACAGAGTCCAAATACATGGACGAGTTGGAGAACCCAGAAGTTTTACATAAATCATTAACAATTAGCTTTTAGTACAATTCAGTAATTCCACTTTGTGTGCACATCTGTGATTCCACTTTGGGAAATCAAGACACTTGAAATTTACAATCAGCTAATATAAATACACAATAAAAAGGCAGATACAGGAACAGCTAAAACCATAACCAACTGGATCTGACATCTAGGTTCTCAAGCGAAATGCAAGAGACCTCTTTGTCAATGCAGTCGCTATCTATAAGGTCAGTCATGGATTTACTTGACATTCCATTAAACAGGATTATTTAGGTTGCCAAGTTTACACTGTTACTTGCTTAACCTGGAATCCTTCGTAAATATCCTATGCTAATGTGCCAGCTTTCTTCAGGTGATCTTCACTGGCTTGTGTGGTAAAGTGGGATGATATAAATATTTATAGGGGACTTAGTGTACTGACTGAGATCAGCTGTGAAGGTATCTGTATCTAATAGGTGTAGTGTTTTACAGATAACCTTACTTGCTACCACATTTATACCTCAGTCAGAATTATTCTGGAATATGGTGATGACTACGTTGAATGTCTAGGGTATGTATATGATGAAGTGTAAGTCACAACAACAACAGACAGATAAACAATTTAATTTATTCCACCACACTTGACAACACTGTGACACTCACACACATTTAACACTCTATAAGACTATCTTAAATGAGTCACTGGTAAAGTTTCAAATATTTATGTATTAATTACTTTCACTACTATATATATCCTGATTCAAGTGAACCAGGAATCACAATCAATTGTAATCACAATTTATATATACATAATTTATAAATATGAACCTTGTAGGGACATATTTTATCACTAGTCGCTATCTGGACCCAGGAGTATGCTGTCAGCCTCCAGATTCAGCAAAGCTCAGACCAGGTGCTGCTCAATAACTTTAGGACCACAGTCCCTGAAACAAGAAGGTTGTACCTCCTACTTCATAACTAATTTATAATCTATTTCCAGACTGAACACAATACATAACAACACTGAGTTCAGAGCGGTAGGCCAACTGTCAGCTTCATCTGAAACCATTTACACCAGTATACTCCTCCCTAATGGTTTCTACGCCTCTGCAATTCCAGCATTATTTCTTTCTAGTCAATAAGATAGGTGTCAGTGTACTGTTTGGCAATTCCATGTAGTTTTACTTTTCTCCGACACCTTCTGTTCAGGTTGGAGCACTATATAGGCCTTGCCTCATGTTCGCTACTGAACCACACACATATACAGACATAAATTATCAATTTACATTCAATTTTCATTAAAAAGATATTGAATATATCAAGCTTACCACAATTCATGGAATAATACACAGTTACGTTGACTGGCAATGAATATAGCACAATTTCGATCTGCCGATGTCCCAGGCTTTTATTTAGAAAAATATGCACTGGCGCTCAACGCACTGGTTCTTTAGTAAGTTTATTTGAAAATGTGGTGCTGACCTGACGCTCCTAATTGACTATATTGGCGGGTCTAACCAATCGAGCCATGTTTACACAAGCGTTTGAAAAAAAGTACCCTTCCTTCCGTCTCCCCTAACAACAAAAGATAGTATTTGTAGCCCGACTAATCGTGTTTAGCCTTACATTTACTTTCCGCCAATCAAATAGGAGGTAACATGTTGGCCTATTTCCCGTACAATGGTGGTGTCAAAATCTGCCACTGAGCGATTCTGATTTTGGTGTTGTCTGACACCCTCACTATTTCTTTTGGCTATAATTTGTTAATTCCTAGACTGTTTGCGTAACGTTTAACATATTCTTTGTCAGCAAGTCCTAAGGAACCCAAATATATAAATTTAATGGGGCTAAGGGGCTGCGTTCAAAATATGCATTTTCTTCTAGGATAGTCGTGCTGTTGCCACCTCCTCACTTCCAAACTTTATGGTGTCTGCTGTACTGTCATACTAATGTCAGGATTTCAGACATAAAACAGTAGAATGTCATGTTTCCTAATAAGCGTTTTGTAAGTTTTTTAAACCTAACTCTCGTATGGGTAGAGTTTTTTATCACTGTCGATTTGAAAAAAGCTAGTGCTTGTGGCCTTACACGCGTGATGGTAGTAATTGTATAGCGAGACGCGTGTTAGTGTGGCATGCGTTCCGGCTTTCAGCCCTCCCTTCTCTCTATCCTAATTCCATCTGTCTTTCGTTTATGGTAACTTAGAGTATAAAATGACATGAATGGAATATTAAATATAGGTCAGCTTGCGTATCTCAAGGTTTTTCTTAGAAAGGCAGTACACGTTTTATTGAGTTGTGGAAACGCGTGTATGCTGCAGTAGGCTTTTACTATCAACGTGGAACGTTATAATTTGCAGACGAATTAGAAAACAAGGGGGATTTCGAGTACAGTCATTGAGACAGCACTGTTCTTTACCATTCTTCTTTCCTTTTATTGAAGTTATTTGTTAGGCTTTACATTTACTTTTTAATTTATATATGTGGATTAGAATTTCACACGACAGCTTGTAACCAAGGGTGTACTTTGCCACCCAAGGCTGATCCTACATTTGGCAACAACCCCCCCCCCCCCCCCCCCCCCACATAAGGAATCACACTTGCAAGTATATTTTTTGCAGTACATAACATGATAATAGTGTCAGATGGCACCTCCCGTCCTGACTGTCACTTGTGGCAGACTGCCCCCTCCCACCCCCTTTAGTACACCGTTTGCTTTAACTACCCAGGGCGTTATTTTCTAGATGTGTCACTACTTGCCACGTTATTATTTTTTCAAGTCATTAGCCATAGACATTCTGTTAGGTGATCATTCGATAGCTGATGAGCCAAAAACCCCACACTGCAAATAATGTCACCCTTTAATACGTACTATTACACAAGGAAGAATTGTAAATCATTATTCCATCTTTACACATGACCGCATAAACTTATATGCATACGCAAACACACACTTGCATATAATGCATATTATACAACAACATTGGATAACACATGCAAATACTTTTTCTTCTGTATTATCACAGCAGTGCTACATTTTTAAAACTTTATCTAGCTTACCATCTATCAGCTATCTCAGCAAAGTGCTGCGGTAAATGTGTCAATAATCATGCAGCACACTTTTTTCAAATGAAATTAGGAAAGACATTATATATCACTTACCTTCAGCCAGACCATTGTCTAGAAAAGTACACTGGAGATTCAGCTCAATTTATGTTATTTTTGCCCACGTGAAAACCATTCTTATGTTTTCAGTCTTTGGTGACAGGAAGAAATGTGCAGTGCTTCTGCAGAACTGATACTACAACAAAATTCCCTTGATTCTGAAATATTAATGAAAAAAGTTTGAAAGCAACATAAATAGTAGGAAAAACATTGAAAAGTGGCATTACTTTTTTCACTACTATGAGCTGTTGAGGCAATTTGAAATAAACAAGATTCATACCCACTCTTCTCTAACCTTGGTTATCACTCACCAATTAATGATTTCCAACTCTTTCAAGCTTATTTTTATACTGGCCATCCATCTCCTTGTACACTTCTTATTCTTATACTGTGTTTGTTAATGGCGCATCAGTTAAATATATGATGTGACAAAATGTGAAGAAAATAATTACATAACATAGATAGCATATGCATATATTTAATTAGCAGCGACATGTTAATAACACTTCTCAATGACACCTAATAAATGCTAATACCACATGTGAATAATCATCAAGAATGACAGACTAGGCCTATTGATCAGAGTTATCTGAAACTTTGCAGAGCATCTGGCTAACTGATTTTAACTCACATTGTATAGATCTATATAACTATCTTAAAATATTACCCCTTAGAAAGCGCTTCCTATTTAACAAAGCTAAATTCGCTCGAAAAATCTTGTCACAGAATGCTCCAACGTATCTGTGGCCACTTTTAAAATTCAATGAAAAACGTAGTCAGCGCTTAAACCAGTTACAGGTACCCAAGCCCAGGCTAGATTTGTACAAGAAGAGCTTGGCTTACTCAGCTGCTCATCTTTGGAACAATCTTCCACATGACCTGAAAAACATGCACAGTCATATAATCGACTGTTCAAATACATTATGAGTGTGGATTATATGCCGCCCTAAGTTTGGAATTATTATCTAATATACTGTATGGAGGGTCAGATGATCTAGTTTTTCATTTTAATATACCTTACTTCTTAATTGTAATCAGATACTGTAAATGTATGCTTTTATACTACTTATAATGTTGCATCGCCATTAAACTAATACCTTAAGTATGTTGGAGAATGTCTGGATAACTAGCAATAAAAGATGAGTAAGAGGAAGGGCAAAATGCAAGACGGGCCTATATGCACGACTCTCATCTATCAGTCGATACCCTTTACCTCCCTAAGGAGCATAGGTCATAAAGCTGGATCTTGTATAGTGGAGGCATGAACAATTCACTCCCTGTGGCAGTATCTGCTTGGGACGCAAAGCTGCTCACCTGTGGGAACATTTTCCGCATGCGCTGACAACACACGAAGTCCCTGGTCATTCAGCAGCAGATTTCCCATATGTCACGAGTTCTTATTATATGCCACCATAATCTGATTACGTTTCAAATTATGTCTAATTTACTGTATGAATGGTTTAGATTTTGTTTGTATGTTTTTTTTGTTTTTTTTTAATTAATTTATTTATTTATTTTTTTTTCTCTCTCTCTTTTTTTTTTTTTAACATACTTAAATTTGATTATGACTGGATGTTACAAATGTATGTTATTATTTTACCTTGATAATGTTGTATGCTTAAACAATGCTCAAAATACATGTGCGATTGAAAGGATATGTAAGATGACAGAGAGAAGAAGGGCAGAATGTAAGATGGGCCTGTGTGCCCAATTCTTAACCCTTTGAAAATAAAGTTCGTTCGTTCGTTCAAAATTCTGCATTTAAGTATGCATGTTGTCAGAGCACACTAATTAGGGTAGGGGGGAGGTGCTAGCTGGTTCACTCTTAGGGCATTACCACTGTCCATGTTGGATTTAACTACAACAGGCAATGACTTGTGTACACTAGAAGACCACACAACCAATGGCTGACACAAGAAAATAAGGCTTCTAACCAGCTAATGTCCTTTTATTATCAACATCACAACTTGGCCACAAATGGCCATAATCAAATGCAATATATATATATATATATATATATATATATATATATATATATATATATATATATATATATATATATATATATATATATATATATATATATATATATACGCTGCCACTGCGAGTTAATATACAATATCAATTAACAAGTATAGGCCATATGACATCCTACTGCTACGGTGAACCTCGCTCACCCGAACGGCAAGAAACACAGCTATACCAAACTGACAACTACCAAAATATATATCGCTCGCTCACCACTGAGAGGATAAACTACATCTCTGGAATAATAACACCAGGATAAGACTCTAATAGCAAACACTGTATCACAATATTCCACACCAGATGAACAGCATACAAGCTGGCATAGAAACATCCGTATAGGACGATAGTCGAACGATGAATAAATCTTGGCGCTGAAATCCCTCGGCGCCCAAATTTCCCGCTGGTCACATGACCCAATTGCTCGTCTATTGTCGCCAGCCCGTTCGGCAGCTTCTGAACAAGCAGCTAATCGCACAGCCAAAATAGCGCCATGACATCCACCCCCTTCCCCAAGAAAGAAAACAGAGTTTTCTTCCATCTGGAGGATGCTGGGCCCTGACCCCATCAGAGGTTTGCAGGCTCATATGCCGCATAACAGCATACCCTCATCTGTAAAATTGCTATAATATTCATCATGTAAGTCCCATTCTCGCCCCATACCACTCTCACATCTGCAACATCAATCCAAACTGACCTAGGTGTACATAATACTTAACCCAGGTCATGGCAGCCGAAAAAAATGACAATAGCTGCCTCACCTGGGTAACAAAGCAACCATACCCCGTAGGGCTGTTGCATACACACATATGTTCAATAATCATCATTACCTCTAATACAAGATACATAGAAGCTCCTATTCATCATGTATAGCATATACAATTTGCCTTTATAGCGACATATCTCATGAAATCGATTTACATGGAATTCACAGGCAATGGTGATATTAGAATATAAAATCTACATCTCTTTAGTCTCACACACTATCTTGTACAAGGAATAGAACAATTTTATCAGTAACTCATTTAATTAGCATAACTGTGTTGATGGAGTGGGTCAGACTGTATCATTCGGTTCACGTTAACTGAAACACCCTGAACTATATGCGAAACCCGATACCTTGCCACAGCTACTGCTGGACTATCAGCAGGTGGTTATCAAGCAGCGACATGTGCTTCCACCTGACTGCATCGCGCGCACCCCATCTCTTCGCGAATGTCACTCGTGCTACCTTCGTACTGTCTCACAATGACGAATAAATCTTGGCGCTGAAATCCCTCGGCGCCCAAATTTTCTTCTGGTCACATGACCCTAATAGCTCATCTATTTTCGCCAGCCCATTTGGCAGCTTCCGAACAAGCAGCTAATCGCACAGCCAAAATAGCGCAATGACTCATGTACACAAACACAATGTTACAAACATCATCATCATTTTCTTTTGCGATCCTTATAGAGCATGGAACCACCACTGCAGCTGGTCTCCTTGCAGGAAGCCTGCACCAGTCACGTGCTCTTGCCATGGTGGTTTATGGGGCAATTAGTTTTACATGATTGGGTTACAAGCCCCATGCACAACATCATATCAGTCACACATGTCGCTGCTTGATAACCACCTGCTGATAGTCCAGCAGTAGCTGTGGCAAGGTATCAGGTTTCGCATATAGTTCAGGGTGTTTCGGTTAACGTGACTGTAGTGAAATTGACAGAGATACAACGGTAAAATATCTCCAAAGATAACATTTAAGGATAAAAACATAATGCGTAGGCTGCGAATAGTACATGATCGCCTAGACCGCGGGTCATCATCCTCCATAATAACTGACTTGCTAGACAGGAGGGGAACGGCGGATCAAAAAGGAAAAAAATATGACTGGAAAGATTGCGTGAGACTAGAAAGGCTAAGGAGACGCAATTGGGGGGGGAAACGGAGAAAAGTCACGTTTCCCAAGTTGACATAAAAAGTAAGCAACTCGACAGAAGGGACCATAGATATGTTACGCCACAGTCATTTATTGGACGCTTTTGCGCGATACCAAGCCCTTGATTTGAATTCAGCGGCTAAACGCAGATGTTCGAAATATTACAAAATTTAAAAAGTACTTTTTTCTTAATATTAATGTTAGGAATATAAAAATTAGCTGGCCGGATGGCCTATTCTGAGCAGTGAACTAATATGTTCTTAATTTTACAAACGGATAGATAATATTGAAGATAATGACAAAAGACAGTGTTGTTCACATCATCGACAGACTGTATTGAATCTAAAAGTGTCGCTAATTGCACAAAAAAAACACGACCTCGAGTCGCAGGTGTTCAAATCTACGTAGTATGGAAGAGAGGGTTTTTGGGTGGTAGCTGTGTCTAAAAATAACTTTTAACGACAAAATTTTGGAGGGGAGAGAAAGGTTGGTTCAAAAATCAAGTACATTTTGTAGAAACACAAGTAGAGACGGACAGACTAACAGATAACCATCCATACTTGACTGAAGCATGACTGAAATGACTTTAGTGTAGGAATTTGAAATTCGAATAAACCTAGGCAGTGATTGGCCACAGACAATCATATCATTAGCGCTCAGACGCGAAAGTGGGGCCATTCTTCAATAGTTGTTCAGTGATAGACACAGATTTTAAAGTGTGGTGATTTCCATATGAAAGAAAGTGTAATAAATTTAGGGACGCCATACTATAGCCAGCAGCTCAGCTGAGTTTTGCTAGCAATTCTGTGTTATTTATTCATAATCTGGTAAGATTGAAATTATTTCCTTATATATTTTGAATATTGTTTCATGTTCGAGTGATTTGATACTGCCATATCGAAATCTAGCCTTACAAACAAGTAGGGATTTGCTCTAGACCCCCCCGCCCTAGTCAGGGTCTAGGGACCAACAATGTACATAAACTCCAGCAAGGATTATGCAAGACAGATCAAGTGTTGAGAATAATTGAAACATATTACCTATCCTCTTTTAGGGCAGACAACTAATAAATATTTTTCAGAACCTATAGTCTGGGAGGATCTATCTGATGTAAAACCACCATGGTAAATGTGCTGTTTGGTCAGAGAGATCTGACCTGTCTGTATGATGTGGTTGTTGTGTCAGTGTTGTGTCCAGACGTGGGTAGAGAATAGATTTTGACACATGGCCCATACTTTGATTGCAGAGCTGCGAGTTTCTGTTGTCAACAAAGCAGTGTCTATTCAGTTGGTGACTTTACTCGAGTGTATCTGGGCAGTACTTGTGACAGAGACCACCATTATTGCCCGCCAGCACGGAGAGGTGGGACCACCTGATTTCAGCACCAGAGCTACAACGACAAGATGAGTGAGCCTCTGGTCTGCTGGACATTCACCAACGCTGTGTAGTTACTAATACCCCATAAAAATTCCCACCATTTTCTGGACACTGTGTAGTCAATATAGACAGGTGTGATGAGGCCACCCCAACAGCACAAACATTAACTATCCTCCCAAGTAGATGACTACTAGAACATTTTAATAAAACTAACTAGTATAGTACATATATATGTACACTATTGCATTTATGATATAATATTCCATGCATTTCTTTCATAATCTCTAAATCCTTTTAAGTTCTGGTCAACCTAAAAAATTGATCCAGAACAAAATAAATGTAATTCTATCAAAAAAATTTTACACACGTGAGTTAGTTCAGTGTATTTTAACACTTGTTAATATTATTAGTCTTGTTAACTATCTGTGGGTATATCTATAACCTATTACACCACACTACATATCATAACCCTAGACATTTTACGTAGCCACATTCATTAAAAAAAATTAAGTGTGAGGTCGTAGTGGTAGCAAGAAAGGCCTTCTGACAATTCTCAACTACATTTTATCTCAGGAGCCTTCACAGCTGGCCTCATACAATTACATTTAGTAATATCAACATCATACAATACCATCAAACACCACTACATAAATTGGGGTCTTGTCCAGGGATAATTAGCCCAACAGTAATATTAGGATCTCCTGGTTGGAGAAATAAAATTAGGGAAATAAATTGTAAAATTCCCTTTAACATTAAAAGTGTCCCTGTAGATAAAAGTTGGTGAATCTTCACAGCCAGTAATAATTAATTAGTTAACTGGTTAGTTAGAATTAGTTAGACTATAGTCATAAGAAGTACTTAGTGTATTTACGGGTTAGAGATTTAGCTTGTATATTATTATATTGTCTAAAAAAGTATGGCGGAGCTGGCAAAATTTAGATCAGCTGCTGTGCTCACCGCGAAGGAGATGGGAATGGATGGTCAAATTTTAATTCAATACGTAACGGCTGAATGTGATAAATATATTGAAAGGGAAGATAGAAAGGTAGCTGAAGAGAAGAGGTTACAAATTGAGGCTGATAGAGAAATTAAGAGGCTGCAGATTGAGGCAGAAGAAAAACGACAGCAAAGGGAGGCAGAAGAAAAAACGACAGCAAAGGGAGGCAGAAGAAAAAAGGCTGACTGCCGAAAGGGAGGCAGAAGATAGAAGGTTGCAAAGGGAGCACGAATTACGACTAAGGGAGCTGGAATTACAAGGCCAGGCTCCTGAAAATGGTGCCAGCCCTTTTGCCTCAGATGCTACGCCCAGTCTGGGAGCCTCAAATTCAGCTATGGGGTTTCATTTAGACCATTTTGTTGAAAAAGACGATGACATAGAGGGGTACCTAGGACGTTTTGAGTTATTAGCTACTACATATGGGTTAGAGAGAGAGAGGTGGAGTTTAAAGCTATCACAGGGATTGAGGGGTACTTCTTATGAAGTATTTGCCAAAATGAACAGGGAAGACCAAGAGACATGTTAAAAGGCTTTATTAAGGTACGAGGGAGCCAGCGTAGTGTTACAACACCGCCTGGGGAGGGTTGATTCAGATCAAACCCGGCCGAGGACGGCATTTGAGGATTTTTCGTCGACCGGGAATTGGACTGGATTAACTCGAGACCTGGCGAGGACATTTGAAGGAGTGTTGTCGACCAGGGATTGGCGGCTCCTGAGCCGACCCAGCTGCAATGGGTACCTCCGAAATCGGCGAGTATTTGCCTGAATGGCGAGGGACACCTGTCTGTGTACAAGTTAAAAAGGGATACTCACGTAAAATCAATGTCAGGTTAGACATAGTAATAATAACCTGAGATTTCGCCTCGAGTATTAGCGGGCGTACGAAAAAAAAAAAAAAAAAAAAAAAAAAAAAAAAATTAAGGTACGAGAAGAATGGTGAATTTTATCGTAAGAAATTTAGAAATGCCAAACTGTTGTCTGGGGAGACATACCACCAATTCTCTGCCAGACTAGAAACCTATTTGGAGAAATGGACGGCTCTGGGGAAGACCCAAGATCTTAAAGAAATGATCATGATTGAGCAATTGAGAGAGTCCATGGCTCCAGACATGAGAAAATTTCTCATGGAACAAGGTGCAGAGAAGTTGGGGGAAATTTTAAATGTTGCTGAGAGGTATCAGGCAGCTCAGGCAGAGGTAAGTGGTGCTAAAAAGAAGCACATAGACAATTTTAAAGCTCCACAGCAATTTAATAAATTTGATAATAGAGAGCAGGGAAATAAAGGTAGGACAAACTTTGAGCGGCCAAAAAATGACTATCGCGACAGAAACTCACAGTTCAATGACCAAAAGTTCAATGAAAGAAAACCGTTGAACCAAGGAAAAAGATGGTGTAAATGGTGCAAGAAGGATAACCATAACACCGAATTTTGTAGAAGGAAACCTTCAAACATTGCTGCAATGAAGTCGGGGACGCAAAGATTAAAGGTTAATCCTAAGGGACAACAGGAACCTTATCACCCCCCAGTTTGAGGATGTTATTTGTAATGGGGTCACCATAAGGTGCCTTTATGATACAGGTTTGGATTATGATTCAGTTGTGAAGTCTAGCCTAGTGGACCCAAGTCAGTATACCACAGAAACAGTGGAAATACAAGGGGCGACTAAGGAAATACCACTCATGACACTTCCCATCGCAAGGATAACGGTGAAAACTCGCTATGTGGAAGGAGAAATCAGAGCAGCAGTGATAGATGAACCAATCTACCCTCTGATATTGGGGTGTAGATACGTCTTCTTGGGGAATCCCGAGAAACCTGTGATCATGGCGACAGTGCATACCAGGTCACAGAAGAAGGAGGAAGAAGGTGAACCTATAAATGCTCATCCAGAGGAGATGAGGAAGGCGCAGGCTGAGGATAGGACACTCAAGCCATGTTTTAAAAAATTGCCCAAATGCCACACACCTCCGAGCAAGGGGGAATATTTCATGAAGAACAAACTCTTATACAGGAAGACAGGAACTAGATCCAGTGGTCACGGACAGTTGGTTCTTCCCAAGATATATAGGGCAAATTTGATAAGGAGCTTACATGTTGGAAAAGATGGTGACCATGAAAAAGTCGGTACCATCTGCCAAAAAATTGCTCGAAAATACTATTGGCCCGACGTAAATGTCGATATTGAGAACTTTGTAGAAGCATGTGGCATATTTCATGAGGGAACACCCACAAAGGGAAAACATGTGCAGGACCTAGAAACGCCACGGGGCAAAATTAGGCCTGGAGGGAAAACAAATTATACTCAGGTAGACAAAGTGCAATGGGAGCCCCCTTTTCACACCCAGTCTTCACTTGAATGGATTAACATGGCCACTATGCGAAGAGTACAAAGAAGAAATTTAACCCAGGATAAGATGACAATCCCTCGGTCAAACTTATATAAACTGGAAGAACAGAAAAGAGAGCGAAGATCTCTCATAAGCAATCTAAAGTGGGGAGACAAACCCAAGAAAAAAATTGGTAGTGGTCGTTTTGTGAGTGACGATTCTAGGAAGAAAAGTCCTCACTATAGGGCTTCTAATGGACGGGACCTGACGGGTTCCATGATAACTACGTATGATAAATTAAAGATCCAGATGTAGCCCTATTAAGGACCTGGACAGATGAGAAGGCGGAAGAGACTGTTACCTCATCTTATCAATATGTGAACGAACTGACCAATCGTTTGAAAGCTGGATGGAAACTGGCAAATGATAATTTGAAACAAGCCAGGAAGAAACATGCAGCATATTTTAATAGGAAGGCAAAGGACAGGGAACTGGCAGTCGGAGAGAAGGTGCTGCTTCTACTACCCGGAAGCCAGAATAAATTACAAATTGGTTGGCAAGGTCCATATACGGTTCTAGAGAAGGTGTCTAGAACAAACTATAAAATTGACAAAAAGGGGAAGGAAAAAGTTTATCATGTAAACCTGTTAAAGAAGTATCTGGACAGACCACTCCAGGAAAGCACCCCCTTATTGACCTTGGCTATTGCAACCCAGATGCAAAAAGAACCACTCACCTCACATGAATACCCATTACATCCTTGTGAAACCGCAGCACAGGTAAAAGTCAGTAAGCACCTGACTAAAAAACCAGAGGGAGAGAGTTCAACAGGTTCTGGAGGAACATACAGATGTATTAACAGATAAACCAGGCCATACAAATTTGCTACAGTATGACATGAAACTGGTAGACTCAAACCCAATCTGTATGAGAGCCTATTCTATTCCGTTCGCGAAGGAGAAGGCATTGAAGGAAGAAATAGAGTATTTGTTGAAGGAGGGGATTATTTCGCACAGTGAATCATCTTTTAGTTCTAGTGTCGTTTTGTTGAGAAAACCGTCTGGGGAACACAGATTGTGCATAGATTACAGGAAACTGAATGCTGTCACAGAAGGACAAGTGGATCCATTACCAGACACAAAACAGTTATTTGCCAGACTGAACAAGGCAAAATACTTTTCAAAGGTGGATCTTAGTAAAGGCTATTACCAGATCCCAGTGAAGCCTGAAGTGAGACCTTATTTGGCTTTTAGCACTTCGGATGGACATTATGAATTCAATATGCTACCATTCGGACTGAAAAATGCTCCGAGTGTGTTTTCAAGGATGATGCGAAAATTGTTGGATTCCCTGAATAACCCATGTATCACGAATTTCATGGATGATATTCTCGTCGCCACAGGGACATTTGAAGAACACATTGAAGCTCTGGAGATGTTGTTTGATAGACTTCGGGAGGCGAACTTAACTGCTAGGCCAACAAAATGTTGTATTGGATGCAAAGAGTTGGAATTCTTGGGGCACACTGTATATCAGGGTAATATGACCCCTGATCCTAAGAACTTGGAAAAACTGCAGAGAGCACCTAGGCCACAAACAAAAAAGGACGTGCGATCATTTGTGTCGTTATGCGGATTTTATCAGAAATACATCAAGAATTTTAACGCTATTTGTGCTCCTCTGACTGATCTGACTCGCAAGGGACTTCCAGATAAAATTATTTGGACTGCACAATGTGAACTAGCGTTCCAAGAGTTAAAGGAAAAACTCACTAGCAAGCCTATTCTCAAACTGCCTGATTTGACACAGGACTTTGTCTTAAGAACCGATGCAAGTAATGTAGGACTAGGAGGGGCTTTGTTGCAAAGATCATCTTCACCTGATGGGGAACTGAAACCAGTCGCTTATGCAAGCCGTAAATTGAATAAGGCGGAACAAGGATACTCCACAAGCGAAAAAGAATGTTTAGCGTTAATCTGGGCAATAAAGAAGTTTCAAATCTATCTGTATGGTAGGACATTTGTGGTGGAGACGTGTCGTGGAATATTCTAATCCACATATATAAATTAAAAGGTAAATATAAAGCCTAACAAATAAATCTAATAAAGAAAAGAGCAATGGTAAAATAACAGTGCTGTCACAAGGAATGTACTCGAAATCCCCTTTGTTTTATGCTTCGTCTGCAAATTGTAACGCTTTCACGTTGATAGTAAAAGCCTACTATATTATTACCCGCTTTCTTCAATGAAACGTGTGCTGTATTTCTTGGAAAAACATTGAGATACCAAGCTGATCAATGACCTAATTTAAATATTTCATTCATTCCATTTTATACACGGCGTAACTAAAGACAGATGGACTAAAGGATAGAGAGAAGGGAGAGGCATAAAGCCGAACACGTGCAACACAAAACACGCGTCGCGCGATACACAATTACTACTATCACGCGTGTAAGGCCACATGCACTAACTTTTTCAGACGGACAGTGATAAATTCACTACCCTTCCCAGAGTTAGGTTTTAAAAAACCTGGGAAACGCTTATTAGAAAAGATAACATTATATGGGTTTACGTTTGAAAACATTACAGTACCCAGACAGCACATCTTCGAAACAGGAGGTAGAAGAAATTGCATATTTTGAACGCAGCCACTTAGCTCTATTAAATATATATATTTGGGTTCCTTAGGGTTTGCTGACAAAGAATATGTACAACGTTATGCAAATAGTCTAGGAATTAACAAGTTATAGCCAAAATAAAATGATGGTGCTGTCAGACAACACCCAAAATCAGAATCGCTCAGTGGTAGATTTTTTTTACACCACCATTGTACGGGAAATGGGTAACAAGTTACATTTGAACTGATTGGCTGGAATGATATGTAAGGCTAAACACGATTAGTCGGGCTATAAATACTATCTTTGGTTGTTAGGGGAGACGTGGGAAGTTAAAATTTTTTCAAACACTTGTCGAAACGTGGCTCCATTGGCCAGACTCGCTGATATACTCACTTAGGAGCGTTAGTTCGAGACCACTAGTCAAATAAGCTTGATAAAGCAACAGTGCGTTGAAGCCAGCTCATATTTTTGCTAAATAAAAGCCTGGAACATAAGCAGATGGGAATTTGTGCCAGTAGTTGTGCCAGAATTCATTGCTAATCAACGTATCTGTGTTTGTTTCCATGAATTGTGGTAAGCTTGAAACATTCAGTATCTTTTAATGAAAATTGAATGTGAATTGTTAATTTATGCCTGTATATATGTGTAGTTCAGTAGCAAACATGATGTAAAGCCTATAATGCTCCAGCCTGAACAGAAGGTGTCGGAGGAAAGTAAAAACTGCATGGAATGGCCAAACAGTACACTGACACCTAGATTATTGATTAGACAGAAATAATGCTGGAAGTGCAGAGGCGTAGTAACCATTAAGGAGGTAAATACTGGTATAAAGTATTTCAGATGAAGCTGACAGTTGGCCTAACGCTCTGAACTCAATGTTTGTGATGTATTGTGCTCAGTGTAAAAAGAGAGTATAAATTAGTTATGAAGTAGAAGGTACATCCTTCTTGTTTTCAGGGACCGTGGTCTTGATGGTATTGAGCAGCACCTGGTCAGAGCTTTGCTGAATCCAGAGTCGGACAGCATACTCCTTGGTCCATTTAGCTATCAGTGAGGTGTCTCCAGAGCCCAGGGGAGAAATCGAGCAGAGGAGTCTTTTCCTGCCGCCCTCACACAAGATAAGCTGATGTGGCCAGCTGAGCTCAAAATTATGTACCCCAGCTTAAAATGACCTTGTAAAAATAACATTAAGAGGGGAATTAAATTGTTTTAATATCAGGAACTGAGAACATCTCCAATACTAGTCCCCATAAAGACAAACTATTGAAGTCATGATGACAAATACCAACAGAGCTTGAACAAAACAAAACCAGTATTACCTCATATTACTACTACACAACTGACACACATAGGATACTTTTAATAATATATGTCATTACCATATTCATATTGATAAATTCTGTACATATAACTTGTAAGTAAAATTGATTGTGATTCCTGGTTCCCTTTGTATTTGAATCAGGACACATATTCATTCATAACAGCAATGAATACATATTGTTATTTGAAAAGTTATCAGTGACTCCTTTAAGATATCCTTTAGAGTGTTATATGTATGTGAGTGTCACAGTGTTGTCAAGTGTGGTGGAATAAATTAAATTGTTTATCTGTCTGTTGTTGTTATGACTTACACTTCATCATACACATACCCTAGACATACAACGTAGTCATCACACTATTCCAGAATAATTCTGACTGAGGTATACATATGTGGCAGCAAGCAAGGTTATATATAATACACTACTCTTATTAGATATATATACCTTCACAGCTGATCTCAGTCAGTACACTAAGTCCCCTATAAATATTTATAACATCTCACTTCACCACAAGACGGACCATCAGCCTCTCGTGTTCTTGTCTCAGGCTAAGCATGAAAACGCAAGATTGCTGAGGTGGTCTTTGTTGCTTCAACCTTATCAGTTTAGTATCCAATATATCCCAGGCAAATTGAATGTCGGTGCAGATTTCCTCAGTCGACACCCCTGTGATCAAAATTAGAGTAGTGGCAGACGTGAGGAGTAATTTTACCTATGTGTATCGCTGGTTTTGGAACTTGCCATAGGCATGTTTTCAAGTGGGGAGATGTGTAGTGACATTGACAGAGATACAACGGTAAAATATCTCCAAAGATAACATTTAAGGATAAAAACATAATGCGTAGGCTGCGAATAGTACATGATCGCCTAGACCGCGGGTCATCATCCTCCATAATAACTGACTTGCTAGACAGGAGGGGAACGGCGGATCAAAAAGGAAAAAAATATGACTGGAAAGATTGCGTGAGACTAGAAAGGCTAAGGAGACGCAATTGGGGGGAAACGGAGAAAAGTCACGTTTCCCAAGTTGACATAAAAAGTAAGCAACTCGACAGAAGGGACCATAGATATGTTACGCCACAGTCATTTATTGGACGCTTTTGCGCGATACCAAGCCCTTGATTTGAATTCAGCGGCTAAACGCAGATGTTCGAAATATTACAAAATTTAAAAAGTACTTTTTTCTTAATATTAATGTTAGGAATATAAAAATTAGCTGGCCGGATGGCCTATTCTGAGCAGTGAACTAATATGTTCTTAATTTTACAAACGGATAGATAATATTGAAGATAATGACAAAAGACAGTGTTGTTCACATCATCGACAGACTGTATTGAATCTAAAAGTGTCGCTAATTGCACAAAAAAACACGACCTCGAGTCGCAGGTGTTCAAATCTACGTAGTATGGAAGAGAGGGTTTTTGGGTGGTAGCTGTGTCTAAATATAACTTTTAACGACAAAATTTTGGAGGGGAGAGAAAGGTTGGTTCAAAAATCAAGTACATTTTGTAGAAACACAAGTAGAGACGGACAGACTAACAGATAACCATCCATACTTGACTGAAGCATGACTGAAATGACTTTAGTGTAGGAATTTGAAATTCGAATAAACCTAGGCAGTGATTGGCCACAGACAATCATATCATTAGCGCTCAGACGCGAAAGTGGGGCCATTCTTCAATAGTTGTTCAGTGATAGACACAGATTTTAAAGTGTGGTGATTTCCATATGAAAGAAAGTGTAATAAATTTAGGGACGCCATACTATAGCCAGCAGCTCAGCTGAGTTTTGCTAGCAATTCTGTGTTATTTATTCATAATCTGGTAAGATTGAAATTATTTCCTTATATATTTTGAATATTGTTTCATGTTCGAGTGATTTGATACTGCCATATCGAAATCTAGCCTTACAAACAAGTAGGGATTTGCTCTAGACCCCCCGCCCTAGTCAGGGTCTAGGGACCAACAATGTACATAAACGCCAGCAAGGATTATGCAAGACAGATCAAGTGTTGAGAATAATTGAAACATATTACCTATCCTCTTTTAGGGCAGACAACTAATAAATATTTTTCAGAACCTATAGTCTGGGAGGATCTATCTGATGTAAAACCACCATGGTAAATGTGCTGTTTGGTCAGAGAGATCTGACCTGTCTGTATGATGTGGTTGTTGTGTCAGTGTTGTGTCCAGACGTGGGTAGAGAATAGATTTTGACACATGGCCCATACTTTGATTGCAGAGCTGCGAGTTTCTGTTGTCAACAAAGCAGTGTCTATTCAGTTGGTGACTTTACTCGAGTGTATCTGGGCAGTACTTGTGACAGAGACCACCATTATTGCCCGCCAGCACGGAGAGGTGGGACCACCTGATTTCAGCACCAGAGCTACAACGACAAGATGAGTGAGCCTCTGGTCTGCTGGACATTCACCAACGCTGTGTAGTTACTAATACCCCATAAAAATTCCCACCATTTTCTGGACACTGTGTAGTCAATATAGACAGGTGTGATGAGGCCACCCCAACAGCACAAACATTAACTATCCTCCCAAGTAGATGACTACTAGAACATTTTAATAAAACTAACTAGTATAGTACATATATATGTACACTATTGCATTTATGATATAATATTCCATGCATTTCTTTCATAATCTCTAAATCCTTTTAGGTTCTGGTCAACCTAAAAAATTGATCCAGAACAAAATAAATGTAATTCTATCAAAAACATTTTACACTCGTGAGTTAGTTCAGTGTATTTTAACACTTGTTAATATTATTAGTCTTGTTAACTATCTGTGGGTATATCTATAACCTATTACACCACACTACATATCATAACCCTAGACATTTTACGTAGCCACATTCATTAAAAAAATTAAGTGTGAGGTCGTAGTGGTAGCAAGAAAGGCCTTCTGACAATTCTCAACTACATTTTATCTCAGGAGCCTTCACAGCTGGCCTCATACAATTACATTTAGTAATATCAACATCATACAATACCATCAAACACCACTACAGTGACTTTTACATATATAAAAGGTAAGGTAAAGGATCCCATTACACCATCATTGAGGCATATTGGGAATAAGGTGTTAGGCCCATATTTTCTTGACCATTGGTACACTAGGGGTAATGTCATCAGCATAACGCTGGCCACCTTAACCTTCCCAAAGTTTCTCTGGTACCCAATTTATGAGACTGGGTCGACGCCGGAGCCATTTGCGGTCTAAAAAATCCCACCTCAACTGGACCACCGAGCAAGGAAGCCAGTGCACTAACCATTGCGTTACTGCGGCTCCCATCTTACATATATAATTAACATGTATTTAGATTCTCCTATTTTACTTTCTTGGAGCCTGTCATTATCTAACAGCCAGTCAAAGTAAAGAAATCATGAACATAATTGCAACAAGCTCCATGTACTTTCTGGGAGTCTCTGTGGAGGCAAAGCATAAATAGGATTATGCTACCTCAGGCATGTCATATGAGATGACTAATATGAGGTTGTACATGGAATTGATAATCTCATCATGTAAAATGAATTGCTACAGAAGTCATCACTGATAGAGCATGTGCTTTGATTTAGCTTCCTCTAGGGATGATGATGATTATTATGATCATACTGACGATGATGATGAACTGCAAAACAAATTAACAAAATTTACAGTTAAAATATCAATAAGTCATCCTAAGAAAGATACTGCAGTCTGACTAGCAATTGTAACAAATTATTCTTCAGCCCAACAACAATCAAGCAATTTGTTTAAAGTTTAAACTGTGAGAATCACATTATCACTAAACTGATCTGAATATATAACAGACAATTTTTTTTTTAATTTTGTGGCCAACAGTAAGCAAATTTAAAAACAGTTTACATGGTATTCTAGGAGCTGCGGTAGCATAGTGGTTAGTGCACTGGCTTCCTAGCTCAGTGGTCTATAGTTCGATCCCCAGATGAGGTGGGATATTTTTAGGCCGCAAACGGCTCCTGGGTCGACCCAGCCCCAAAAGGGTACCAGAGCAACTCTGGGAAGGTTAAGGCGGCCGGCGTGATGCTGACCACATCACCCCTAGTGCTTAAGTTGTGTATAAACAACAAAATAAAAAGTTATTTCTAGCTAACAATCTGTTACGATAACTCACGTTATTGTGCCCATTGTTGTTTCGATAAAGCAGTGACAATTTAATGTGTCAGCAATTATTACTCTAGACAGAATATTCACAGAGCTGCTGTGTCGTTGAGTTCTGTCTTGTAGTTTGGTGACCAGAAGTTAAAAACTGCTAGCAGACGGCACTCTCGGGGACGTAACTCCAAACACGAGAAATAAACGAGTAATTTACTAAGGTTACATTTCCAATCTGTTACGATAACTCACGTTATTGTGCCCATTGTTGTTTCGATAAAGCAGTGACAATTTAATGTGTCAGCAATTATTACTCTAGACAGAATATTCACAGAGCTGCTGTGTCGTTGAGTTCTGTCTTGTAGTTTGGTGACCAGAAGTTAAAAACTGCTAGCAGACGGCACTCTCGGGGACGTAACTCCAAACACGAGAAATAAACGAGTATTTTACTAAGGTTACATTTCCTTTATCTTTCAAGATCCGGTGTATATGATGATAGGAAACTCTTTACAGAGCGATACAACAGGAAGCAATCTGATCATCAGAAGAGTCCCCCCATCCGACAAGTGTTTCGGCCCGATTACTCCTTTACACTCTAAGGGGGGCGGGCCCACTTGGGTCATGACTCCCAAGCGTCTCAGCTTCCTGTTGTCTTGTATCGAAAATGAACCCATTTCACTTACGGCAGCAACTTTTAATCCACAACGCCAGCCGTGAGGGCAATTGTGAAAGTAACAAAGAGAAGACAAATTATTCCGTTCGTTCCGTCACCCTTCACAACTAAGGACACACACTGAGACACGAGCGCGCAGCCGACGAGCCTTAGCCACTGCGCGCCGCAAGCCACTGAAATTCTGTACCTGACACACTCCCTATAGTATACATCGCCTGTTGCCCCAGAGTCGCAGCCCTTTTACTAGTACACCAGAAAAACTCAGCGCTGTGGACTTAGAAAAATTTTGGTGCTTTGTACCGCAGCGTTTATTGTCACGATTTCCACTGCCCATTGCGGTTGTTCCACAGCCAGCCTGATGCCTTTTCGGCAGTTTCGCTAAGCCTCTTTAGTGCCCTTGTTCTAGACTGTCCCTTCAGCCCCAACAGTTTCAATAAATCATACACTGATTGTCGTGGTTGAGTTAGAGTGTAGAGTATTTGTCGAGTTGGACAACTGTAGTGAAATCGACAAGGGATAGTGGACTGACAGAGTTATAGATTACACTTTAGATAAGGTGTAAATAGGAGATGGACTTGAGACAACCTGGAAGAAGATTTACCAAAATGATCTCTCTCTCCAAGCCTCAACTCACTTATGTCTGTCTAAGCATCTCCTGCTCTCTCTCTTTTCTCTTATCATACATAGAGATTATAGTAAAGAGCTAAAAATACAAATATGGATGGAAAGGTCGTGAACAGCGTATTAATAAATGTGTAAAATTTATTAAAGAAGAAAAGCATGAAAATAATGCATATCATCACAACAACATAAAATTACATCAATAATCAAAATATGCATCAATTAGTCATCAATAAATCATCAATAACCACAATAATGCAAATACACCAACGAACACACAGACCCAATCATAAAATAACCTGTAGAACACAAGAGAAATAAATAAACTGTCTGCCAGTCTGTCGGTTTTCGTGGGACCAAGTACAATGCTTCAGACAGTGTCCTTTTTACGTAAAGATATACTCCATGGGTAATGGACTTGACCTGTATAAATCCACTGTAGTCGCTATTGTTGGTGGCATCCCTGATTTCGCGATGGGGCTGGAAGACTGTCTATCTCCTGCTGACCAAATAAACAAACTGAGCTACAGTCCGTCCGCTTTTGTGGGACCAAATGGGATAGCTCCAATGTCTTTACGTAAAGATATACTCCATGGGTGATGGACTTGACCTGTAAATCCAATGTAGGCGCTATCTTTGGTGACCCCTAATTGCGCGAGGGGCTGGAACTCTGTATTTACCTCTGGTTTACCAAAATGAATAAGCTGCGTGTCAGTCCGTCCGCTTACGTGGGACCAAATGTAATAGCTCCGGAAAGTGTCTTTTTACGTAAAGATATACTCCATGGGTGATGGACTTGGCCTGTAAAAAACTTTCCTTGTTGGCACTAAACATTGGTGACACTAATTTGCGTGAGGGGCTGGAAGACGCTGTATATCTTTGCTGGCCGCTCCTAAGTGCGAAGTTCTACATAGACCCAGAAATAAACCATGGGACGAAGTCACGTGAGGACAATTGATCCCAAGGCGTGCTTATCCGGCGCTAGAATTGGCTTTAAATCCGGTTTTGGCTGGTTGACTGTGGTTTGGCTGAGTGCCCCGTTTAGGCACAAAAAAGGCGGGTGATATGGAATTCTGCTATAGGCATGCTGGGCGGTTTTGAGATTTTGGAAGCCGCAATGCCCTGACTGGTAATCCAATAGGCGAGTAGGAAACTACTACTGCCATAGACGTTTCAGATTGTTGCGTTGGCTCATTTCACAATGCGTGAGCTGAACTCCCGTGAGAGGGAAATGGCGTTGACAAAAGGTTGTTGTTCCAGGTATGGCTGTGACACTCGTGGGGCTAGATATCCTCAGAATCCCTCTAGATGGAAGAGACGGTGACATTCTTCGTCTGACTGGAAACTAGACTAGCAATTCGGTATCCCCCTGAAACTGAGACCGAAAAGAGACACCCTTTTACATCAAGCAAATAATAAATCACACTAACTTTATACAGAAAGTTTCGCTCCACTATGGGATTAAATTTATTGTAGTTATTGCTATGATAGTTTAGGGCTGTCGTTAACCATGTCTCCTGTTCCTTAAAAATATCCATTATCAACACGCACCCGCATAGACTTAATATCTTTTGCACACCCAGGTACCTGTCAGTAACTGTTCTGACAGCAACAATCTACTCCTCTTCTCCCAATCTCAATATACAGGAAACCTAACCAGTAGTTACAGTTAAATGGATATGCGCTTATTCATCTTACAACATTAAATGAATTTACATAAACAGATTACAGCATGTGACATTACAAAATAAGTAATATGTCCCTTTGGGAAAATATATTAATATTCCACACAATGAGTACAAAGAGAATGCAATGTTCTTGCTATAATAATACAATTGTGGCTGAATCATAAGATATAATTATATCTATGCCTGGTGACTGCTTTCTGTGAAAGTTATAGACTAGTGCCTAGCCACACAAGTAAGCATAAAATGATTCTCCCTTGCCACTAAAAATATCTATCAAAAAGGAATAAGTGACTATTTCCTATAATCCAGAGTTATTACCTGCATCTCACTATTCAGTTTTTTAAGTGAACAATCCACACCTGGCATTATCTTACAGAAATGACAGTTAATTTTGCTGACTCTTAACCCAATGGTAAGCATTCGTGGACTGATTCTACGCCTAATATCTGTTATTGTAAGTTTAACATTTAACCCATGATGAACCGTAACAGTGTAAGCACCACTTAATAGGCCGTAGACAGCGCTACCTTATCACTGAATAAATTACTAGGAGAAGTCCTCAGAAATAAATTCACTTCCCTAACAGATATATATAAAAGCTAACATGAATCTAATATAATAATTATAAGATATGTTTACTCACCCCGAGAAAATGCCAAGAAATAGGCCAAAAACATTTAGTTCTGTGTTAATGTTTGCCTTATTTCCATAATGGTCTATCTCGGGCCAGGAATCTTCTACGAGTGTGTTTGACGTAGTAAAATTTCAAATCTTATAGCTTACAAAGGACGCTCCCCCCGGACACCTGCCTAACCTGATTCTACAGATGTATTGGCGTAATGCGTAATACCGGGTAATACACAGGTTTTCAGAAGCAACAACTTTGCGAAAATTCCCCCAGAGAGACAATCATAATATATGTGCTCTTTGCTCATCTAAGGGCAAACAACAAAGGCTAGCAGCGGGTTTATCTCCCCCTGTTTCAAGGATGCATAATATTATGATCACTAGCAGCGTTCTGACGGCCAAACACCGGGACCCTTTCGCTCGTTCAAACACTTTACGCGTAAGAGAAATTCTTCATATCAGGCCAGCGCCAGGTGCGTTTGATGTAATATTACCGCTGCGCTGACCGTTTCTGACCAGTGGGGGATTTCCACTGAAAGCCTGAACGTAAACACCTCGGGTGGGGTTTGAGAAGGAGAAAATGAAAGAAAATGAGAATACAAATGATTAGGAAAACAAAACATTAAAATGGCAAAATAAATTTCTGTCTACGTGACACTGATGCAGCCACAAGCCCTCTTGCGCCCACTTCAACCGCCATGACCCTTGCACTGAATCCATCGTGTCTCAGATCTGCGGCCAGATCGCTATACTTGGCCGCTTTGAATGAATGTTGTTCGTCTAATCTGGATTCAAATGGCACGGTCAGTTCAATCAGTATGACCTGAAGCGTTGCTGAAGAATGAAGCACTATATCCGGCCGTCTCCGCGATTTCCTGATACTCTCTGGATATGCCCCCTGTCCAGGTAGGTCTACCGCCATCTCCCAGTCGTTTGCACAGTCAAGAAGAGATGGTAAACTGCTACCAGGTTTACTCGGTTTGGGGTGTGCTGACTTTCCTGCCCTCAGAAAGTATGTATTTGTGGTGTCTGGCCGGACTTTGCTATTCGCTTTCATTCTTGCCTGAACTATTGTCGCAGCAAGCTCATTTAGCACTTTGTTATGGCGCCAAGTGTATCGTCCTTGCCCTAATGCCACCTTACATGCTGAGAGCACGTGTTCAAGTGTCTGCCTCCCCTGGCACAGGGGGTACTGCTCATCATCTGACTTTCCCCATTTCACAAGGTTGGTGGCCGACGGCAGCAGGTCATACATTGATCTAACCACGAAGCTGAGCCTAAGAGGTGCCATATGCCATATATCATTCCATGTCAAGGATCTCTGCAGGGCTCCTTCCCATGTAGTCCATTGGCCTTGCTGGACCTGCTGCACTGCTTTTAGCAACCTCTTATCATTCTCAGCTCCTCGTATCTCCTGAACTACCATGTCTCTGCGTTCCCTGCTTGATGCCTTGGACCACCAGCGGATGTCACCATGCCCAAATCCCCGTCTATTCGTTTGAGTGTATCCGATTACCTCTCTCAGTTTGAGTGACTCTTCAGCAGCATCAACAGCTTCTTCCACTCTCCACTTCCTTCCCGTTTTCAGTGTGGGCTGAATGGAATTAACCACGTCATCAGCTGACTCGCGTAGCATCATTGCAAGCCTTGCTTTTCCAACTTTGTACTCTTCAACAACTGACTTGAAGGGAAGCAGAAGTTTTGACTTTTTGCAGTACAGTGCTACATCTGACAGACCTGGTGGTACCCCTAGCCATTTTCTCATGAACTTGTTGACCTTCTGCTCTATAGCTTCCACTGTACTTGTGCTTATTTCATATATAAGCAGTGGCCACAGCAACTTCGGTATCAACATGAACTGGAGGCACCACAGTTTGAACTTTCCCAGGAGTCTGCTTTGGTCTATGATCTGTAGTCCTCTGTCTGCCATTTCTATTGTCTGTTGCACTGCCTTTGAGTCTTTTAAAGAGGCATCGTACACCCTGCCAAGACTTTTAACAGATTCCTCAATGACAGTAGGGATTCTTTGGCTGGAAACCGTGAATATGACCTCTGCTATCTTCCCTTTCCTGACTGATAGGCTTTCACCCTTCTCGATATTTCACGGCACCCAATTAAAGTGATATAGTTTTGATTTGATTCTTGAACGTTTTTAAGACGAGTCCTACTGCATATGTAAAAATTAATTCTGAGAATGCTAACGCAAGTACGACATTCAGTAGCGGTTTCATTTGCACATCTCTGGAACCCTAACCCTTCTCTTTCCCCCCCCCCCCCCCCCCCACAACACAAAATGTGTGCATATTTTACACAAATCCCGAGCTGATTAGATTTGTTTAAATTTTTTTTTTTTAATTATATGGTAACAAAAATTCACAGTGACCAAATTGTCTGACTGGTAAGTTTTTTGTTTTTTTAACGTACACCCGCTATTACTCGAGGCGAAATCTCCAGTTGGTATATTTAACCTGAGACTGATATTACGTGAGTATCCTTTTTTCCCTGTACGCTTACAGGTGTCCTCCCGCCATTCAGGCAGATACTCGCCGTCTTCGGAGGGTACCCATTAGAGCTGGGTCGGCTCAGGAGCCGTTCAGGTTATTCCAGTCCCTGGTCGATGACACTTTTTCAAACGTCTTCGCCAGGGGCTCGAATTATCCAAGTCCCGGTCGACGACACTCTTTCAAATGTCTTCGCCCGGGCTTGAACCTGGATCACCTGATCGCCAGCGCAGTATGGTAACCATTACACCAGCACTCCCGGACTGGTAAGTAAATTTTAACTTGTATACAAGTTTGTATGCGCCTCTTCTCGCGTGGTTACTGAGCAATACCTGAAGATGGCTGCATAAATGCATGTGTAAAAAAGTAGAGTAGCCTACATTCTGTACTAGTTAACATGAAAAGTAATAAAACATTTATGGCTGGGATATTTATTGATTAATTAATCGATTAATCAGTTACATGTATTAATCGATTAATGGATAAAACTAATGTTAGTCCATTATTCCATTTTTAGCAATGTGTGTGTGTTTTGCTTACGTGCGAAACCATTTGCTGTGTTACTGTTAGAAGTTGGTGATATGGCATTTGGCAAGTATGGTCAGTAATAATAAATTGTTTGTTTGTAAATTTTCAATATTTTCATTATATTTATATGACGATGCTGGCTTATAGCAAGTACGATAAATAAAGTCTCAAGTTATTTCAACAAATATGTTATTTAGGATGTTGTATAATTTATCATGTTGTTCAAAATTGATAGATTAATCATCGATTAAAGAAATCTGATTAATCAATTAAGATTTTCAAAACTCCATCTCAGCCCTAAAAATATGACGTATTTTCCACCCTACTTACAGTGCTTCAAGTTTTGGTAGCTTACAAACTTTAAGATGTGTAGAACTTTGCAGCTTCAGTTTATTCATATTAACGTCGAGCTAACTTTAAAAAAAAAATTGAGTTTTAAACACTAATTATTGCAGTTGATACAATTTAATTGTTACCCTTGTAGGTAATGCTATAACACAATCATTAAATGGTATCAGTAAGGAATATACAGTTCATAGTTTTTCAAGCTGGAAAATTCAGATCACTGTACATCCAAAAAAGTGCAACTTTTATCTCAACCAGACGATCTACTTCCTGCAAACTTCTAAACAGAACGATGGAAAATTCAAACTAAATTATATTATACTGCACTTCAAAGAAAAGATGGTTTTGCTTATGAATGCAGTTTACAAATGAAATGAATTTTAGTAACATACAAAAATTTCAAAGGAGGAATTACAAAAACTTTCTGCATATTTAGAAAGTGTGCTATCATACGCCAAGCTGTATGAGTGACACGAACTGGTCAAGTCTGTAAATTTTACATAATTCTCTGTGTGCGTGTGTGTGTGTGTGCGTGCGTGCGTGCGTGCGTGCGTGCGTGCGTGCGTGTGTGGATGGAAAGTATAGTTTGATTCAACTCAATGGTATGAAATTGTCCTTCATAAGAGAACAATATAGTATGGGAAGTGGACATGGGGCACCAAAAGGAGACATCGCAACACTGAAAAATTCCAAAGGTCGGCTCAGCCAACGCACTATTCCCGTTTCAAAATATACTGAAGCACATTAAAAACGCACCACTATTATATATACTGATGCCGAGAAGCTGGCAAAAAAAAGTGTGGGAATGGATTTTCCCCGTGTTTGCCATGAGGTAGAGAGCGAATGGCTGCTGGAATGGAAAGTGCAAGATTCAACCCATGGGTGTGTGTACAGACTACATGAAAACGATGAAAGTTACACGTGCAACACGATTCTCAACAGCTATGACCCTGAAAATGTGTACGCGTTGTGGCAGTATACTCGGTATAAAAAGGCCGTTGAGACAAAACACCTAGTACATGTGCTTGAAATGCCACGACTATCTGAAAACGACCGCCAACGAGCCATTGGTATGTTGGAGACCGGAATGAGCTCGCGGGCCATTGCCAGAAGGATGAATTGCCACCACAGCACTATTGTACGTCTCAATGAACGTTACGGAACCACTGGCAGTGCCCGGGATAGACTTCGGAGTGGCCAACCACGAGTTACTACCCCTGCGCAAGATCGTCATATTGTGCTGAGTCACCTAAGGAATTGACTCTCCCGGCAAGTCAAACAGCAAGAGCAATAGTGGGTAGACATGGGCAAGTCTCTCGAATGACAGTCATACGACGACTCAGAGATACAGGCCTTACTGCAAGACGACCTTATGTTGGGCCAAACTTGACTCACAGACATCGTTAGCAGCGCCTGCAATGGGCAGAGCAACATATCAGATGGACTAGACTGCAGTGGAATGCTGTCCTATTCACAGAAGAGAACATATTCAACATATCCTTTGCAGATGGACGTATGCGGATTTAGCGACGGTGTGAAGAGCGCTTTGCAGATTGCTGTGTCAACCGATTTCGAGGTGGCAGTATTCACATTTGGGGAGGATTCAGTTTTCACCATCGCTTGCCTCTTCACGTCTTCCGTGGAAATGTTAATGCTGTGACATATCGAGATGAGGTTCTGGATGCACTGGTTGCTCCTGCGTTCACAATTTATCCAGACTTGCAGCTTCTCCAGCAGGATAACGCACGTGCATTTTTTTGTATTTTTGGTTTTCTCCCTTGCCTGCACAGAATGCAATGAATTTCATAACAATCAAATGTACAAATTAATGACCAGCATGGATTCATAGGAAAATGAATAAAGATTCCAAATATGTAAACTTGTACACACTTATATTTACATTTCACACTCTGTTCTTGGATTATACAGGTGGTGCGTTTTTAATGTGCTTCAGTATATAATGAACACAAATCAGAATTGGAGACAATGGGGGACAAATAATAAATGCAAGAGACTGTCCGCCGTTAAGTACATAGATGATTGGACTGATGAAAAGGAAAATATATGAATCACGCACATAACACGAAGGATATTATACCTTGTATTATAAATTTATTTCACAATTACAAAGAATATTATATCTGAAGTTTGTTTCACAATTATGTGCTCATTAAAACATGTTAAAGTTATAGCACGTTTCACTAGCTTTGCCCAACTTCAAAATGCTATATCTCAGCGAATATATAACGCATATAAGTGAAATTTTGTGTGTGAATTTGAAATGGTATAGACCCTATGAATTAAATTTTTCATTAAAATGCGGCCATTGGTTTCATTTTTTGTTTCTTTGCGATATAATATAAAATCCTACTTGCCAGCACACATCACACACACACATATTGAAATGTCTACAGTAAATTATACGACCTCATTTGCACATTTTTGGTTTATCAAGCAATTGGCATGATTTTTGCGTGAAATTGCACTTCTTGAACATAAAACAGTTTATATCCGGTTTTACGCACACATTGTCAATCAGTGGCGTGTCTACAAAAAGTATTGTGTGGCTAAGTAGGAAAAATGAGTCTGCGAGTACATGTTATGACATTACAGGAAATCACAAATAGGATTTTTAAGTATTTCTGCAATGAAGCTACTCGAGGAAAACTATATCATTCTATTTCAAACCCACAAAAGAGGACTATTCATGCCTTGGGGATAAGCAAACGATCATTGCACCGCTGGATAGCGACATCTGAAATTTGTAATTCCAGTGTTTTACAAACGAAAAATAGGCCAAGAGTGGTGGATAATTTTGACAGAGAATTGATCCGCAGAGAAATTTGCAATATGTTTCTCAATAATGAGGCAGTGACTTTAAGGAAATTGAAAATTTGGTTAAGAAAGAATAATGACATTGATATTTCCAAATCTACGCCATGGAGGACTATTAGGAGTTTGGGATTCAATTTTAGAAAATATGTTGGTGGTAGAAACCTTATTTGTGAGAAGCCTCATATAGTTGCAATGAGAAGCAAATATTTACGCGAGGTCAGAGAAATGAGAAGAGATTGTTATGATTTTGTGTATTTAGATGAAACTTGGATCAATGCGCACCACAGTAATGAACGAGAATGGCAATCATCTGATGGGACAACTAAGAGACTAGTACCAAGCAGCAAAGGACAGCGACTAATAATTGCACATGCAGGAAGCAGCCATCATGGGCTTCTAAATAATACTGAACTCACATGTGTTTCAAAATCCACAGATAATAGAGATGAATGGCAAGATATTTCAAGATTGGATTGTGAATCATGTACTTCCTTCCTTGGATAGACCGTAGTGTTTGATAATGGACAATGCTGCATATCACAACGTTGTGGCACCAGAAGATAAAGTTCCTGATTCATCAAGTACTAAAGATGTGATAAAGATTTGGCTGACCAAAAACGACATTCCATTCAACGAAATGTCCCTGAAGCCTGAATTACTTGGAATTGTAAAAAAGACACAGCATACAAAGATATTTCACATAGACAAGGCAATCCATGAAGATGGTCACAGATGTTTAAGATTGCCTCCTTACCATTCTCACTTAAACCCAATAGAATTAGTCTGGGCTAAAATTAAGGAACAGGTAGCAACAGAAAATAGAACGTTCAATTTAAAAGATGTTGAAATAATTACATAAGCCGCCATCTCCAATATAGCCAGGGATTATTGGAAGAAATGTGAGCACCATGTGTTACAAGAGGAAGGGGAATATTGGAAGAATGATGGTTTGTCCTTCATTCAGCCGAGATTGATTATCAATTTCTCAGAGACATCTGATTATGATTCGGATGAAGTTTAATTTCTTTAAAGATGACCTTACCGTTATTTACAAGCACATTAGAGGAGCAACGTTCCATTATGATATTTATGAACCGCAAAGAGGTGATACCTATTGAAATAATTAGATCAATGAAGGTCCAGTTTGGTAGCGCATTAAATGTCAATGACAAACAATGTCACGAGTATCTCCCATGCAGATCATTTAAGAAATCATCTTCAACAGGTATTCATATGCAAACGTGATGGCCACATTATTGTAATAGTAGACACGCCTATGCCTATTCAATTCACAAAATCTGTGACTGAAGTGGTAAAATTTCTTTTCTCGATACACAATAATTAGTATGCCGACAAAGATCAAAGGATTTCATCCGTTTATGGGAACTGGACAAGATGCACAGATATAAAGTATATATTTGTTGGGTCTAACCCAATATAACATAGTATGCGAAAAATGGCATTAATACGTTCGACGGTTAATCAGATAATTACATTTGAAGTTGGGCAAAGCTAGTGAAACGTGCTATAAATGCAGAAATATTATAGCAATTTTTTAGCACATTATTTATTTGTCTTACACAACATATATGATATAAAGCAATTTATGTCCATGCACGTGACTGGAAAATAAATGAAATAAAAAGATAACAAGTCCAACATAAAAATAAATATTCTGCAGAGAAAACTCCGATGTCAAGACTGGCCCATTTTATGGCTCAGAAATATGGAGAATAACACGATGACAACCGACAGATACAGACTTTCATAACAGGGTGCTAGAGTAGAATAGAAAGATCGATATGGTTTTTACAAGATGACCAATGTAACGCTGATTGAAAGAACCAAACAAATATCAGTGGTGCAACAGGTGACAAGAGGATACTGGCACTAGATAAGACTCAAACTTAGGAGACTAGATGGCGTGTTGCATGCTAACAAGTGTTATGGAATAAGCAGAGTAAGGGAAACAGAAGAAGATCGACAATCCTATGCAGCAGGGAGTTGGAGGCAGTCATGAAAGGGATTTTAAAAAGACATTTCTTCTTTCGTCTTCTTCTGCGTTCGTTCTGAAAAGGACGTTTGTTACGTTGTGTCGCCGTTTACAGCACAGCTGCGAAATTTGCGCCTTTCAGCCCGACACATCCGGTTTCAGTTAGGCATTTTTGGGACCGGGTTAGCCTTCCCTCTTCGATCCCTACTCTCTCAGCCAGACTGCAGTGATGCAGCCTGTTTCCAGGACCACCACTTGGAGGTGGAGTAGGGTCTTGGTCAGCTCTGGGTCACTGACCCTGACGCAAGCAGTCAAGCTATGGATCGCTGACTGTATTTATCACTGTTGCTGCGTCTTCGGTTCCAAAGAGACATTTAAAGACCTTGAGCAGATGCACAGAACAACAATGCTTGGCGTAATTTTTCTGAAGTCGTGTGCACCAGAGGCAGCTAAAGTGTAATGAATTGATAAAAGTGCACACCAGATTACACAGCCGCTTCTTACTCACTGCACTCTTATAAAGTACCTTATATTCAATCATGTGCACACAAAAATATGCAATAAAAAATATACTTATATACACAAACTCAAACTCCTCGCAAACAAATATATACATACTCACAAACACAAACTCGCGTAAAATAATATATACATAAATGCAGACGCACAAGCCCGTGCAAAAAAAATAAATGCATTCACATAAACACAAACTTATGCCAATAAAAGTACACAAACACATTCATCCATCATTGCCATTATCCCATTTCCTTAAAGGTGGAACATAAAACTGTTGTTCGTCACTGAATAGCTGCAAGTATTGTTCCCCAACCGAATAGGTGTAACTGTTGCTCGCCATTGAATAGTGGAACTATTGCTCGCCATTGAATATTTGCAAATGTTACTAATCATTGAATAGCTGCAACTGTTGCTCGCCATTGATTAGTTGCAACTTCACGACCACTGAATAGTTGTCATTGTTGCTCGCCATCGAACAACTGCAACTGTTGCTACACATGAATATATGTAGCTCTGACACGCCGTTAAATAGCTGTAGCTGTTACTCGCAAATGAATAGTTGCAGCTGTAGCTCTCCATTGAATAGCTGCATCGCCTACGATTCCTATTTTGGGCCATCTTCTTCTGCGCTGTTCATGAGATCCTGGTTGCTATGTTTTTTCTTTCTAACTGTTCTTTTTCACGTTCTCTTTGGACTTCACACTCTTAATTTTCCAGTGAGTTGCGGTCAAGAACAAATCTAGTTAAACTGGCTGGTTATCTCCTGCGATTATGCCTTGCCCATCTGCCATTTGTCTCAATAATCTTCAGCTGTACGTTCCTTGTTTTGTCCTCATTTCAAGTTTTGTATTACTTATTACACGTCGGTATTTGATACAGAGGATGAGACGAGAGCATCGGTTGGCAAATTCATTCTCATGCCACGCTTCTCAACCACAGAGTAAGGCAGATTTTAATTTCGTGTGAAACGTTATAAGTAAACTGCCAAAACATGAAGGGGAAGTAATTATGTTGTAGTCTTTCTGCTGCGCATCCTGGTGATGGCATTAATGCTGCAGCTATTACGTTCCTTTCCGTTCCAAGTTCATTGGATTATTTTGTAGTCAAGCTTACCACAACTTATGGTCAATGGTCAATGTACCGTGAAAAAAAATTTGAAAGACTTGAGTGCTCTTTTAATGGATGCTCAATTTAGCTTTCACTGTGCAATGAGCTCCTTTTCCATATTTTCCAAAAGCTGGCGGGATTTTATTTTCATTGTTGGTTACCGACGTTTCATTAACACAATTTATATAAGTGGATTTTCCTTAGAAAGAGCTGTCGAGCACTATATTTAGATCATAGAGTGGAAGGCGTATCTTGGCACTGGCAAAGTATACATATATACTGGTGACAAGTCACGTTATTGGAAATATGGAGTTATGATACATGTTACATTTCTGCTGCGCAGACTTAATCATCAGCTTACATAAGTACAACAATATTCCAATACTGTATACATTTTCAGATGGTAATACTCTACAATGCAGCGTTTACTAAAAAGAAATAATTCAATATTTACATTTTAGAGAGAAAATTCACCAGTGCCCCAGTGGCGTATTTAGGCTGGAAGGGATTTAGGTTTCAGCCCCTCTCTACAGCGTTTACGTAATATGTGCTAAGTGGTTCAAAAGATCTTTTTTCGTTTCCTATAACAGTGAATTATATACTTATTTAGGAGGCTGTTCATTCATCTTTTAAACATACCCAGTATAAATTAGTTCACCAAATAAATAAATAACTTATCGGGGGAATGGGGTCTTCCAAAATTTAAACCCCCGAAATAGCGCCTCACACTGGGATAGCCTACTGAAAATAAAGTAGACACGCCACTGAGAAGTCTTATGACAAGTAGTCAGCAAAAGTCTTCTTTTACCTCCTTTCTCCCTCCTTATCTCAACTTCATATTCTGCATCAGCGGGGTTTTTTTTTTTTCTTTTTTCTTTAGTCTATGTTTTAAATCTCCTCTTTCTTCTTTTCCTCCTGACTCCCGTCAAATAAAAACTCAGTGTAGTCACATCAACCAAGGTAGCAGAAGTTGTGTCTATTTTACGTCCTCAGGAATATAATCAAATCTTCCACATTAAATTTTTTATTACACTTGAGTTATAAATTATCAAGCAAGTCTCATGATGAAAAGATGTAAATAAATGATCTATATACTACTCGTATCTACACTTGACACGTTTAACACTTCATACATAGTCCAAAATCCTTTAGCAGAATAATGTCATCATGACCATCACTTTCCTTGTTGCACTTTATGGCGCAGGGAGCCACTACTGCAGCTGGATCTTCTCGCAGAAAACCTGAACAAGCATTCACGTGCTCTTGCAGCGGTCTTTTCTGTGGTAATATGTTGTATATGATGAGGCTACCAGCCTCATGCAAAACCTCAAATTAATCACCTTGTACGACATGCTTGTGTGAACAGTGTGGCCATATTCTTTCTCTGTCTAATCAGAGACCCCCCCGCACTACATGTGGCTTAGCAGATATTGTACTAAGATAACATCATATCAAGCCCTTTTATTCTCTCCCCCTCCTCCAGGAATAAAGAGCTGCAACTCTTGCTTCCCACCGGTTTCTGTTTCAAACCGTCTTCTGACGTTTGTTAAGCCATTGCTTCTTCTTCTTCTTTGACGTTCGCTCTCAGATAACTACATCTGTTATAAAGCTGGCAGTCAGTCAAGCCAATGCGTGTTCTTCTTTGACGTTCGCTCTCAAATAACTACATCTGTTATAAAGCTGGCAGTCAGTCAAGCCAATGCGATTCTGTTTAACTTGGCTACATGAACTACCTTTTACCCCGCGGTGTTAAATAACGTAATGAATACTAAGTGGGCGTGCTCACAGTTCCTTTTTAAGTATATGAATCACAATGGTTGTAAGAGTCTAGATTAGTGAAGGATGTTGTTCTAAAACTTCAGTGGAAGTGCGTTCCTCGTCTAATGCGCACACGAGCAAGGACCGAAAGTAGCTCTCTCTTCGCTGCCATTTTCTTGCTTCCTTTTTGGCACTGCTGGCTTCCTCACGAGACTCTAAAACACGCACTTCATTTTCAATAGCCCAGGTCTCCAAGCGTAAGTTTTTTTGGAACAGCTCTCTGAGTTCACGTTCTGTAGCCATTGCTGCTGGTGCTGAAGCTCTTCGAGCTGAGGAAATCAATTTATTATCATCATTATAGAAATCAGATTAAGTAAATACTGCAATGATATTATTACAAGTCATAATGTAACTTACCTATGCTACAAAATGTGTTTAATTTCAGGGAGTGTAACGGTATTGTCTGCCCTGCTCCGAAGTAGTGGTCCAACAATGACCAAACTTAGAGAATAATGACAAGGGTCTTCAAAAGTCATCAACCTTCGCTCAAGATTACTCTTAGCAGAGATAAAAATAGAAGAATGATGCTTCTTTTTAAAGGGATCTCACAGAATTTTAAAGAAAAGCAAACATAACAATTGAGATCATCTAAGCTGTCATGAACTTTAGTATTGTCCTGCCCCTTCTGTGAGGTAATATATTTTCGCTCGTATTTCTTAGCCCCTAGCTGAAGGGATTCAGCAATTATTTATGTTAGAGCTCTCTATGTTTATTTTTTCAAACATTGTGATTCATACAGGTACAGACATTCAATTCACTCAAGACATGAACTGTTTATTATCACAAGTTAGAAAAAAAATGGTAATCAATCACTAACCAGCAAACGTGGGGTTGATATATTCCTGGCCGTCCACAGTGATGCCGTCCACTCCAAGCTGAACGAAACTATCCTTGTGTTCTTGGAATAATTGTCTTAAAGGTGTCACGCAGTGTTCGTGGATCATGAAGGTCAAGGTCAGACTCTGACTTGGTTCAACTCCACTTAGGAAGATGAACTCCTAAGACGAAAATGACAATACTGATATAACCGACCCAAAAATAGCAAAAAGATACACTGATCTCATCTTGTATACTTCAAAAAATCTGTTTGACTGTAATAAGAAAGTTCATATATACATAAACAGGAAGTTTAGATCATCATTTATCACCTTTGACCTCCCTAAGGAGCACATACCTTCAACAAACTTATGCCAAGTCTTCCTGTCCCATACCATTAGCTCAAGGTCTCTCCGTGTCTTCTTCATCTTCTCTCCAGCTGTCTTCTTCATGTGCTCTTTTGTCTCCCTATACCTCTCTTTACCTGGGGATTCTAGAACAAAGTCTGCTTAGTAAAGCTATCAACAGGTTCCCTTGTTGTGTGTTCTATCCATCTCCAGCGTCTTCGATTCATCTCTTATTCAACTGGCACTTGACAGGTTACTGTCATCAGTTCCACATTGGTGCTTTTGTTGTACCACTTCAATCCTTCTATTTTACGCACATACCCATTTATGAAAGTCTGTAGCTTTTCTTTCTGATGATCATGTGATTCGGCTCTTTATCAGAGGACTTCTTCTGTCTTGGATGGCTCAATTGAATTATTTTCTTTAGGAGACCTGTCCATAATGTTTTGCTAAAGTGGTTGTTGTGGCTTAAAATTTAAATAGGATGGGGTAGTCAAGCCTCATGCCCAACCCTCCTTAGTTACTTCTTACGACATATATGGTAGGTTATAATGTTACTATTCTTTGCACCCCTTTCGGGTCACAGTACTACAAAGTTATAACACAGTATCAAAATACTTATTGAACACAGGATAGCTAATCCAAAGTGAGCTTACGCTTTCTATAATATGATGGACAGCGTCTTCATGCAAATATCAGTATATTTGAATCCTTTATTTAATCTGAACTGTATTTAGTCTAAAGAAGATGGGTTGTGGCGTCTTACTTGAGGAACAAACAGCAGCCTTGCTACAGTTGCCCTTAGAGCCTCAAGGTCATTCCGTTGAAACCGATCAAGATTACCCTCCACGTGAAATTGGATGTGTTTAAATCCATCCTCTGTAGGGAGAAAGAGGAACAATTTTGACTTTTAAATATAAAATTCCATTTACTTAAAGACTAAAACTAAACCGTATGTTGGATTTGAAGTTCTACTAACTATATCATCGTTGACAGTGTGACAAGCATGTCTGATTAACTAGTTTGCAAATTTTGTCCATTCAAGATGCTGCTTAACTTCTGACCACATAGTTTACCAAAATCCCAGGCACCAATATACATAGGAAGTAAACTGGCGTTACATGGTGTAATCAGCAATGACATGAAGAAAGGCCTTGATTATAAAGCTAGAATATAATTTATGTATCGAAACGATTATTGACATGTTTTGCAATTAGGCAATGCCACACCTCAGTCTTCAAACAATATTCTTTTGCGGCTCAGAACTAAATATTAGTTCCACGAACTCTAAAACTCAGATCTACTTATCCTGTCATCAAAACAGGTAGGAAGACATATAAGAGGGTAAAGGTAGTCCCATAGCAGATACTGCCGTAGGGGAGTAAAGTGTTAGAGAGTTCACTATCCTAGGTCCAGCATCAAGAGGCGGGGTGACCAGTTCCTTTCCTTTTGCCTTCAGTAACTCACGAGTAGAGTTAGGTACCCATTTACAACTTGGTAGCCTGGAGCGTGACGACAGCGTGTTTGGAATCCGGCACCTTCGCCGCGACAGGCCAGCGCTCTAACCACTTTGCCAGTCCGGCCCTCTAAAGGAGATATATATACACCCAATGAATATGCTTCAGCTTAATTTCCTTGCTCTCAGACTATATCCAGACGCCAAACCCTTGGGAAAAAAAATATTAACCGGACCACAAGGTCTGTATATATTTATACATGCGCTCTAATATAACCAACGGACAGTGTGTCTTGGTTAAACGAAGCGCGGTACGCCAAAACGAGGCAAAGCTTTATTTTAAAAAGACGCCTAAATAAAACAAGATACAGTATGTACCAGACTTCTGAAAGACAGACCAGCCAGTCACAAATAACTTGGCAAAGAACAGGACAAAACAAAGCTTAGGACAAGGAACATGACCCACAGACGTGACACTGTATAAAAATGTTCTAGGTCCGTAAGTCTTGATCGTAATATAAGAGAAATCAGTCCATTCGCAGCATCGGAGAACGAACATGTTGACGGACATTTGAAGCGAAGAACAAGAGAGGTCCGAGATAAGGACAAGAAGAAGAGAATGCGAAGGCTTTCAACTGGACAGTGTTTTCTTGTGAATTATGGAAAGAGTTATGTTTCCTTACGACCTTACCTTCTGCCCTGAGATCCCGTAACAGAAAAAGCCCCCAACCTCATTTGAGTGTCGAAATTTAGTTTTATGTAAATATTTAACACCGACAGCACGAGTGATACATTAACGAACTAGATAATGATCAAACGATTATTGGGTTTATTAATTAAATATCCACACATATAGGGTTGCACAATGGGCTAATCACCTGTTTGCCAGACACTTTGATTACATGTTTTGCCCAGGAGCCTTGTGCTCTTTGGGTCCCCTCTACACCTCGTTTTACGGGGTAGAAGAGGTTCCGATTATGAGATGAGATGAGACATATAGGGTTAGTAGGGTTTAGCACGTGATGATGGTAAACGATGATTCACACAAAAACACACAGATGAGATATTAATATAGGAATTAATTAAATAGAAGAATGAACTTATGTAAAGCTAAATGATGATGATATGATATGATACGTGTTACCAAAATGGTGAGTAATCTACACAGTCCATGTGTCTCTAAATGCCTCGCCCGGGTAGGATGATTCACATGTATGCATAGAATGTCCCAAGTTGTTATAAGTAATGTCGAGTGGGGTATCTCTAAGTCGAGGACGCTCTGATGAAAACTTTTGTTGTACTGAGAACGTTGACGACATACAGTCATACACTGTTTGACAGTATCTCTGTAGCGTGGACCAACAGTTAACCGTGGTCGTATGAACAATGTCTTTTGTCTAATCTCCGAAGGATACTGGCCAAACTGGATATCTTCACGAAATGTTCTTGATAGGTAGACTCATTAACGTGAATATATAATCGTTATTCATGAAATATACTTTGGAGTAAGCTTCACAGAGTGCGCATAAGAGTGTGTTGCACTTGGAATAAATATGAGAATCAACTTTTGAGCTCTTTAGCTTGACTTCAGGTGGTAAGCTTCCGATGGAGCTGAACTTGATATGAGTAATCAACTGTGAGCTTTAGCTTGACTCATGTAGTAAGCTTTCGAGTGATTTGAACTTGATTTAAATAGATATTGAACTTGTGCGCACGTGATATAGGGTGACGAAAAATGCTGCGTCCGCCGTCTTAATCGTGGGCGAGAAATATTACTTTTTAATTGAGGAATGAAGGATGTCCTATGGCGAATTCTACTAGCCAAATGTCCGTTTTGATAACTTTTTTCTGGTTAGACGTCAGACGCGTAGCTTGTAGACTCAGACTTCTGATGGACTTCTTTTCCCTTCTCAAAATCCTTTAAGAACACAATACACCACATATATGAATAATTTTATCAGCACTTAACTAATTCCAGGCTATGCTCTGGGACATTCTCTACACCACAGTGTTGAAAACTGCACTGATCTCTAACCGTGATGATGACCGTGTTTTGTTTAAACAACGGCTTAGACTAATCTTTTGTGTCAGCCGCGCTCTCCTCACAGTTAACAATAGTCCAAGGTGGTATGTCTCGTGAGGTTTACCCGGGGAATTCTGTATCAAAGGAAATCGTTTATGACCAAGCTGGGGTTTCACAAGATTAGGATGAAACCAGATGTGTTTAACAAGGTGGGAAACTGAATCAAAAGAATTTCTTTACCAACGATGAAAGAACAAATGTGATTCTCTAGATACCAGTCGCGAGTAATAAAGATTACAGTTTACAGTCCAGTCGTGATTAAAAAAGATTACTACAACAACGATGGAAGAGACAATGTGGAATGAAAGAGCACAACGTGGGAGAACATAAAATAAGAAAGATGTAGGAAACGATAAAGCGATAAGGCTTTTGCGCTCGTTTATCACAGTTTAAAACAAAAACCACAGAGCCACCAGAAAAAGGATCACACGAGCTTTTCCAATAACTCCAACGAGAGAGACTACCTTTGTTGATTTTAATGTACCTCTAAACGTTAATCTCATGATTGATCTATTGCTTTGTTTTAGGGACCTCTACACTTCAGGGTAGAAGAGGAACGACTAAGCAAGTAAGCTTTGTTTTAGAGAAGAACCTTGATGGGAACCTAAATTCACATACGTACGAAGAATTCGGCTAGTACTCGTATATGAATAAAAGGTGAAGGTAGTCCTGTTGTAGATACTGCCTTAGGGGAGAGAAGTGTTAAATAGTTCACTATATTTGGTCCAGCATCGAGAGGTGGGGTGACCAGTTACCTTCCTTGCTGTCTCGTTTCTTCCCTAACTAAAGAGCAAAGTCAAGTGCCCATTTACAGCTAGGCAGACTGGAGCATGTAAATACTGTGAATCGAATCCAGCACCTTTGCCGAGAGAGACCAGCGCTCTAACCATTCTGTCAATCAGACGCTCTTAGTACATTAATAAAGAAGAGATTTATTTCACTATTGGTTTGGTTTGGTATTAAGGACTATCTTCTTTGCACACTGACAACATCAGTGCTCCGATCTCCTCCCTTAGATCACACAAGGAGGATCTCTGCACAAGTGCACGAACTCCGTAACACCGGCGAGGATCCCAATGTGCGTATACAGAAATCACACATTCTATAAATATTTTTGTGATGAGTAGGTTTCCTAATATTTTTTATTTTACCAGAGCTGCGGCCGTATGACCTACTCTTTACGATTTCCAATCTGCACACGGGACCTCCTTTTTTTCGCCCTTTTCTGAGAAGGCTAAGCAATAAATCTCACTGCTCTGGAAATCAGAACAGAAGGGGGTTGGGTGGGGGTATGGGGGGGGGGGAGGTTGACATCATTAGGAACCACTGGGTCTGAAAAAAATCTCCATCAATTATATTTCCTGTAGTGGGAACGAACCTGGTACATTTAGAATTAGAGGTGGACGCATACCTCTTCTGAATAAGTAAGGCCAGCAGGTTGGCCTGAACGTCAATCTGAAGAAGACAGAGGTCATGACACTAAATGTGGGCAATCCTGAGCCAATAACAGTAAGGAACAAGAAGTTAGAACAGACAGACAGATTTACTTACCTAGGATGCATAGTAACACCTGACGGCAGAACAAGCAAGGACATTAACAACAGAATGGGGCAAAGTCTTTTACAGACAGGGGGTATGATGTGTTGGTGTTGTGGGTAGTGGGTTTCCCCCCTTGCTTCACCCTAGGCCTAGTGAATTCTTGTTCATAAAAGGAGCGACCATTGCGGTGTCAGTCTCTTGGCCTAGCAAAACCTCTCATACCCCAAGATCGTTGTGCGTGGTGAAGAGCCACACCCTCCTCGAGGTAGTCCTGGTAACTGAGGGTGCGAATCCTCAGGCTAAACACAACGGATCTAGAGGAGCAAACCTCGATAATAAAACCGGTGCACTACACCGTACACACCCTCTGTGGGTGGGAAGGAGCCAGATGGATACTGAACAAGTCTTAGGAGTGGGAACGAGTGTGGACTGCTTCCTGAAGATCGGAACCCATCGTACAGGCACAGAGACTCAGGACGTGACGATCCTATTGCCTTCAACTCTTGGTCACATGCCTAGAGCCTCGGAGAACTCGGAGTAACCAGCAGGCAATTTGGTGGCGGGGAATGAGCACTGTGAGCCCTACCTTGGCTACGTATCTCAAGGAGATGCAGAAACACCCCCTTTATCTCCCCCAGAGCTGACACAGTACACTTCTGGCTTCTACCCGGGGTGGTAGGAAATCCACAGGCACCCCAGCATCACAATGCCATGAAGATGACAAAGTTGGAATTTACTAACTCAAACCTGGCAGAGCAAGTCCTCCATCAGATGCGGCCGATGCTGGGCCCACTGGCGCGTGGACACATCCCGATCCCCATCAAGACTTGCTCGGGGGAGCCCACCCCGACTCAAAAAAGCAGAGAAGGCCACTCTCCAAACCTCCGATGTCTTGCGGACAGTGTTAGGATGTGCAAGAACATGGACAGGAAGACTCCACAACTTCCCTACTGAAGACACGCCCACGACGACCGTTCCTCAATTGGCTGTGTGTGGTGTACCCGGAAACGGAGCCTCCCAGTACTGAGGCACAGTTAAGTCCCCGATGTCACTTATCGGTGCAGAGTTGAGAGATATGGCTGAGCATCACAATCCCCCCTGTGTTGCAGCATGTTGAGAACCAGCATTTCACACTAGGCTTGGGGGATCACATGGGCACCAGACTTAATACTGGCTCTTGACTGGATGGCCGCATGCAGGAGATTCTACAGTGGAGGGATGGCAGGTGGTAGGTATCTGGAAGTGGCTCTGTGCAGGACGTGAGGATTCCTTGGGAGAGCCCAGAACCAGAGCACAGCATTGTGCAAGCTCTGCATAGATGGAGAGCCCCCTGGATGACGGGGAATGCACAGTGTGCCACCCCATCTATCCCCAACTGCTAACTTAGAACCAGAAGTGGGGTCCTCTGTATGCGTGCCAGGCCAGGATAAAATGCTTGGGAAAGAGACTGGAGCTCAGAACTCCCTAACTCAAAGTTGCAGGATGGCAGAAAAGCCACGGGAAAGACAGGTCTATTTTTGAAGATAATGCAACAATATTTTCACCATACGAGCTCGGACGCCGCCTCGGTAAACAAGGTCCGCGCAGAGCAGTGACACCCCCAGGCTGCTTGCGAATAGTCTACTACTGGGAACATAAACAGATTAGGGATGAGCCCACTCTCCCGTTGAACAGGTGCTAAAGTCGTAGATACTGGGCCAGAAGGCGCACCGGAAACCACAGTATCACGCAAATCGCTTTTTTTTTCTATGGAGAGTACACCGTCAAATAAATCTCGTACTGGTGCTCGCCCTGTGGAGCTCCACCAGGCAGGTGCAGTGCCGGGCTCTGAGCCTCGACAGAGCCCACCCTCAGCTACTGGAGGACCCTCTAGACCGTCTTGTGGAGTCAGCAGACGGCGGAGGAGAACTACTGACCAAAACAAAACAGAAAAAGAGAAACCCAGAGTGCCACTTGTCATGATGCACTGGAAAGCTGGAAAACATCTTGTATGAGAAGCAAGTCAGTGTTTGCTGTATCCAAGAGACTCACTTGAAAGCAGATCAAACCTTTAAAATAAGGGGATATCAATGCTTCAGATCCGACAGAAAAGATAGACGAAAAGGAGGAGTACTTACTCTTGTAAGGAATAACATTCCTGCACACGAAAGGAAAACCTTCATGGATGGAGCAGAATATCAGCTGTTGCAGATAAAGGTAGACAAGATGGAAATAGAACTCCTGAACTATTACTGTCTGAACAACAAACCCCTGAGTCTCAGCTCTATACAGGTACCAGCCACCAACTTTATAGCAGTTGGAGACTTTAATAGCCACTCCATAGAGGATATAACCAAGCTGGGGCTATAATCCATCTGTCCACCAGATACTCACTACTCCAGAGGATGGAAGATCTTGGCCTGGTTGAAGTTAGGAGAAACATTGGCAAGATGATCACTCCCTAACAAGGAAATCCTATTCAATAATGCCACAGCCTTCTTTAGCCTAAACAACATCTGGAAGTCTTCCCAATGCAGCACAAGATACTCCTACCTTCTACTCCAGAGGATGGCACACAACTTCAACACCTGATCTTGCCTTCTCCACACCAGATATAGCTGGATCTATTAGTTAGAGGAAATATTGAAGCATGGAATATGGATGACATTTGCATTAGGTAGCTCAACACATCCAGGAAGATAGGAGAGCTAGGTGGGCAAATCAATTTAAAAAGACGTCTGAGGTCATGGAGTGGTGTCAACCCTGAGACCCTATATCAGTAAGGAATTAAAGCAATTGGTACAGGACAATACCTTTCACGATCTTACCATGTAACACCAGACGGCGGGGCAGCAAAGACATCAACATCAGAATGAATAAGGCAAGAACAGCCTTCTTTAGCCTAAACAACATCTGGAAGTCCTCCCAATACAGCACAAGCACAAAATTAAGATTATATCAGAGCTGTGTGCTTTCTGTGCTTCTCTATGGTGCGGAATGCTGGAGAGCTACAGAGAAGGAAATGTCGAAATTGTCCTCTTTTCACACAACATGCCTAAGAAAAATTCACCGAATCTTTTGGCCGAATACCATCACTAACCAAGATCTGCTTACTCGTAGCAAGCAAGAGGACATGCACACCATCATAGCTGGCAGACGCTGGAACTGGGTTTGTCATGTCCTCAGAAGAGACCCCGATGCCATCACAAGAACAGCTATGCTTTGGACCCCTGAAGGAAAACGAAAAAGAGGCCGACCAAAAACAACCTGGCGGAGGACTGTGGAGGCTGAGATGCAAAGAATGAACCAGAGTTGGGGCACTGTACGAAGGATGGCCACCGACCGAGCAAAGTGGAATCAATTTGTTGTTGCCCTACAAGACGCCACTAGGCGTGATGGCCACTGACTGCTTTGACGGTCGGCGGCTAAGGTTCAAAGAAGAAGAAGAAGGAGACCAACTAGGGGAAGCGACCATCGCCCAATCTTTCTTACTGTCCAGAGTGCAACTCTCAGTACAGGCCCAGCCATTACAAGATGGAACTACAAAAAAAGCCAACTGGGGTTTATTCAGGCATCAGGTGAACACGCTGCTGTCTACCCTCAAGGTACAGAACAGAGACATTAATGAAGTGGTAAAAGACTTCAACAGATGCATACTACAAGCTGCAAAAGAAACCATTCCCAAAGGATGCCGGCGCCACTACATACCATACTGGTCCAGCACACTCCAAGCACGTCAGGAAGCTATGGACAGGGCTAGAAAGGACGCAGAGTCTCAGCCTTCACTTGAAACTCACAACAAATGGAAAAAGGCTGTAGCAGAGTTTCAGAGAACAACGCTAGAAGAAAAACGGAAAAGCTGGAGAACTAAAACGGCATCGCTGAACCTTGAGAAAGACGGCAGGAAACTTTGGAGATTAGTCAAGTCTCTAAATGAAGAGCGTTCCTCACCAAGGCAGACTATCACATTGGATGAAGGTGGCAAACTTTTCAGAGGAAAACAAGCTGCAGACTTGTTTGCTAGAAGATACAGTTCAGAAAGCAACTTACCCATTAACATAGACCATCAGAGAGAGATAAGAAAAGAAATACTGGCAACCATGGGACAGACAGATACTCCTGCCCCAATGAGGGAACCCATCACACTAGGAGAACTACAGAAGGCTATTTCCAAGCTTAAGTTTCAAAAGTCACCCGGCCCAGACAAAATCAGCAACGAAATGCTAGTAAATCTGAGCTCAGCAGCAAAGACAAAAACTGCTTGAGATATTCAACCACAGCTGGTTGAAAGGAACGGTACCCCAAGTATGGAGAGAAGCCATCACAATACCCATACTAAAGAAAGGGAAATGTAAGACCGAGGGATTTAGAGAATGCTACAGTATAGAAGACCAAGTTACTTACTTGTCTCAAGCAATAGAAGATGCCTTCCAGGAGAAGAAAAAGGTCCTAACGATCTGGGTCGACTTCAAGCAGGCATTTGACAAGGTGTGGAAAGATGGCCTCATTGCAAAACTTAGGAGAAGTGGAATCCAAGGCAACATGATGAAATGGATCCAGTCATACTTGCATAACAGGAGAACTAGAGTCACTCTTGACGGTCTGCAGAGCAGAAAAGTGTTGCTCCACCAGGGGGTACCTCAAGGAGGAGTAATTTCCCCAACACTCTTCCTTGTTTACATCAATGACCTGGTGAAAGATCTCCCTGCAGGAGTGAAAGCTGCCTTATATGCAGATGACCTAGTACTCTGGTGCGCTGATGAAAATGTCACCACAGCAAATTATAGAATGCAGCGGGCAGCAGACATGCTAGTGTCATGGGCAGAGAAATGGCTTATCACTATAAACACAGACAAAACCTCCACAACACTGTTCTCCCTCGCCCCCAAGGACAAATCAGCTAACATACACCTAGGGACAACCGTGATCAAGGAAGAAAGCTACCCCACCTATCTTGGGGTGACATTTGACCAAAGGCTTACATGGAATAAGCATATTGAAAATGCAGAAGGAAAGGCCCGAAGACGACTAGGCATACTCAGAAAATTAGCAGGTACCAACTGGGGAGCAAATGAACGAAATCTAAAGAAGATTTATAATGGAGTAATAAGACCACACTTAGAGTTTAGCTCAGCAGCATGGTCATCAGCTGCTAACTCACATCTGCAGTCTTTGGACAAGGTGCAAAATCAAGCTGTCAGGCTCATTACAGGAGCCATGAAAACTACACCAATAACAGAGATGCAGAAGGTTGCTGGATTACAGACATTGTCCCATAGAAGAGACACAAAAACCATGATCCAGATGGAAAAGTACAACAGTATGCCAATGCACCCAATGAAGGCAAGATTAGATGATCTGGCATTGGGACGTCTAAAGCGTAGCAGCTTTGTGCATCGGGGAAAAAGACTTATAAGACAGCATCAAGAAGACCTATCCATGAAGACAACACCACTGAAGCCCACCCTATACCCTGTACCATGGGAGCAGGCCAGCAGTGCCCTCCAAATTAATACATCAGTCAGTGGTCTCACAAGTGGATGTGAGAATAATGATCTGCAAAAACGAAGTGCTACATTGAGTATGATCCAAGAAAGCTATCCCGATCAATCATGGATACATGCCTATACAGATGGATCAGCAACTAATGCTGTTAGGAATGGAAGTGCCGGTATCTTTATCTCATATCCTGACAACCACTATGAGACTAGGCACATTCCCACTGGTAAATTCTGTTCCAACTATACAGCTGAGGTTCAAGCTCTAGAGCAAGCTGCAAATATGATTTATAACACCAACTCTGACTGCCACCAGGTAGTCATCCTCACAGATGCACTGTCTGTCCTGCAAGCTCTCAAGGATGGTAAACTCCCGCATCTGAGAAATGAACTAAACAAGGTAGCTGCCAAAAAGAGAACCATACTTCAGTGGGTACCATCTCATTGTGGTGTACCCGGAAATGAAAAGGCAGATAAACTTGCAAAAAAGGGAGGAGAATGTGAACAAGAAGATAATGAAGTCACATACTTTGAGAAAAAGAGAGCTATCCAGACTATCAGAAGAGAACAGAACCAACCCAAAGACGACTATCACACTCTCGACCGGCAGGGACAGATAACTATTTTTCGACTCAGGACAGGGCATAACAAACTGAATAAACACATGCACAAGCTACGATTGTCTGCTTCACCACTGTGCACATGTGGATTAAACGAACAAACGGCTGAGCATGTTCTACAGGACTGTCCTCTGTATGACCAGTTAAGAAAGATATACTGGCCCAATGACTCAACACTAAACTCAAAGCTATATGGAGTTAAAGAGGAACTTCAAACAACAGTCGAATTCATCATGAGAACTCGTCTGACGGTGTAATCATCAAAGATGCGATCGCAAGAAGAAGAAGAACAACAACAGAATGAATAAAGCGAGAACAGCCTTTGCAATTCTCAACAACAGTACAGCACAAACACCAAATTAAGACTGTATAAGAGCTGTGTACTTTCTGTGATTCTCTATGGTGCGGAATGTTGGAGAGTAACAGAGAAGGAAATGTCGAAACTGTCCTCCTTCCACACAATCTGCCTAAGGAAAATTCTCCGAATCTTTTGGCCAAACACCATCAGCAACCAAGAACTACTTATTCGGAGTAACCAGGAGGACATGCACACCATCATAGCTCTCAGACGCTGGAGTTGGGTTGACCACGTCCTCAGAAGGGACCCTGATACCATCACAAGAACAGCTATGCTATGGACCCCCGAGGGAAAGCGAAAGAGAGGCCGACCAAAAACAACTTGGCGGAGAACTGTGGAAGCCGAGATGCAAAGAATGAACCAGAGTTGGGGCACTGTACGAAGAATGGCCGCCGACCGAGCAAGGTGGAATCAATTTGTTGCTGCCCTACAGGACGCCACCAGGCGTGATGGCCGTTGACTGCTTTGACGGTTGGCGGTTATGGATCAAAGAAGAAGCATACCTCTTAGCCACTCCGATCCCCAATATCACTATTATATGATGAAAACGTATGAACAAGGACAGATCGTCGTGAACGATATGAAGAATTACTAAATTAATAATTGTCACGGAGTGTTCGAAGGTTTCGTCTAGATTATTTTAAAATTCTTTACTTTTCTATTCCTTCACATTTTGTCTGTTTTCTCTACGAATATTTGCACCTGCGTTCGTTTCTTTGGCTGTTTTTCAAGTCTTCACTAATAGTCCTGTCATACGATCTTAAAGCTATCTTCTTCTACAAGGCATTAAAAGTTATTTCTTTAGGGACGTCTATGCGATTTATTCGCTTGGTCGAAATCACAGTGGTTCCCAGAGTATTATATTTCCGTGTTCAGTGGTCAACTGAAGACCGCCACGGTAAATCTTCCGGCATGGCTGAACGAGAGACGGGAAATAATTAACTTGGCGTGGAAATCAGAAATGTTTTAACTTCATGAGAACAAATGCTGAGTTTTAAAACCACTTGCTGATAACCGTTGGAAGAGAACGCACGCTTATAGAAGAGAAGCCTCAAGCTACCTCATATCTACAGTATATGTTCTTTGAGAGTAACGCTACTCAAAATCTATTTTCTTAAGCTGCGGATAAAGTCCTGAGTGCGCAGTTGCAGAATCCTAGCCAGTTTCTGGAGTTTGATTGCTGTACATTGTTGAAAGTAAACCGCCTAGTTGCTACAGAGAGAACTAGTGCTTACGTCTCAAACCCTCTAGCGGTGTTCACAAGTCAGCAACCCTGAGCAGTCTACAGCATAGAAGCATTCAACACCTCGTCAGCACCTGAACATCATAACTTAACTTAACAACCAGGTTAACAAAAAGCCTAGTCATCTCTTGGACTGTAGCTCCACTGCAGCAAATTATCCAGTTGGTAATTCCTACCTACTGAGACGCCCAGGAGAAGTCCAAGCAGATAAGTCTACTTAAAACTCAGGCCAAAATCAGAATTCACTTTTCCAAGAAATAGCCATAGTCAGTGAGGAAAATAGCCTCTTATTCTTATCTGAACCAAAGACACTGACAGTTTTCTGAATCCTTGAATAAGTAATATCATAACTGTCTTTTGTTAAATTTCCTAGTATTTCTTTTCAAAGTACATGTCAACATTGATTTTATTTTCCACTGTAATTAAAGTAATTATGTACATTATATAACTCACCATCATTCTGAGTTTGACTTAGTAGATTGTATGTTCTGTTCAGAAATACATACTCAGCCCTCCTTGTATTACTTGTTACTACTAGTTCATCTTCAAAAAGATTAGAGTAAGAAAGAGTTAGTCGTCGCCAGAAAAATACAAGAGTTTGTGGTCTAAAAGGTGAGAGCATCACTGACACCAACCTGTGCTCTTCTGTTAACTCTTTCCCTCAACACTAGCTCACCTCTGTGAAAACTAGTGTATAAAGGTCTATATGCTTCCTACACATCTTCCTTACTATACAAATCTCTCCGACAATTGGAGTGGCCAATCATTTATTATGCGACAATAATAACAGATCATTCACTTTTATTATATACAATACAATGTATTGAACATGTATTCTCTGTTTTTAATGCATTTGGTAATAATAATGAAAGTGGATTCTTCTTCGTTGATCCTTGGCCGCTGACTGACAAAACAAGTGCGGTCATATAGGTTAAATCTGCCTAAGGTCCGTCCTAAACCTACTTACTTCCTGAACTTACAGCTCAACTCCATGTCTTTATTCATTATTCTCCTCGTACGGACATTTTAACAGGATATGTATGGGAAAATACGTGGATAGATATGACGTAAGTTAGGCAACAGTACAATAGAATTTAGGTTATCATGCATTCCACTTACCCGACCAGGATAACCAAGGCGGAGATAAAATAACGTATTGTACTTAGAAGATATACAGTTTTGTTTTGCGATTCAGTGACACGTGAACTTGTGTTATCAGTCGGGTGTAACTTTTATATTATTTCACATGAGTTCACTACGTCGGATGGTTTCCAACAGTTCTGTTAGAATGTTTTTTATTGAATCATAACAAACAGCTTTAACTTAAAAGTCAAGGGCAGTAAATAAGAAGGTAGCATACAATAAATCAAAGTACAAACATTTCAAAACTCGACAAGGTGACGGGAAATATACCCAAGAACAAGGAAGATGTACACAGCCAACAGATCTTAGAAAACGCCACACCAAACGACAGAGAGTATACACTGTAGAAAAAGAACTACTGTATAGAAAAAGTAACAATAAATACACAAATTATAACCTATATGGGATTGAACCGGGTATCATATGCACAAAACAAAATCCAATGTTTTGAACAATGTCCTAAAATTAAACAAAAACACCTTAAAATTCTTCTGCAGTTATCTCTAGTGTGTGATGCAGACATCCTACTGCGTTCAGTAATATTACAATTAGCACAAGGTTAAAAAAAAAAAAAGTACAGCTATTCCCATAGAAGAAATTGCCGTTATGATTGAAGTGTTAGAAGCTTCACCATACTAGGTCCAGCTTTTTGAATGAGGTGGGGTAATCTGTTCCCTTCTTCGCTGTCTTTGCCTTCCATAACTCAAGAGCAGAGTCCGGTACCTATTTACAGCTGGGTAGACTGGAACGTGGCATAAAAGGTTTCGATCCTCGTAACTCAACAAAGGATAAAACATGATACGGTTGAGGGATCCACATTCATAAGCTGAACAATGTCTGTACTCCTGTAGGGTGCAGAATGTTGGAGAGTAACAGAAAAGAAAATGTCTAAACTGTCGCCTTTCCACAAAACCTGTCTAAGGAGAATTCTTTGAATTTTTTGGCCGTACACCATCACCAACAAAGAACTGGCAGACAGGAGCCACCAAGAAGACATGCGCACTATCATAGCGGGTAGACGCTGGAATTGGGTTGGCTACATCCTCAGATAAGGAGCCGCGGTAGCATAGTGGTTAGTGCACTGGCTTCCTAGCGCAGTGGTCTATGGTTCGATCCCCAGATGAGGCGGAAAATTTTTAGGCCACAAATGGCTCCTGGGTCGACCCAGCCCCGAATGGGTACCAGAGCTACTCTGGGAAGGTTAAGGCGGCCGGCGTGATGCCGACCACATCACCCCTCGTGTGCCGACGGTCAAGATAATATGGGCCTAACACCATATTCCCAATATGCCTCAATGGGCGTGTAACGGGTTCCTTTTACATCCTCAGATAAGACTGACACCATCACCAGAACTGCCATAATATGGACTCCAGACGGAAAGAGACAGAAAGGCCGACCTAAAGCTACGTGACGGAGAACTGTGGAGGCAGAGATGAAAAGCATGAACCAGAACTGGGGCGACAAACGAAGGATGGCTGCCGACCGAGCAAAGTGGATGTGACGAAATCAGTCATGCTGTTTTATAACGCTTATTCACTCCGGCAGTATCTCTTCATTTCTTTATTTCTCTCTTTCATCGTCCTTTTATTTGGCATAATTTTTGCCTTTTCATTCATTATTTTACTCTCTATGCTGAATCTAGTAGGGAGAAGTCTCTAACACTCCACTCTCCTAAGGAAGTATCTGATATTGGACTATCTTTATCTCTTACATTTTTGCTTTACCACTCCTCAGACTTATTTACGTTCCGCCAGGTAATTAGACCGGCCAGCCGATTATACGTTATCACATAAGCCGGCTGACCCCTTTGAACGTGACGGTCCAACATTTGAAACCAGGTGGATAGCGACCATTCCTGTGTTTGCACAAGACGGGAGTGCACGATAGACTTAAAGAAAGCCACATTGTCTGTCGGCGACCTTGTTTGGTGGACAAACGAAAACACAGGTTATAAATACCGAATTCGCTTCCGCTGGCCCCTGTCTGTATCAAGATTACAGATAACCCGTGGGTGGAAGATATTATCGAGGGATGAGTCATAGATTTGTTTGTATGAATATGCCATCGGAAGTATTACGACTTATTAGACAGAGATGCGTGGCATATTAAATGTAATATTTTAAACCACGTGGGGGATATTTTGAATTAAAACACCCCAACCCAGTGCTAGAGAGATTTGATTGGTTTGATTTGAGATGCCGGAATAAACAATGATATCCATTGGAAAATTCGGCGGAAACACAATCTGTGATTTGAACTGAGAATAAGAGATATAATCTAGCGAACTCAGAAACACAGAACAGACAGCTTCGCAACTTCACTCGAGCAACTCCCAAAAAGCCAGAAAGAGAAGGATCGGGCCTATAATTCCATACTTATAAAATACAGATCGAAGTATTTGCGAAACTTAAAACCTTAAAAAGTAAGCCCGCCCTTATAAATACCGGGACTGGATATTTAAGGGACCAGGTCTTTAAAATAACAAGACTGGAAACCTAGGAATTGGATCACAAGTCATAGAGGAATTAAACACAAGTTTTCCCAGGCCAAGTGATTTTGCAGAACACTCGCCGCCAGAGGAATTAACTCTAATTTCCCAGACCAAGTGATTTCGAAGTTTCTAATACAGAGCTGCGTCCATCCAAAGCTGTTCAAGGAGATTGTATAACCCAAAACTTTGGGGTAAGTTGTGAACATTTATTTTACAAATGTGAAATTGTTGTTCGGGTCGGTGCGAGTGTCGGTGCGAGTGTGAAAACAGAGTGATCAAATATCACAACATCATCATCATCATCTCGCCCACCCTAACAACAATAAAACTGTTGATTCTGAGGCAGGGGCTGTATTTATTTTTACAACCCATTCAGTGACTAAGAGCACACTGAAGCAAACATTAAACAAATAAACCAACAAACCAAACACCAAACACCCAGCTAGTGCTCAGTTCCTAATCCTGAAACGCAAAAAAAACACGGGCTAGTTAAAATCATAGTTGAATAACGATACTCTCACCTGCCAAACAGTCCTTCCACTCCACCTGAAACCCTCAACTATCACTCACGCACACACTCCTGCGTGTCGTCCAATGAGACTAGTACGGTGTTGTGCATGAGGCTGGCAATCTCACCATGTAACACAGATTGCTACCGAAGCCACTACTGCAAGGGCACACTCAACTATCACACACACATACTCATGCATGTCGTCAAATGAGACTAGTACGGTGTTGTGCATGAGGCTGGCAATCTCATCATGTAACACAGATTGCTACCGAAACCACTACTGCACGAGCATATGAATACTTCATGCGGAGGCAAACCACACTGGTGGCCCCATGCTCCCTCAGGAGCGGAGAAGAGAAATATATATCTTCAAGTGAGCCCACGTGCTCTCACAAACCATTCTACACATAACCATAATTAAATAATAATAAAATGGACATAAAATAATATTCAACTATCCGTACAACAAATACTCTCAATAATGAGAATAAACCACCACCCCGCAACTGATCCATCTCAATACTTGTTCCTGCACTCTGAACATGTCGTAAGTGACGACTGGTGCGCCTGGCCACAAGCGTGTCGTATATGACCCCTGATGAGATTGGGAACTCATCACATGAAACACATTGTTACAGAAACAACCACTGTAATAGCATAGAAATGCTTCTTGTGGGCTTGCGATGGACACCAGCCGCATTGGTGTTTCCATGCCCCACCAGAAGCAAACAGAGAAACACCTCTGTCTCCAAGTGCCTTACGCACCAAGGAGTGGCTCGCGCTCTCCAGAAATATAAATATATATTCTCACCTCACTCAAAGTAATCCACTACTGATATGCAGTAGAATAATCAATAATCGTGAAATACACTTAATTACAATATCAAAGAATAAAATAAAATTACTCTTGACTTAACATTTAGAACTAAAGTCATCACCACGTGGCCGCCATCTTGATATTTTTGCTAACAGGTTGATATTATCTAAATTCACGTGAAATAGCTTCATACCATATTTGCCTTTCTGATAAATGAAATAATCCCTCTTAAACTTTCACATCTATCTATCTATTTAGACCTAATTTACTAAACATTAAAACAGACTCGTGCTGAATATAATTTCAGACTTATAGAACACGAATGCTAAATTCTACTAAATGCACTAAGAATTACAGCTCACGTGCTCTGGTCCATCTGCTACCCACACCGGTCACCTCGTCTCGTTTGTTCTCTCGTCTGGACTGATACTTCTGAAAGGCCGCTGCTGGCCATCGCACGCTTTATATAGGCACTAGGCTAATTACTCAACTTACTGCGCGCTAGGCGTATTAATTTGGCCGCATAAATAACACTCGCGATATTTGCTTTATTAGGCACGAAAACACAGATAAACCCTACCGCTATTAAATATAACACACGACTATCAAATATAACACACCACAACTAATTCTTAGGCTTTATTATAGCCTAAACTAATATATCTTCTTGAAGACTTTTCACATCCCAGAATGCTGCGCGCACATCGAAAATATATGGGCGATAAATATGCCTTGAACCTGAAGGGGGAAGCCGGGTGTTTTTCCGTGAAGGGGGAAGCCGGGTGTCTTTCCGGCCCCATCACAATTCTATATTTTGCATTTATTAATATGTGAACATTGCTAATAGATGTCCAAGTCATACGAGGCCGGCAACCTCAGCATATAGAAAGATGGTTTCGTGAACCACAACTGCAAGAGCTGTTGGGTACTTTATGCGGGTTTCTCATAGAGAACGAACGAACGAACGAACTTTATTTTCAAAGGGTTGAGAATTGGGCACGCAGGCCCGTCTGACATTCTGCCCTTCCTTTCTCTCATCTTTTATACTGATTTCATTTATTCTCACATACATTTTACCCATCAATTCAAGGAATTCAACGTTATAAAGGTAAAATAATAGCATACTCACATTCACAGTATCTAATTATAAACATGAAATAAAGTATGTTGAAAAATACAAACTAAGTATCACCATGAAACAAAATATGTTGAAAAACACTATCATCATCATTAAACCTACATTCAATATTATACCATTTGTTCGGAAAAATAATCACATTAGGGGGGCAGATAATCAGAACTCATAAAGTAATCGAAAAGTTTACGATTGTATGAATAGGGACTGAGGTTGTTATCTTTTAGATAATGTGGAAGATAGTTCCAGAGATGAGCAGCAGAGTAAGCTAAGCTTTTCTTGAATAAGTCAAGCCTAGGCTTGGGCACTTGTATTTTGTTAAGGCGTTGACTGCGTCTTTCACTGTATTTGAACATTGGCCACAGATATGTTGGAGCATTCTGTGACAGGATTTTGTGAACAAATTTAGCTTTGTTGAACAGAAAGCGCTTTCTTAGAGGCAGTATTTTGAGATCTTTATATAGATCTACACACTGTGCTTGGCAGTTGTCAGAAACTAGACGCACTGCACGCTTTTGTAGTGAATGGAGTCTTTTTGTGTTGGACATAGAACAACCATCCCAGATTGTGGAGCAATAGTCCAGGTTTGTTTGTATGTGAGATATATAGAACAATTTACGTGCATCTTCATCTAGGAAATGTTTTATTTTAGCTAACTGGTAAACTTTCTGTGCCGTTTGCTTGGTCAGTGCATGAACATGTGAGTTCCAATTTAGATGCTGGTCAACGACTATTCCTAGAGTTTTATGTTCATTAACGTTTTCAATTGGTAAGGTACCAATATAGATCTGAAGTGTTGTTTTTCTCTGAATTTTGTAATTTTTGTCTAGTTGATATTAACATGCACTTTGTTTTAATTATATTAATTAGCATGCGATTTCCGATGCTCCACCTAATCAGATTGTCTGTATCTTTTTGTAACGATAGTTCGAGTGTGTTGCAACTTGTATCACTCGTGTAGACAGTACAGTCATCAGCAAATAGGTCGCAGGATGCGTGCTCGACGTGTAGTGGAAGGTCATTAATGTATATGGCAAAAAGTAGAGGCCCAAGAATAGAGCCCTGAGGAACGCCGGTATTTATTACAGTTGGGTTTGAGCAAGAGTTATTGTAAGAAACTACATGTTTTCTGTCTGACAGGAATGATTTAATTATCGTCACTAGTTGAAGGTTTACTTTTGATGTTTCTAGTTTTCTAATTAAAATAGCGTGATCTATCATATCAAATGCTTTTTTAAAGTCTACAAAAACTGCCCCACATATGTTATCGTTATTAATATTTAAGTGCCAGTTGTCAATCATCATCTTAGTTAGAGCTGTGTGACATGAATGTTTAGGTCTAAACCCCGACTGACTATCAATTAGCAAGCCGTTGTTAACTAAGTGTTGTAGTGTTATTTTATGTATGTGTTTTTCTAATGGTTTGGATAGCGATGATATTAAGGAGATTGGCCTATAGTTACCAAGGTTATTATTGTCGGAAGTGCCAGGTTTTAAGAGAGGATATACCTTAGCGACTTTAAAGTGCCACGGAAAGTAACTCCGTGCGATACATTGATTGTATATGTATGTAAGCGAATCACTAATAGCTGGAGCCGCATAACGCAATATTCGATTACTGACTCCGTCTAGTCCTGATGAGTTATTATCTTTAAGTCCTAGAAGATAGTTATATACTTCATTAACTGTCATAAACGGAATGTTGGATGGGATTGTGTTGGTACATTTGTTCTCACAAAATACTGACAGCCTGCCTAAGTCACAAGGTGAATTTGGTATTGTAGATTTAAGACTGTTTATTTGCATGAAGGTAATTGCTGAAGTCTGTGCAAGTAAATGAACTGTTAGGGGTTGACGAGACTGACAGATTTCGCTTGTTCGCTAAGGTGTTGATTGCTTTCCATATATCTTTACTGTTTGTTTTGTTCTGAACCAAATTTTTAAAGTAATTTCTTTTTTCACTACGAATTAAATATTGCACTTTGTTCCTCTGTGCTCTGTATGTGTTAAAGTCCTTGTTTTTGTGAGCTTGATCTCTCTGCCTCATGGCGTCTAGCACTGCTTGGGTGATCCAAGGAGATTTGACCTGTCGTTTCACACGAACTTCTTTAGTTGGTGCGTGGTTATCAAACACATAAAGAAAGATACGTGTCCAATGGGCAATGGCGTCATCGGGATCAGAAATCTGGTAAACACTGGCAAGAGGTGCAGTTCGCAAATCATGTAAAAATAGTTCACGGTTGAAATTTTTAAAACTTCTAAATTTAATACTGATATGTTTATTTCTTGGAGCTTTATATTTATTCTTTGACCACGTGCAACATATAGGATAGTGGTCACTCATCGCGACAGTAGGAACAGAGCATTCTATAATGTTTTCTGCACAGGTGACGTAGATGTGGTCAATTGTTGTGGATGATGCATTTGTTACCCTGGTAGGCTGGTTGACTATTTGTTTTAGGTTGTAAGATAGTATGATGTTTTCCCACGTTTGGTTTGTGTTATGCATGTCGATGTTGAAATCGCCTAGAAGAATAATTTCTTTGGCAGTGGTAAATACTTTATCCATCATAGTGGTGAAATCTTCGTACCAGATGGCTCCTGCACTGGGATTTCTATAAAGATACCCGACTAGAAATTGTCCCTGAGTCGGTAGTTTTATTTCTAACCATATGCACTCGGTCTCTGCTGTCTCTAAATCGCTTCTGTGGCGATAACTAATAGAAGTGGAAATATATACTACTATACCTGTTTCTAGCTTTCTACTTGAGTCTCGCCGAACTGTTTTAAAACCATTTAGGGCAATTTCATCATCTGATATTTTGTCGTTTAAACGACTTTCGGAAAGTCCAAAAACATGAAAATTTTTATTCAGAATTTGTGTAAGCTCAGGAAGTTTGCCTAATAAATGGTAAATGTTCAGGTGGCCCAGCAGTAGACCATCCTTAATTAGCCATTGTGTCTGATAGGTATGCATTTTATTTTGGCGAGTGTTTTAAAAAGGAAAATAACAAAAGCAATTTTAGATACGAAACCTACGAAAATTTAAACTAATTAACGTCACCAAGTAAGTGAAAATACAAATGTTAGTACTTAACGTACGAACGCTTGGTACAAGTATTGCTAAAAAATTACAATTAACTGAAATTGTCAGTAGTATATTAAAATAGTCACACAACAGTAGGCACGCACGTTTTCACACCACAACACTAAAATTCTAACAAAGTAATTAAGCAACACTGAGAGAATACGAATTAAAAAAGTAAATAAAATAAAATAAAATCTTGCAAATTATGAAAAAACTGTCGAAGGCCTGTAGCCAATGAAATTAGAGTGTTTTGAGAAAGTAACAAAGTACTTATTACTTTATGCGTCACAGTAATCAACTAGTTGTTCACGGGAGAGACGGCTTTGGTCGCAGGGATTAAGTCAATAACAAAAAACCAAAAAAATAAAAAATAAAAAATGAGTGGATTCATCATCGATAATGGATGTCTCTGTCAGGTATATAGTAGGGCCCCCGTTGCACAGACATCATTAGTGCTTGGCTGAGGGATGCAGGACTGAATTGCATCAGGTATCCAAGTTCTGGGTTCCACTGAGCACGATCAGGAAGGCTACGGGAGGAAGCATGACGACTGTAGATTTCATCTGCAGTGGTTCCAACACTTGTAGGAGATTTTTGGGTCTGGGACATTGTGGCACTGCTTGTTGAACTGTCATATAATGTGTTTGTGAGGGGCTGTCTTATAGGTAGTGGAGGAAACATAACATCGTAACGTTCGGCTTCCTGGCTGTATGTGGCGTTCTGTTTGTTGTTAGGTAATTTGTTGGTTACAGAAGCGCTTCTTTGAGGGGCGGGCAAGGTGTGTTGTGCATTTTCATGAAGGGCTGATCTCATGGTAGATCGGTTTGTGTTCTTTGTGTCTGGTGGGTTGTCGTGTTGCGTTCGCTGCGGGTACTTGATGTTTTTTGCTAGGATGCTGCTACCTAGTTTTGATGTATGTATTTGATCTATGTAAAGGCGTTTCTTTGGTGCTCCAGAGTTGCTTGTGAAGAAAGGAGTGTTGTTGATATAGCCAATGTTGTTGTGTTCACAATAGCTCTGGAGTGTCTTGTTGTTGGTGTCGGCTACGCGACGTTGGAAGCCATAGCAAGGTGGAATAATGGATGACATAAAAATGGAGGTGTTAGGAAATTTTTGTTTTATTGTAGTAGTCAGTTTGGAAATCGACGAAGGGCTAACGCTGTGTCCATTCATTATGTCGTTGATCCCTACATGTACTGTTGTTCTTGTAATGTTATGATGTATGTCGAACCTATTAATTCTATCAATTAATCTTTCAGTTCCAGCTCCAGGTATCGCTAATACTGAGACAGTTTCCTCTTTAGTTGTAGACATCCGGTCATTGTATGTGCCTTTTAGGAGAGAGTCGCCAATTATAACTTGTGTTGCTTTACTACATAGTTGTTGACTCGGCTTTCGTTTTGATTCTTGCTGCTGCCATTGATTTTCCTGGTGTGAATCGTCCTGAATAGTCTGGGTGTTTTCATCGGGTGGTTGTTGTGTCAGTATCTGATCTGGTAGCGGCGTTAATGCCTGTTCATTTTGTACTGAACGCTGGTTAAGGGCGGTAAACCTGTTGCTTACTTTTACACTAATAGGGTAAGCTTCGTGTGCACGTGTATCCTCAACTTTTTTGGTGTTACATTGGTGCTGCTTGCGGCGTTCGTTTGATATATGTTCTTTGGAGGGATCTCCAGAAGCTTCAGGTACTGTAAGAGGATGTTCCGAGTGCTGTGTTTTATAAATAGAAAAATCGCTTCGTAGTTGCTCAACGACGTGTTTCATATTGGAATTATCTTCTCTCAGATGCAGTATTTCCTTTTTGAGTAGTTCGTTTTCTGCGCTGATCGATTTATAGACATTAGTCGTCAGATCGGCAATTAGTGTTCGAAGTGTGTCCTCCATTTTGAGCATCAGCTCCTGGCAGCACTGCGCATTTATCATGTGAGTGACTTCTGGGTGATTTTCCCGTGATAATGATTCATCTGTTTGTGTGCAAGTGTCTTTAGGGCCCATTGGATATTCTATGGCCAGCATAGGTTGAGAAAATGGAGTATTTGCTACTGTGTCGCTCGTTGGAAAGTCCCGTGTTGTGGGAGGCAAAGTGGATGTATTTGTAGGAGAGTGTATGCTAGAGTTAATGCTGATGATTTCGCTGTCAGCAGATGAGACGCTGGCAGCTGATGATGTGACGTCTATTGCGAGCTGGGGTAAACATGCTGTCGAGTCCAATTTTGTGGTACAAATTATGTTTTGTGCAGACTCATTTAAACTGACAAAGTCCGTTTCCAGCCATGACTCAATAACAGTGGCAGTTGCTTGAGCCATTATCTTGTTTTTTGTATGATAAAGGTGCAGAGATAATAGTGGTGTTGTGATGAAATCTTCTACAAAGGCACCTTGTTTATCTGCTCTCGTCTCGACATGGTCATTCTGGTAGTATTTGGTACACGTTGTGCGAAATGCCTCATAATGATATGTATTGTGGAAGAGTACAGTAGCACATTTACCGTCATTTGCTATTTTAAAGGTTAAATCCGACTCTTTGTTAAATCCCTGAAGTTTAACGCGAATAGCTCTGTTTTGGTCTAAGGAATAATTTTTGATTTTGGTCGGGCGTAATCTAGAGTCCCTATCAGCTTTCGTTACCTGCGAGCCATGACCGATCTCCAAGTGTGACATGTTTACATGTCCGCTGGGATTAATTACCAGTGAAATACATCGCTCCACTGGAAACCTTATCTGTTTAAGAGGAGCTAGTATACGCCGTCTCTTCTTTACAGCGGTCAGTGACGAGTCACGCGGTCATTGTTAAAAGCATGGTAGAAGGCATTTGCAGTCCAAAAATGAATACACCGATATAAAAATTCCCGATTCGACGATGCTGTCGTCCCAGCTCGCCATGACATTAATTGCTTGAGGGCGGACAAGCCCTGCGATTTATTGCTGTTTATTGTTCTCTAGCCAGAAGGTCACCGTCAGAGTTGGAATGTGTTACAGTAGTGTTTCATATATCGACAAATGGTGGCTGGACACGATGAACGCTCTTACCGTCATTCCATACAGAAAAAACACAATATTTATACGTGAATTTAACACAATTACAAAATAAACTATTTCATTATATGTCAAACAAAACCGCCAACACATGGATGTATAAACCATCCATATTAAATGGGAACAACTTCAATAAAATATCCAAAATGTAGAGCCAAATAAAAACACGTCCGCACAGTCCAGACCAAATAAAAACACAGAAAAACCATCCAGTTCCATATGGAGCAGGGAAATGGGAACAACTTTTCAATAAAATTTATTTTCCATAAATGTATGGAGCTCAAGGGATATTAAAAAACAGGATGGTGGAATGGAAAAGCGAAGATCCTATCAGCCGTAGTACATTCTTTAAATTCCTCTAAATTTGCATCTCTGCCAAGAGTAATCTTGAGCGAAAAGTAGACACTTTCCGTTGTTGAATATGCGCTGACTTGAGTCCTACCAACATTATTACAATTCTGTACTAGGACGTCGGAAACTTTGTTTTAGGCCGGGCATTCTAATTTAAATTTGAAAATTTTGTTGACGACGCCAGTGTAGTTAAAATATGCGTAGAAGTTTCACGTTACGTTTTTCCACGTTACGTTATTTTCTGCCAAGACAAGATGGCTGACATGATCGTAAAGTGACCTGTACCTATATAGTAAAACTATTAGGCATGCTCGAAATGTTTGGATGTAGTAACTGTGGTTCGACAACTGGCATCACAATTTTCCTTTGTGCTCCTTGTCACTGTCGCTGGTTCCATTGCAGGAAGCTTGCACCAAGCATTGACATGCTCTTAAAGCGATGGTTTCTATGACAATTTGTTTTACATGATCAGGTTGATAGCTTTATGCACAAACTTTTAATAGTCGCTTTGTACTGAGGGGGGAGCCGCGGTAGGATAGTTTTTAGTGCACTGGCTTCCTAGCTCAGTGGTCCATGGTTCAATCCCCAGTTGAGGTGGGATTCTTTTAGGCCGCAAACGGCTCCTGGGTCGACCCAGTCTCAATTGGGTACCAGAGCAACTCTGGGAAGGTTAAGACGGCCGGCGTGATGCTGTCCACATCACCCCTAGTGTGCCGATGGTCGAGAAAATATGGGCCTAACACAATATTCGCAATATACCTCTATGGGCGTGTAACGAGATCCCCTCCTTTGTACTGAGGGTGCGGAAGCCCTAATTCTTTCATTGTCTGTTCAGAGACTTCCGGGAACTATACCGGGCTTCAACAACTGTGCACGTCAAATGATCCGAGCGTCATCTTAAACCCTTGTATGATATGTTCTCTCGCGCTTATGAACATAAGTAACTATAAAATTGCTTATAGTCATCCACAGCAGCCAAAACGCATTGGAGCCTCCACTGGGTGTGCGACAGGAATTTAATGGTCACCAAGTCTCCTTGCTGGCTATTGGCTGGATTATGAAAAGAAAACCAGCACCCCACAGAGTATTCTTTTAAAAAGTAAAAATAAAAAAGCATGGCGATCTACATTTTGCCGATGACCTGGTTTGTCTATCCCATAGCCGTAGCCACATGCAAGACTGAATGAGAATACGTAACGATAGGTCACGACAATTGTATATGGCAAAACACAGAGAAAAGAGAAAAACTGTGAGAATAAATGCGGAAAATAAAAACCACCTAGGCCTGGGTTTAGATTACATTCCAGGCAAGCGTTGACTAGGATTTTGAAGTGTCACGTCGCTTGCAAAGAAATTTAACAACAACAAAAAAACCTACTGTTACTGGTTTTATGTGAACCTAAATAACTCTGTATAAACATTTATAACACATAAGGAAGGGAAACCCGAGGCCTGTAAACAGTAAATAAATATTAGACAAACATAAAGGTATGTGTTACGCACATAATTTTTCTAAGACTTTGTATAATTAACTTGCCTGAATTTTACACTGTAATTTTTTCTTGGTCGAAGGTAAATAACCCTTGTTTGACTTTGATTACATTTTCAATGGTGGTTACCTTCTCTTGTGTCCTGACTCGTCGGTCCATTTTTTCGATCGATGTCAGGTCATTCTCCTTCTATGGTAGCATCGGTCAACTGTTTCTTGGAATGATTGAAACCAGAGATGATGTTTTATTTCCTGTCCATATAAGGCGCGATTTCGTTATATCTTTGCCTGGTATGTCTCCTCATCGTCCCGTTTTGAGTCTTACTCAGGTGTATGCGTTCTGCGCATGTCTGTACTTAGGGAGAGTTTGAAAGGTCTTCCGCCCAGGGATTCGACAAGATGTTTTGAGCAGAGAGGACGCATCCTGCGTCTGTGATCTTTTGATAGGGAATTGATAGTCCTCCTGTGAGTTAGTTTATGAACTTCGCTATGCCAGCGATTGCACCTACGTCCAGGTTATACTTAGGAATGCCTGTAAAGGTCAGCTTGACCTGTACTCCTGAACGACATTCTCGTGCGACCAGTAATAGATTTATTTTGCACATCTGATCTGCCAGCATCAGAGAGGAGTATTGTTAAACTTATGTACATTGATGATATGAAGCTGAGGCTGTAGTAAGCTGGGATTATCTACATCAGCTTATATGTATATATATAGAAGATTCATCGAAGAACTTTGTTATGCTGAATACCATGAACTGTCGTGTCTATGACGTATGTAATGTGGATGTAACGTATCTGTCATTGTGGATCGTCAAAATAAATGATGGAAACGTCAAGAGCAGTTTAACACTTTTATGACTTCCCACGTCATATCTCATGTTTGTAGATCTGTGAAGCTACATCACATCTACACTTACAACAAGCAACAACAAACCAGACAAGACACCGTACATCACAGCCTATAATATCCCTGGTGTCTATAGGGGTGGTACTTTACTTGGCTACATATCAGCAACGGCTATTGGACTTGTACCTGCAACGTCTATAGTGGCCAGATTTGTGGCTTATCCTAAATCCACCCTTATCATTTTATGGTGGCCAAAAGCTGGTTTCATCTGGTACCAGCACTCTCGGGGGTCAACAAACCCATGCAGCATATAACATCCAAGTTCGTGAACTACACTTCCTTCAAGATTCTACATCTACAATGACATATAGCAAGTTCGCTATATTGTGAATGTACCCGGCGCTGCTCGACAGTTTGTCAATTTTGCTGATTTAGAAGGTCAAGTGTCGATCAAATCGATTTACAGCTACTGCATTTAGAGGGTCAAGTGCCGATCATTGTATGTAAGAAGGACAAGTTCCGAAACTGCCATTCCTGCCTCAGAAGCTCGATTTCCTTCGTCATGGTTGTTTATGGGAGCAGATGTCGATCAACGTTGGATCATTTATCCCCAGAATGCTGATCACAACCTGTTCTGCACCGTGCTGACGTTTGGACTTATATACGTTAAGTGGCCTGTTTTATTTGTGAACTGTGCCCTTATACTCTAACTGAGCCTTCTGTATTTTCACATTCTTACTGTTATATGTTTACATGTTATATGTTATTTGTATATTTATTGTTTATATTTCAGCGGGTCGGTTGGGTAGGTGACTATTATAAGGTATACCACGTCATAGAGGTCTTATAATAGCGTTCAATAGGAGCAATTTTCTTAATTGAAAATTTGCATGCAACATCTGTTGCTATTTTTGTTAGTTGTGATGAGGTGTGTTTTTTCTTCGTTGTTTTTGTAACATTTTTCTGTTCTTTAGTTTTGATTTTATTTGCTTGTATTTGTAGGTCTACTCTTTCCTGTCATTCAGTTCTATACACCATTTTGTTTATACACTGTGACGTCATTTGTTTGTTTACCTTTTTCGCATTTGTCATCACATTCTTTGTGATATTTTTTTTAATTTTTCGCTGTTTATTTAGTTGACTTCTGCGAATGTTTTCGTATTGTCTTTGATCTTTGTTATTGTTTACATTGTCTTGGATCTTTGTTATTGTTTACATAGTTCTTAGTTAGCATTAACTATTGTTAAATATTTGCTTATGCACTATTAGCTGTGTAGTGCACTTATCATAACTAACTGGTGGTTTTTGCTTATGCACTATTAGCTGTGTAGTGCAGTTATGATAACTAACTGATGGATATGTGGTTATGCACTATTAGATATGTAGTGCCCTTATGATTAAGAAGTGACTTGTGATATTATTATACATTTGATAATACAAGTTCTTTGTCAAAGACTTGTTTCCCACAGAGATCGGGGTAAACATTGTGATTATACAAGTACTTTATTTAAGTCTTGTTACTATTAAGGTTGAAATAAGATAATAAATTATTTCAGGATTTGGGACTCATAATATTAGACATCATGTCTACCCTTGATTACTTTATTGAGCAAGGGAAAGCCCTTGGTAAGACTGGTGATAAATTAGAAGAGTATGCAAATACTCATTGGACTAAAGCACTGAAGTCTGAGGAGAAAAGACAAAAAGAGGAAAATAAAAGATTAGACAGAGAAGCTGAGCAAAAGAAGATAGATGCCGAGAATCTGAGACTGCAGATGCAGGCAGATGAAAGAAAATTCCAGATGGAAATGGAAAAACAGAAAAGAGAAGCTGAAGCTGAGAATAAAAGATTGGACAAAGAAGCTGAAGAGAGAAAAATCCAGCTACAAATAGATGCTGAGAATAAAAGATTGGACAAAGAAGCTGAGGAGAGAAGAATTCAGCTACAATTAGATGCTGAAAATAAAAGATTACAAGCCGAGGCTGAGGAAAGAAAGTTACAAAGAGAAGCTGAGGACAAAAAGTTACAAAGAGAGGCTGAGGAGAGAAAAGCAAAAATGGAGCATGAAGAAAAACTCTTAGCTTTGGAGTTAGAGAAGTTAAAGTTGATGAACATGTGTAATGCTAATGATCCAAATAAGGGGTCATCTTCTGATAAAGCTAGTACTTTTAAGATTAAACTACCAGCATTCAATGCTTCCAGTAACGATATAACGTTTTATCTGGAAAGATTCGAACGTTCATGTAAAACACATAACATAGATAAATCCCTGTATGTTTATCAGTTGTCCAATATACTTAGAGGTGATGCTTTGAGTATGTTAAGCATGGTAGATGAGCCTGACAAGAACAATTATGAGGTTGTCAGGGCGGTCTTGTTAAAGAAATACCAACTGAACGAAGACGGCTATCGTCTTCAATTTAAAAATATGTTGCCAGAAACTGGAGTAGAATTCTCTGAATTCATTTCAAAGATACGTCTTACTTTTACACGTTGGGTTGAGCTGTCTAAGACAGAACATACATTTGAAGCACTTATGGACTTACTACTTAGAGACAAGGTTATGTCTTCTGTCAATGAATCTTTTCTTGCTTTTCTTCATGAGCGTAAGCCTAAAAACATAAAAGAAATGGAGGAATACTGTTGCCAGTATGTCACTGCGCACCCTCACGTAACCATTAGCAACTCTAGAGTAAAAGAAGGTTTGCCGGTTGCTTCGGCAGCACCATATGGCCCAAACTTCATGCGTAAATTTCAAGGTACTCAACAAAATTTTAATAGAAAGAGTAACCGTAATTATGCTCAGAATCATGGCAATCAATCACATTGTGATTCTTCTTCGAAGAACTGGAGACAAGCTGATAGTCCTCGGTCTGCTGATGCTTCCACCATGGCACCCCTACGACCCACCCAATAATTTTACACCCATTTAGGCCGCAGAGGTAGTCAATATAGAGGCAATCAAAACTATTTTTCGCGGAGACCTCATCAATATAGAAATGATAATGACAGTTATGGAAACTGGGATTCAAACCAGGATAACAATTACAGTAGAGAGTATAATAATAATTTCAGAGGCAATAATGGTCGCGGTAGATCTCAACATAAAAGAAAGAGATATCAACAGACAAACTCTGTACAGCAAGAGTCTCAGGGAGCATGTAAACAGGTTGATGATAATAAAAACTCTAGTGCTATCACATGTTCTGCCTTTGACTTTGGTAGGGCAACTAAATGTCCCCAATGCAGTACTTTGTTCGAACCGACTACCGTAACTACTTTGAGCTGTGGTCACCCTCTTCCCGCTCTTCCTGCTGCAGTTGCGCATGACGGGAGAGGTTCTCTTATCCTACATAAGGGTCTTGTAAATAGTAATCCAGTCTCAGTCCTTTTTGATTCTGGATGTACTACTATTGGTGTTAGGCAATCTCTTGTAGATCCATCCTGTGCTACAGGAAAGGTGATCAAATGTGTCACATTTGGTGGCACTTTGGAAAAGTATCCTACTGCCATAATACATATTGCTACTCCCTTCTTTACGGGAGATGTCCACGCGTGTCTTCTACCTAACCCTATAGCGGACCTTATTATCGGTCGTATTCACGGAGTTAGGGAATGTACCCCACAGCAGATTGCTGTTTGGGAGGAACAAAATATTGAAGCTACCAATGCAGTGGTAACAAGAGCACAAGCTCTGGAAACACCTCAAACTTCATTAACTGATAATAATGAAGTAAATAGCCAAAATAGTCACTTGATTATTTCACGTGACTCTTTTATAAAATTGCAAGAAGAAGACCCTTCTTTCCAAAAATTCTTCATTCTAGCAAAAAAAGGTGATCCAAATCAAAATACAAATAGAAAGTCTTGGATCACAATGAAGAACGGCGTACTTGTGCGTATGGTACAAGACTCGACTACGTCTGCACATTCTCAAATTCTTGTGCCTAAGAGTATGAGATTGCAAATATTGCAACATGCTCATGACTCACAATGTGCTGGACATATGGGTTTTTCCGTACAAAGTCGAGGGTTCTTGCGGATTTCTTTTGGCCATTTGTGAGCAAGGACATACGTATTTATTGTCGATCTTGCAAAGTATGTCAGGAGGTCAAATCTAAAGAACCACGACATACTGCGCCTATCCAGGCTGTTGACATTCCTATTCGGCCGTTTCAGAAAATGGCAATAGATATTATCGGTCCTTTTAGGATCAAGTCGGCCAGAGGATATCAATTTATCCTTACATGTGTCGATATGTGCACACGTTGGCCAGAGGCTATACCTCTTAAGAGCATCTCCACTTTCGATATCGCAGACGCCCTTTGGCTGATATTTCTCGCTTGGGATTCCCCAGAGAAATATTGTCAGACCATGGCACTCAACTTATATCTGACACTATGTCACAGGTAATGTCTATCTTACATATTAAAAGGTCTCTCAGCAGTATCTATCACCCAATGTCTAATGGGTTAGTTGAGCGTTTGAATAGAACACTCAAGACTTTACTTGGGAAGATAACTGAGGATCATCTTCAGGATTGGGACAGGGTTTTACCCGCGGCTCTCTTTGCTTATAGAGAGGTCCCCAATGAACACACAGGGTTTTCTCCTTTTGAACTTGTCTTTGGCGCGCGACCGCGCGGCCCTATGTCTTTACTCCACGATCTTATCACTGCCGATAATATTAGCGATGACACTCAATCTTCTTATGAGTATGTCATTGCTCTTAGGCAAAAGATCATCGAGGCATGCAAACTAGCAACTTCTTCATCCGAATTTGCTAAAGAAAAGGCAAGGCTATTTGCCAATAAGAACAGATGTCTACGACAACTTTGTCCAGGTGACAAAGCATTCGTCCTACTTCCTTCAAGGGAGAACAGACTTCTTATTGCATGGAAAGGTCCGTATGCAATAGTCTCTAAAATTTCCGACGTCGACTATGTTGTCGATATTGATGGAAAGCATAAAACTTTCCACATAAATATGCTCTCGGAATTTCATGAACGACCTGACTATTTGCAGCCTATTTTCCAGGCGACGGACGATTCTCCAGTACCTCATGGTCATTACTCATCCCTGTCAGTTATACAGGATGAGGAAACTACTTTTTCTGATGTCAATCTCCCTCTTCCTCTGATCCCACTTCATTCCACGGAATCTTGGAAAAACGTTACCGTTTCTCCTAATCTTTCCGCTGAGGAACATCGTCAAGTCTCTTCGATGTTACAAACATTTCAGGATGTCCTTACCGACATTCCGGGACACACACATGTCATTGAACATGACATAGTACTTACTGACCATAATCTTATCAGAGTCAGACCCTATCCTATACCTATCCATTTTCAGTCACAAGTCGAGAAAGAATTGGATGAGATGATACGATTGGAAATAATCGAACCATCCACTTCAGCATACTCTTCGTCCATGGTTATTGTACGAAAGAAAGACAATAACATTCGCCTTTGCGTTGATTATCGCAAATTGAACCAAGTTACGAAGTTTGATGCTGAACCTATGCCTTCGCTAGAAGAGCTACTAAACAAACTTTCTAATTCTAGATTCTTTACCAAACTTGACTTGTCGAAAGGTTATTGGCAAGTTCCTTTAACTGAACGAGCCAAACCTCTTACTGCTTTTTCTACACCTAGGGGTTTATTTCAATGGAATTTCATGCCTTTCGGCCTTATGAACGCCCCTGCTACATTCGTACGCATGATGCGTCGAATTCTCTCATATCGTACAGATGTCATAGCATACTTAGACGATATCTGTCTGTTCAGTGATTCCTGGGAAGATCACTATCTGGGTTTATACGAATTGCTGTCTACTCTTCGCGAGTATAATTTAACTGCAAAACCCTCTAAAGCCTTTATAGGATTTAGCGAGATTTCTTTCCTGGGTCATCGTGTTGGTCATGGTCTTTTAAAGACAGAGGACCACAATGTTTCAAAAATACTAAACATTTCTGTCCCTAAGACGAAAAAACAAGTGCGTAGTCTCTTAGGTTTGATACAATTTTACGGACGATTCATTCCGAATCTGTCCTCCATTATGGCACCTCTTTCTATTTTATTGAAGAAAGGATCGCCTAATCTGATCCGTTGATCTCAAGAATGCCAATCCTCATTGGACCAGATTAAAACTCTATTTTCATCTCCACCTATCCTTAGGTTACCTACTATTGAGAAGACTTTTGTTCTTCGAAGTGACGCCTCGTGCACTGGGATTGGGGCAGCACTAATGCAACAGTATTCGGATACTCTGCATCCGGTGATGTATATCTCTAGGAAATTAAATGCTGCAGAAAGGAATTATTCGGTTTTAGACCGTGAATTATTGGCTATGGTTTGGTCAATTCTCAAGTTACAAAGATTCCTTCTAGGGGCACATTTCATTGTGGAAACCGACCAGAAAGCTCTTACTGCTATTCAGAGCAAAAACTTGAAGAGCTCGAGGTCCACTCGTTATGCCATAGCTCTTCAACCCTTTCATTTCACGGTGCGAGCTATCCGTGGTTCGGATAATGTGATGGCAGACATTCTGTCCAGATGCCCACATGATTCCACTTAATTCTTCTGTCATATATTTCCTGATAAACGTCGAGATCTATAACAGTTCTCTACTATTATAATATATCAGCACATATGTTCTCACTTTTTGGGAATTTATAGCATTGTACTATATAATTTCCTTTTTCTGTTACCAATTTTGTTATAACGGAAGAAGGCTTAGTTAGCAATATATGGGCCAAAAGTTCACATGGCCACAATTTATATATTGTATTTTGATTAATGTAATAAGAAATTTAGCATTTATCATAAAGATTTCTGTTATTGATATTTTCGCAGCACATCATTGACGTCTGCGAGAGTATGGACATTATGTCAACCATGAAGTATGTCAAGTTCTAACCTACTTTGGAACGAGTTATGTCCACATCTTCAAGGAACATCTGTTTAATTAATATAATACATTGTATCATGATAATATTACATGCTTGTATAATGTACTTTTTGGTTTAAGATGTGTAATTCTCTAATTTGGTATATTAGTATACGACACCGCTATTTTCATGACACTTCATTGTTTAATACTATGATAATATATTTGTATTTATATGAGTATAATTTTGCTTGCATAATGATGTTGCCATCACTATGGTGTATGTTGGTGGCACCTTCCTGGAATATACGTGTACACTTAGGGAAATATTTTCTCTAAGGATGTGAGATATAATCTCACCTGTCGCTCCATGCGTCGCGCTAGCCTCATATTAGGCATTATATCCGCGCATCATACGTGCGTTAGGACCTGTTCGTTCTGGCTCTAGGATTTAAAAAAAAATGTTTCATTTTTTTTCCCGGGGGGTGCGGTAATCTGTTACGCACAGAATTTTTCTAAGACTTTGTATAATTAACTTGCCTGAATTTTACACTGTAATTTTTTCTTGGTCGAAGGTAAATAACCCTTGTTTGACTTTGATTACATTTTCAATGGTGGTTACCTTCTCTTGTGTCCTGACTCGTCGGTCCATTTTTTCGATCGATGTCAGGTCATTCTCCTTCTATGGTAGCATCGGTCAACTGTTTCTTGGAATGATTGAAACCAGAGTTGATGTTTTATTTCCTGTCCATATAAGGCGCGATTTCGTTATATCTTTGCCTGGTATGTCTCCTCATCGTCCCGTTTTGAGTCTTACTCAGGTGTATGCGTTCTGCGCATGTCTGTACTTAGGGAGAGTTTGAAAGGTCTTCCGCCCAGGGATTCGACAAGATGTTTTGAGCAGAGAGGACGCATCCTGCGTCTGTGATCTTTTGATAGGGAATTGGTAGTCCTCCTGTGAGTTAGTTTAACTAACGAGGCTTTTCCCTAGATGATTCGAAACGCCTGGAGGCGTATGTTTTTTGTGGTGTTGATTCCGAAGCAAGGTAATACCCTCCTTTATTGAACTCTGTGATCTACTTAAATGTTTGACATTTGTCGTTCTCTGCTCGCTTGCTGGTTACAGAAAGGAGAGGTTCTTCTACTAGGGATTACACCCCAGGTATCTTCATACCTGAGATTTATATATACACGGGTCACTCTAGGCCCAGAGAACAGTTTCTATGAACTTCGCTATGCCAGCGATTGCACCTACGTCCAGGTTAGGAATGCCTGTAAAGGTCAGCTTGACCTGTACTCCTGAACGCCATTCTCGTGCGACCAGTAATAGATTTATTTTGCACATCTGATCTGCCAGCATCAGAGAGGAGTATTGTTAAACTTATGTACATTGATGATATGAAGCTGAGGCTGTAGTAAGCTGGGATTATCTACATCAGCTTATATGTATATATATAGAAGATTCATCGAAGAACTTTGTTATGCTGAATACCATGAAGTGTCGTGTCTATGACGTATGTAATGTGGATGTAACGTATCTGTCATTGTGGATCGTCAAAATAAATGATGGAAACGTCAAGAGCAGTTTAACACTTTTATGACTTCCCACGTCATATCTCATGTTTGTAGATCTGTGAAGCTACATCACATCTACACTTACAACAAGCAACAACAAACCAGACAAGACGCCGTACATCACAGCCTATAATATCCCTGGTGTGTATAGGGGTGGTACTTTACTTGGCTACATATCAGCAAAGGCTATTGGACTTGTACCTGCAACGTCTATAGTGGCCAGATTTGTGGCTCATCCTAAATCCACCCTTATCAGTATGTTTTCGGGCACTCGTAAGAAATAAAGAAGTAGAAAACTAGACAACAGAAAAACAACAGACGTGAGTGGATTACCCAGGACTCGAACCCAGGACCTTCCTTGCGACAACCCCGCCTAGCTATGCAAGCGAATCACACTATCCTCCCTGCCATCTAGGCATCACCAAAAAATGATGCTTCGATGACGGGTCATTAGTGCGACCAGCAACACATAACACAAGAAATTTACCATGGGCAGTCCAGCCTATTAATGACGCAATCACTTCTGTTGTTCCCCTATTATACACGTTACTGTTCTTAGTCTTCTATCATTTACTAGACACAGTATTAAGGTCTTTGTCTTGTGTGGTCTGACCTATACTGCATAATAGAGGAACAACAGAAGTGATTGCGTCCTTAATAGGCTGGACTGCCCATGGTAAATTTCCGGTGTATTTGTTGCGGGTCGCACTAATGACCCGTCATCGAAGAGTCATTTTTGGTGATGCCTAGATGGCAGGGAGGATAGTGTGATTCGCTTGCATAGCTAGGCGGGGTTTTCGTACGGAAGGTCCTGGGTTCGAGTCCTGGGTAAGCCACTCACGTCTGTTGTTTATCTGTTGTCTAGTTTTCTACTTCTTTATTTCTTACGAGTGCCTGAAAACATACCTTTTTGTTTGTCTAATATTTAATAACTCTGTATAGTGCGGCTGGTAGAAATTTACTGAGTCTCATATTTAAAATAGCACCGGTATTGTGGGGAGCAATTACGCATGCGCGTGTGTGAGTGAAAGAGAGAGACAGAGAGGTAAAACAAGATTTATGAATACCGTAATGACACTGAAACATTTTAAGACATTCTAACCTATTAGAATCTCAGCAAACATATATGCACTTTTTTACTACTAGGATAAAGCTGCAACAATAATGGACAGCGGAGTTTTACAGGGAGTATGGGTGGCGGTGGCATCATGCAGATTTGATCCTTTTTTTTTTTTTTTGCATCTCAGTTCCCTTAAAAGATTTTATTTCAATTCCTTCACTTTTGTACCAATTGTTTTAGTTCTTTGTATGCCTTCGTACGTACTTACTTACTTAGTCGTTCCTCTTCTACAGCGAGGTGTCGAGATTTGTACGAGAGAGCGCCATACTATTCTTTCGGCTGTCTTGGTTCCATTCTAGTCCTCGGTCCTTCAAAGACTGTCTAATGTTGTCCTCCCAGCGGACTTTGGGTTGTCCTGGAGATCTGGATCCCTGGCTCTTAGTTTCCCATGCTTGCCGTGGTAGCCGATCTTCTCCCATTCTGCAGACATGGCCAAACCATCTCGGTTGGGACTGTTCTACTTGGGTCTGCAGGGGTTGGGTTTTTAGGCCTTGACGTATCGTTTGTTTGCGGACCATGTCTCTTCTTGTTACTTCAAACAACTTCCTAAGATACCTCATTTCTGAGGTTTGGATCTGGCTTTTGTGGGTTGTAGTCATTGCCCATGACTCGCATCCATACGTCAAGATTGGGACATAGGTGAAGCGGTATACAGCCATCTTCGTCTTCTTACCAACTTCTTTTTTGCTGAGGAATCCTCGATTTATGTGTATGCCTTCGTTCTCGTTGTAAATTCTGTTTCAACTAATTTCTTCACTTGTTGTAGTTTTGGTAATCTTGCAACGCCAACTTCTTTTCTCGCTTCTTGTTTCACCCGTACTTTTATCGTTCTTTGAATACATTCCATACTCGTGATCATGTGATTTCTCACTTCTTTGAGGATTTTCTCCCTCTCCACATTTGACAGCCACATAGTTGGACTACCTTGACATATGAATTTAAAACTCTCAATCTGCACGGATGGAATTACAGAGAGACAAAACAGCAACACTCGTGGGATCCCGTTACACGCCCATTGAGGCATATTGGGAAAATGGTGTTAGGCCTATATTTTCTTGACCACCGGCACACTAGGGGTGACGTGGTCAGCATCACGCCAGCCGCTGATGTGAAATGTAAACAGCCGTTGTAGGTTAACGTTTTTTACATACCAGGATTATCATTCGGGGCGTAGAAATAGAGTGTGTCTCCAACTCTGCGTGCATACTCTGCAGCCTTCTCGTGCAAATCTTTACGATCCAGGTGCCACAGAAAAGCCTGAAACCACATTCAGTTAAGTTAGGATCGACATCTAACATGGGAAATGTTATCTAGGGAGTCGTCTAAAATATCATTTATTGTTTCATTGTTCGTTCGTTGTGGAGCATGGAGCCACAACTGTGGCGGGCTCTTCTACAGGAAACTTGCACAAAAATATGCATGAGCTCTTGCCGCGGTAGTTTCTTTAGCAATATGCTTTACATTATGAGGTTGGGAACTTAACGGACAACCTTATAATAGTTACCTGTGTCGCCTAATACGACATGCTTGTGGTAGCAGTAAGCTATTTTTTCTTTGTGTCCTCAAATACCTCCGAAAACAATATGCGGGCTGTGGCTATTAGTTTTGCATAATGAGATTGTCAGTAACATGAACAATCTCGTAGCAGTCGCCCATTGTCGCCTGTTAAGACATGCCTGAGGGAGCAGTAGTCGTATACTTTTTGTCTCTTCTATTTTTTTTTGAGCGTCTGGGGGGGGGGGGGGGGGGGGGGGCAACCCAGAAACCATAAGGCCTGCCTTTACTCTAGGTCATGTCTAGCTCCACATTAAGCCTGCTCCTGTATTATTTTTCACATGAACGAGAGATGAAAATGTAGACTCACACAGGTATGCTGTGGCAAAATGCATCAAGTAATTTAGATTGTCACCCGTGTGTTACCGGGGCCCGAAAGGGGATTAAAGAGTAGTAATACTGTACCCTACCAGGCATCGTCGTAAAAAGCGACTAAGGAGCGTTGGGCATGGTCCTGGCTATCTCATCCCGTAAAAAACATTTCGACCACAAAACTTCAACAAGTACTATGGATAAGTCAAATATAGAATATAAATCAACACAGCCGCCCAAGACAGAAAAAGCTTCTCTGGAAAGGAGGCGCATGAAGCAACTCAGAGAAAGCCGAAATGAGTTTGACTTGCCGACTAACCTTTTTTTTCGTCTAAAGGAAATGATGAGGAAAACGTGGAAAGAACGTGAGATGACGTCACGTGACTGGAGAACTTAGCATGTGTTTGTTGAAGACCGATGCTCCTTGGGGAGCTAAAGATTATTGATTGATATTGAATCTGGATTGTATTTTATAAAAATCAGCAAATATAGATTTGCATTTTTATTCCGTTTGTGTGACAAGAAAGTCACCGATAATCTTTTGTTCCAAATTGTTTGAATGCTGAAAGTGAGTATATTAAGTCTCATCCCAAGAATGGCGGTAACTCCATTTGACCCCACTGGTACAATGCTATATTTGGATACAGGACTGGAACCATGTGCAGGTGGATCAATAAATGTAAAATTTATCCAGTGTTTGCTAAATCAGAGGCACATCTTCAATCCAACCTGCAAGTCTGGAAGGAAGAGTTGGAGAAGAGAGGGATGGTCATCAGCAGCTCCAAAACAAAAACTATGGTGATATCACGAGAAGAAAGAAGTAATCACATTAAGCTGGGAGAACAGGTTCTGGACCAGGTCAACCACTTTAAATTCCTCGGAGCTGTCATAGACCGGAAGGGAGGCATCAACGAAGATTTGGCTACCCGAACAGCAGCAGCTGGGAGACTTTTTCAGGCCATAAATCGAGGATTCCTCAGAAAAGAGAAGTTGGCAAGAAAAACGAAAATGGCTGTATACCGCTCCGCCTTTGTCCAAGTCTTGACGTATGGATGCGTGTTATGGGCAAATGCTACAACCCACAAAAGTCAGATCCAAACCTCAGAAATGAGGTATCTGAGAAAGGTGGTTAAAGTAACAAGAAGAAACATGGTCCGCCACCAGACGATACGTCAAGGCCTAAAAACCCAATCCCTGCAGATCCAAGCAGAACAGTCCCAACTAAGATGGTTTGGCCATGTCTGCAGAATGGGAGAAGATCGGCTGCCACGGCAGGCATGGGAGGCCAAGAGCCATAGATCCAGACCTCCAGGACGACCCAGAGTCCGCTGGGAGGACAACATTAGACAATCTCTAAAGGACTGAGGACTAGAATTGAAGCAGGCCAGGAGGAAGACAGCCGATAGGATAGAACGGCGCTCTCTTCCAAACCTCTACACCTCACAGTTGAAGAGGAACTACTAAGTAAGTACGTAAGTTTTCCAGAAATTCCTTACAACTACCAATACAACATACACTATTCCACATGGCAAAATGTAATGGATTATTAACAGTAAAAGTTATCTAGAGTATTCCCTACAACTATCAAAACAACATACACTATTCCACGTGGCAACTGTCGTGGTTGAGTAAAGTGTAGAGTATTTGTCGAGTTGGACAATAGTAGTGAAATCGACAAGGGATAGTGGACTGACAGAGTTATAGATTACACACACAGAAAGGTGTAAATAGGAGATGGACTTGAGACAACCTGGAAGAAGATTTACCAAAATGATCTCTCTCTCCAAGCCTCAACTCACTTTTCACTGTCTAAGCATCTCCTGCTCTCACTCTTTTCTCTTATCAAACATAGAGATTCTAGTAAAGAGCTAAAAATGTAAATTATGAATGAAAAGGGTCGGGAACAGCGCATTAATAAATGTGTAAACTTTATTAAAGAAGAAAAGCATGGAGTTAATGCATATCATCATACACAGCATAAATTACATCAATAATCAAATAATCATCAATAGTCATCAATAATCATATACACCAACAATAATGCAAATACACACCCACAAACACACACACACCACCAACACTCATAAAACCTGTAGAACACGGAGAAAATAACTAAGCTGTCCGACAGAGGGTCCGCTTTCGGGGACCAAAGGCGCTAGCTCCAGGAAGTGTCTTACCGATAAATATCCTTCAAGATGACTGAAGTGAAATACCAAACTTTCCTTGTCGGGCTAAACGTTGGTGACCCCTAATTGCGCGAGGGAACACTGGAAGACGTTGTTTATCTCCTGCTGACCAAATACGAACTGAGCGACAGCCTGTCTGTTGTTTTTCGTGGGACCAAATGTGCTAGCTCCAGAAAGTGTATTACTTGTAGATCCTTCGTGAGGGACTAGCCTACAAAACTTTCTTTGTTGGTGCTAAACGTTGGTGACCGCTACTCGCGAGAGGGGGTCTGGAACTCTGTCCATAGATGGCTGCTCATACGTGCGAGGTTTTAAGTATCCAGAAAAATACACCAGAAGAAGTCACTTGAGGACAAAGAGTCCCAGGCGCGCTTATCCGGCGCTAGGCTCTTGCGTGCTGGGTAGTAAATCCTGTTTAAACTGGTTTGGCTGTGGTTTGCTGAGTGCCCCGTTTAGGCACACAAAGTCGGGTGATATGGAATTCTGCTATAGGCATGCTGAGCGGGTTTGATATTCTGGAAGCCGCAATGCTCTGGCTGGTAATCCAATAGGCGAGTAGAGAACTACTACTGCGTTTGGCGATTCCAGATTTTGCGTTGGCTCCGTTGCACTGCGTGAGCTTAACTTGGCGTTGACAAAAAAAGGGGTTTTGATTCAGGAACGGGGTTGACGATTCGTGACGCTAGCGGTATTCAGAAACCCTCTAGATCGAAGAGAATATTTCGTTCTTCGCCTGACTGGAGTCTGCTCTAGCGATTCGGTCTCCCTGAAACTGAGACCCAAAAAGAGACACCCTTTTACTTCAAGCAAATAATAAATCACACTAACTTTATACAGAAAGTTTCGCTCCACTATGGGATTAAATTTATTGTAGTTATTGCTATGATAGTTTAGGGCTGTCTTTAACCATGTCTCCTGTTCCTTAAAAATATCAATTATCAACACGCGCCCGCATAGGCTTAATATCTTTTGTACACCCATGTAACTGTCATTAAATGTTCTGACAGCAAAATCTACTCCTCTTCTCCCAACCTCAACATACAGGAAACCTAACCTGTAGTTACAGTTAAATGAATATGCTTATTCATCTTACAACATTAAATGAATTTACATAAACAGATTACAGCATTTGACATTACACAAACAAATCGTATGTCCCCTTTGGAAAATATATTAGCATTCCCCAAAATGAGTACAAAGAAAAGGCAATGCTCTCGCTATAATAATACAGTTGTGGCTAAATCATAAGATATAATTATATCTATGCCTGGTGACTGCTTTCAGTGAAAGTTATAGACTAGTGCCTAGCCACACAAGTAAGCATAAAATGATCCTCCCTTGCCACTAGAAATATCTATCAAAAAGGAATAAGTGACTATCTCCTATAATCCAGAGTTATTACCTGCATCTCACTATTCAGTTTTAAAGTGAACAATCCACACCTGACATTATCTTACAGAAATGACAGTTAATTTTGCTGACTCTTAACCCAATGGTAAGCATTCGTGGACTGATTCTACGCCTAATATCTGTTATTGTAAGTTTAACATTTAACCCATGATAAACCGTAACAGTTTAAGCACCACTTAATAGGCCGTAGACAGCGCTACCTTATCACTGAATAAATTACTAGGAGAAGTCCTCAGAAATAAATTCACTTTCCTAACAGATATATAAAAGCTAACATGAATCTAATATATTATAATTATAAGATATGTCAACTCACCCCGAAAATGACTAGAACATAGGCAAACACATTCTAGTACTGTGTTAAAGTTTGCCTTATCTCATGATGGTCATCTACGGGCCAGGAATATTTACGAATGTCTTTGTCTATTAAACCCAGTCTACTCTTATAGATCACAAAGGACGCTCCCCCCGGACACCTGGCCTGCATATTTCTACAGAAGTTTGGCGAAAGACGTAATCTAGAGTAAGACAACAGAAATCGTGCGAAAGTTCCCCAGGTAGAGAAATGCATAACATTATGCTCTATCTTGTCTAAGGGGCAAAACTCAAAGACTGACCGCGGGTTTGTCTCCCCCTGTTTCCAGGATGCATAATATTATGATCCGAAGCAGCGTTCTGGAAGCCAAACACAGGGACCCTTTCGCTCGTGATCAAAGGCTTAGCGCGACCAGAGAAATTCCCCCTGTTGGGACCACAGGTGCGTTTAGATAACATTAAGTTACCTCTACGCTGGCCGTTGAAGGAATTTAGTACTAAGGCCAAACGTAAACAAACCTCGGGGAGGGTTTGCGAAGGTGAAAAATGAAAGAAAGAAGAATACAAAATGACGAGGAAAACCAGGACATTTAAAAAGTAATCAAATTATGGACAAGATGGTAAAATAGATTATCTGTCTACGTGACAGCAACATGTAAGATGAGTGAATGCTAGCAGCGTCTTCTTAGTGCTGTTAAAACAAAGTTTGGGCGTTCTGAATATCTACGTTCTGAAAATGTTGCGTCTTTAAATATTGTTTATACAAGTTATTTATTTATTTTTTTGCGTTTTTTTACATGCCGAATATCTGTAATTTGATAGTGACCGCAATTTTTAAATTGTTTCTTTATTCCGTTTTTGTTGTGTATAACTAGAACCGGTTGTGGGGCAGGGCTAATGAAGTGGTCGCAGGAAGGGGTAAAAACGATTTTTTCGTCAAGAAACTTGCAATTTCTTCAGCTGTGATACAAGGAAAAGAAGGAAATGCAAATATTTTATAAGAAAATATTAAAACTAAAATGTGTGACATTTTTGTAATATTCTTTTAATAGTTGTTATCGTGTTTTTTTTTTTTTGGTGTTCTGTAAATAATAACTATTTATACTAATCTGCAACTGGATTCACGAATCTTACTTAACTTTCCAGTGGAGTTTAACTTTCGCGGTTAGAAATGTGGTGGAAGGAGGATGTCAAACCACACTTACCCAGGTGCCCAAGGCCGGCCGTGTGCACATGTACGTTTTGACAAAGTGACTGATTACTTAAAAGGTAAAGGTAGTCCCATAGCAAATACTGCCGGAGGGAGTGAAGTGTTAGAGATGTCATTATACTAGGTCCAGCACCAAGAGGTGGGGGTGACCAGTTCTCGTCCTCGCTTTATTTTCCTTCCCTAACTCAAGAGTAAAGTCAGACACCCATTTACAGCTGGGTAAGCTGGAGCATGACGATACCGTGAATCGAACCCGACACCTTTGAAGCGAAAAACTATCGGAATAATCACTTTGCCAATCGAATCACCATCATTACCCCTTAGCTCCCAGGGAGCATAAGCGTTCAACAAATTCACGCCACGTTCTTCTGTCCTGTGCCATCTTCTCAATGTCTTCCTCCTGCCTTCAATTTCTCTTCTCTTTACCGTGTGTTTTTCTGCCTTCCAATGCCTCTCTTTCCCTGGAGATTCCAAAGCAAGGACTGCCTTGTAATGTATTATAAACATATTTCCACAATGTGTGGCTATATCCATCACCAGCGTCGTCTTCTCATCTCCTGATCCACCGGAATCATGTCTGGTGCTTCAATAAATAACTTAAATACTTTTCTCTAACTAGAACATATCTAATTTAGGACAGTTCATTTACATATTACTTTTCGCTAAACACTCATTACCCCTCCCTCCATCTAAATAAGTCTGGACTTAGCAGATGTACCCGCCGTTGCCCGAGTTAAAAAAGTAACTGAACTTTTAATATATCACCTGGTTGCGGTAATTCTGAGCCACCATTATTATCTGAGCAACCAGTACCAACCCTCCACGGTTAATTCTCGGATTAACCCAAATGACAACTATACATCTCACCTCCGGCATATCTACTCCAATCATGTTCTCTCCACTGTATATACAAGAAAAGAGTGTAACGATAAGATCACAGACAGCTCAAGAAAAAACACTAGCTAACCTGAAGCAAAAGCAGATTATCACGTGATACCATTCCTCTTTCTCGGAGATAGGTAAAGAATTTCTCTGGTGTGTCGAGTCTGCTCAGGATACCTTTGGGGATTCCTTTGGAACCTGAAGGGTGGACAAAAAAGAATATGGATACAGAGACAGACTTCACAGATCCAGGTCTGGCAGACATACTGCATTATAAGGTTCTTCTATCATAAGATATCATATTTCCAGATGTAACCTGGACAGTTTCTTATTGTTGGGTATTGTTAGGTCTCAGGTTTCTTGACATATTCTAATGGACGCTTTGTAAACGTATGTGATTTTTTTCCTTTTAAACTTTCATATACAGGTACTGCCCATTCTTCTAGTTTAGTGTTTTAATCACAACTTATTTATCTTTGTTATGTCCAGGTTTATATTAATTTGATCTGCAGTTTTTCTACACCTCTTGGCGTATTTAACTGCCTTTTTGATTTCTATACTAACATGTTAAGACACCCATACTAATAGAACTGAAGATCCTCTGGTAAATAAATATGTATTGTCCACACACAAAAAGTATATCCCATCTGCTATATTTGTTCTAGTTCACTTTCTAATGCTCTGTGGAAAGCATGACTGTAAATTGTTTAATGGACTACTGTTGTTAGACGTCTAATGCTGCTCCTTTTACTATCACGTTTTTCTTTCACCCCAGTCACTATTCTGTGTGAGCAAGACACATGCTTTGCATTCTTGAAGCAACTTAATTTCAGTCCAACAATCTAAGCTCTCCTCAGACAACACAAACATATAGTCAACAACGAATATCAAGGCGACTGCCTTATTTAAATTGTTCCAGTTTATTTTTGAAAGGTATATACAAACTTGCTTCCTGTATCGTACAGTTTGTGAATCAAAATATCTTCCAATACAAAGATTAAACTCCAAATACCGTACGGTTAAGATGCTACTGTTTAATTCATGATATGTTTGTTTAATAAGCCTCATGAATTGGGTACCAAAGCAACTCTGGGAAGGTACAGGCGGTTAGCGTGATGCTGACCACATCACCCCTAGTGATCCGTATGGTCAAGGAAATATGGGCCTAACACCATATATCCAATATGCCTCAATGAGCTTGTAACGGGATCCTTCACCTTAATAAGCTGTGCTTCAGTAACTTCAGTCTTTCAAAATCTGTTCCAGCAATGTTCCAATTCACTAAGAAATCAAAGTGGCGCTTCCGAAGAATATGAACTTAGTAACCATTTCCAAAAGATCACATAGTAGGAGGTAAGTAACGTGCTAACACGCTGGTTATAAATTGCCCATGAAATCTGTACTTGGAAATTCTTACTATTTATTGAATCTCTGCAACAGCTTATATGTAGTTTACTAATGTGTATATACAAACGTAATCTATGCTGTCTAATGCATACATACTCATTTAAGTGTGAAACCTGCCCTACTCTAAGTTTTGGTTACATGCAGTGTCACGTAAAATATCATGTGTATAAACTTCTTGTATACACACAATGGGATCCTTGTTGGTGCTACTGGTTCGTGCACTGTGATGAGATCCCCCTTGTGTGATCTACGGGAGGACATCGGAGCACTGATGGAGTTGTCCGTGTGCAATGAAGATGGTCCTTCAAACCAAACGAAACCACACTTCACGAAATCATAAACAGGTGACTCCATCACAAATGGTTACCCAGAAGGGAAACGTGAAAGACCCGACATAGCTGCTGATTAAAGAAAGGAAATGGAAAAGGGATATTATACTCTCAGGAAACAACCAACCCTTTTAATAACTAAACCTGTCCGCGACTAGAACCTGCACAGAACGTGAAAAGAAGAGAGGCCAACGACAAATAATAAGAAGGCAGGTATGAGATACATGATAAGCTAACTGGAACTGACGGGCAGAAGTAGCCTACTGAGCTAGATTAGGGTGACCATACGTCCGAATTTGGCCATATTTGTTTCTCATAATTCGATGTTAGTATCATTTTCACTCACTTGTGCAAATCGGTTGCCCAGAACAGGTCGCCGGGGGTCCTGCAGTCCTAAATGGAATTAAATGATATGTTGACTATTGTTGCAGGTAGTAGAGATGTAATGAGTTTTTTCACACTCTCACGGTAAAGTAAGAACCTTCCTAATACAGAATTCTAATGAAAGGAGTGTCGATGCGTTAATTAAACTAAGATGAAAAATGGGTGTGTGCTTCTAGTAAAATGGGATCTCGCGGTTTCTCAGTATTTAGTCTGAGAATTAACTGCATCCAAAAACTTTGGTCACGTAAGAACTCAACTCGAGTGAAAGCAGCCTAGCGCGTAAGACTTGACTTTTGACAAAAGCCTAGCTTTTTTTTTGTTTGCAAAAGTACAACCGACTGGTTCTTTTAGGGTAATCTACGCCAAGAGCTTCCGTCTTCATCTATGACGTCGAAACCTGGATCAGGGAAAGAACTTCCAACCCCTGAGATAGATCTACAGCTAACATCCAACCCTTTTCTTTCACGTGGAGAAATCAGGGGGTGACCAGGATTGCTGTCAGGAATCCAGATAAGTGGCACTATCAAGAACCAACCACTTCAGTCAATCAAACATCAGAAATGTCCTTAATGATGAATTATCAACAGTTTTGTAAACCCACGTAACTAAACACAACTTCATCAATGTCCTAAAGCTGAGAGATAAATAGTCTTTGTTTTCAAACTCAAGTGAAATTCTATAAGTCCTGAGACAAACTGTCAGTAACTTTATATACACTATTGCATTTGTTGGCATTTTTGATCATCTTAAATTCTATACTTTTTTGATTGATACATATTCTATATACATGACATATTTTTTATTTTCATCAGTAAAGCTTCATTGTAATGTTCTAAAATCAAGATTAGTTACTGACATTTCTTTGGGTGTAACAGTGATGTCTAATACTGTAAGAGTATGTCATATTTCTATTTAATTAATAGGGGCTCTTTCTAATAATTCAGTACCTTAGGGAAAAGTGTGGCCTGGATACTTACTAGCTCTTAGTCTACTCAGAGAATTCTCAACCAGCTAAGAGACAGTTAATTTCCAGTATCCCTATAAATAGGTCTGCCAGTGATTCTCACTCTATTTTCTTCCTGCGGAACTTACACTTACATTTTCTGCAGATTTTCTTCGAGCCAAATTCCAGTGAAATTATCTTGGACAGTTCTGGTACTTATTCATACTTTCATTTTCTTCCATCTATCCATTAATATTATCAGCCTGCCACAAAGTGCATTCTATAGCTATAGCCGGCAGACCTGGACAAGATTGCTCCAAAAATGCGGAAGGAGCCCTGTCCATCTTGAACAGCATGGTGCTTAGCTGAGCGATCCTACCAGGTTGTCCTACCAGGAGACCTAACCATAAGCAGTGTTCTAGAGGGCAGACATACTCCATCCCAGTTGGTGATGTGCCCTCTGTCAAGACAGAGGAAGCAGCCCCTGCCATGCTCTGAAACCCTCCTAGAAGTACTTGTCATACTGGCCCTGGAGTGCTGGGACAGATTGAACCCCCTGGCAACAAGACAACATAAATTCAGCAGCATCAGAGACAAGTAGTGTAAAATTCCAGCAGAACCAGTACAGAATAGCTAATTGTCCATAGGATGCAAAATTTACTCTGACATGTTTCAGAAACATAGCTAGTTTTGTTTCCCACACATTAGAACCTACAGTTGTAAATTTTTGAACATATAATCTATCACCATTTTGTAAAATTCATTTCAAGTATGAGATAATCTATCTTCAATTTTGTAAAATTTAACACAGCAGAGTCTGTTTTCATTTTTCTTGTAATATTTAATTGAGTTGAATAGTTTTTAGTAATTAAAATCTACATCCTGGGGGCAGAGCCGTAATTTAATAAACACTATTGGGTCAGGATACTTTTAATGTGGTTGGGCACCAAATCTCTTTCTCAACTTTATGTACCTTACATAGTCCTTTATAGGATTTATCGTCTAGAAAATATCCTGTTTAGTTTCACCAGAATTCTCTTTTAAGTGAGATTTCTAGTGGACTAATTCCCGAGGAGAAACAGTGCATTCAACCTGCAGTTTGAAAGATGATCTTTTAGATATTATCTTTTATTCTTTCATACAATCTGTCACTACTCCTCAAAATTATCCGTCACACCTACTCTAAGTGTCAAATTAAAAAAAAACAAAACAAAGGACCTTGCCTCGTTTTGGCGAGGCGCGCTTCCTTCAACCTAGACACGTGGTCTGTCAGTTATATTAGGGCGCATGTCCAATTATAAAAGACTTTGTAGTTTGCATAAAAACTGTGTATTCGCAGATAAATTGAAAAAGAAATTTCCACATTTTCCAGAGGTCGGTAAGATTTAGAAGCAGAATGTCTCGTGTGCAGAGGTGGCACATTTTTGTCTGTAGCAAATAAAGTTTCTGCTGATAAAAAAATTAAATAAATAAATAAACACACACACACACATATCAAAACAATTATGGTACAACACAGTCCAGGCAACATGCCTCCAGGGACCTAAGACGCGTCAACAGTTGTCACGTAGGTCTTTATATCATTAAATTGCCTACATCTTCTTCCTATTCTCTCACCCGCATTCTTTATTTTATTATCTTTCCTTACTTGTTTTTTTCCTGTATTTTTCGCATCACTTGTTTTGCGAATAATATTTTCTTTAGTATTCTCAAACTTTACCTTGTGTTTTTCTCATACTGGAATACGTAATTCTATTACATAGATGTCAGTCAGACGTGAAGTGCGATTTAGTTGCAGTCCATCTCAGACATCGAGCCGACTTGGGTCTGCACCTTCAGATGACACGACACTCCTGCGTTAGATTCTCGACGTAAACGCGTGAGAATGCTAGGAGAGAGCCGACATCCGTCTGCATTTTCACCGGTCAACAACGAGCTGCATGGGCCGTACGCTTAAGTAGGAGCGAATATTTACACCTTATAGTCGCAGTTTCAGACGGTTGTCTGAGATTTGCAACTGACACGCGCTTTTCCCGGTCAGTTTGTTACCGCAGGTGCGTAATCACACTGGTGGCAGTTACGACACGCCTCTAAGTTAAACGTAGCTGTTATGAGAAGGGGGAGAGATCGGGGGGGGGGGGGGGGATAGTTCATCCTTTGTCTGGTTTAAAATATTAACCCACGTTTGAAACTATTTCATTTCACTCAGTAACTTTGCAGTTAGACTAGAACAACCTTCGTTCGATTTCTAAATAATCTCTGTTAATAGAGATGGCCTTTAGTTTGGTCGAAGTGGTTTAAGTTCTTAGTACTTCTGTGTTTTGAGGTAAATATTATATATAATAGATCTCTAGTATTTTGTGAAGTGATTTAGTGTTAAAATCGCCGATTTCATTTTAAACTAGTTCTGTGTGCAGAGTGAATATTTTGATAGTTTGTTATTTCTTTAATCGACGAGTTGCAGGGGAAATACAAAATAAATTATATTTTTAGCTTACTAAACAAGTAGCTGTAATGAATTTAATTTAACTGTTAACTACTCAGTCGAGTATATTTTTCTATAACTAACTTATAAATGCTAGATGCGTCATCAGTGAATATTGACGGAATACGAAGATATTCCTAATTCCTGATGATTGATTTTTATATAACTTATTTCACGGGAAGTTTTAAACATAAGTCAAGCTGTAGGCTTGTCGTGTAAAATGTAAGTTATATTGAGTACATATATGTAAATTATTTGATATGTGTTCTTTCCATTCTTATAGTGAAACGGTGGTACCCAACTTGCCAGCGTTTAGTAAAGAGACATATTTGTGTGAAGCATAGACAGTTCCTATCTTTAACCACGTGGGTTTTTTTTGTTTCAAGTAACACTGGTCTGACAGTGCATATGCCATCAGAGAGAGACAGTAATAGAAATCCCACTAACGGTTTCTAAAGACTAGAAATATATATTGGGCTTTTGAGCCAGTTCATATTGCTCCACAAATTTAAATGTACATGCTGCCTGGCGGCGAGAATATTACAATAATAACATTAACATTCCGACAGAGATTGTGACTAGTATTGTGGTGACCAAATATAGTACCTGCCTGAAAGAAGACACCGATCTGACATTCCTTAAATCCTAGAATCCAAAGCAAATGACATTGTGCTGTGCTAACTTTCATGCCTGGACAAATTTTATGTGACTTAATCAGACATTCGGAAAAAATTAGAACAACCAAGGAATCGTTCCTGAGACAGAGAGTTCAGTACGTCTTTTGGAACTGGGGGTTTCTTGGTCGATGACTGCATTTTTTTCGGGTCTGTGCGAAGGTCCTAGAATTATTATGTTCCCAGAGGCAGCGAGCAAAGTTGTGAGTATATATGTGTGAGCAAGGCCATGGCTGAATGAATGAGAGTACACAGGCCAGAGTGTTATTTTACCGGTGTATTATTGTCACCTATTTGCTGTCTTAATTTTTTTTAAATCTGCAGAATTTGTTACAAATGCTAGAGTTTCTTTTTTTCTTAGGCTAAATCAGATTATCCAACTCTGTTCATACATTTACGAGAAAGAAAGAAACCTCTTAGACTAAACCCTATGTATCTATAACTCTTTGGGCCATCATCTGTTCTCTTAACGGGGCTGTGGGCTAAACCTAGAATAAGATTCTAACGGGATATCATCCCTGTAGCATTTTCTTAAATTTTATGACTATTTGTATATGTTTTCTCCTTGATGTATTTCTTTGATGTTGTGAGAAGATTTTTTTTGATGATAATAATAAAAATCTCTCTTGAACTAAATCAGTGCGTTGGTCAGCTCGTTCTAAAAATATATATATATCCATTGTTATAGATTTCCCACGTCTGTGTGTTTAACTGTCGTCACGTGTAGGTGCGTGCCCGTGATTAGATAGAAATATATGTAATATATATATCTGTGTTTAGACTGTCTGACTACTTTAGATCTGTCGTAGAAGATAGGTGAGAGAGAGGGAAGATTTTCCGCTCTCAGAGACAGTATCTATCACTATTCTACCACCTCACTCGTGGAAGTCTATGTTTTATTTCCATCTCTCACGGTGACTATCACTCATTCCAACCTATTCAGAAGGGACCAACCTAAGTCTTAATACTCCTATCGAAAAATCTACGACAACAGTGAGGTTGCGTCAGGGTCAGCGAACCAGAGCTGACCAAGACCTTACTCCACCTCCAAGTGGTGGTCCTAGAAACAGGCTGCATCACTGCAGTCTGGCTGAGAGAGTAGGGATTGAAGTGGGAAGGCACACCCGGTCCTAAAAAATGCCGTGCTGCAGTCGGATGTGTCGGGCCGAAAGGCGCAATAATCGCAGCTTTGCTGTAAACGGCGACACAACGCAACCAACGTCCTTTTCAGGACGAACGCAGAAGAAGAAGAAGAAGAAGAAGAAGAAGAAGAAGAAGAAGAAGAAGAAGAAGAAGAAGAAGAAGAAGAAGAAGAAGAAGAAGAAGAAGAAGAAGAAGAAGAAGAAAACAATTACCGCCACAAGAACGCACTTGTGTCTGAAAGTTCGCAATCAAAATTGACATTATTTACAAAAGAAACAAGCACAGAATCGAAAAATTAACTGCTACAGAAGACCCTTTAGCTTGTCACACTATGAAACATAACAGTAATGTGAAATCGGTGAACTGTACTTTAAAACGCTTTCCATCTTTCAGAAGGTGTCAACAAATTTGCATGCACCAGAACCAGAACAACCGCTAGTGTTATTTATGCGACTATGTTTCTGTGTGTATTTAAAAAGTAATCAAGCGTTTTTAAAAGACAATCTTAATATATATCAATAGACATAAAATCAAGGTGATTTGATGATATTATTGTTTGATGTGTAATAAATAAGCTTCACTGTCATTTATTATTTAAAACAAGTATGTCATCAGCGCTATAAGTGGGAAGATAACATCAAGAGATGGACAGGAAAGAGTCTTTCAGAGTGCACCACCAAGACAAGAGACAGAAGACGTTGGAGATCCATTACAGCCAACCTTCGTTGTGGAGATGGCAGCTGATGATGATGTCCTACTTTATGTCCTACTTTCTGTCCTACTGTGACCGCTTGGCATACACTACCATTTATACGTGTTAAAACCACATAGAATGAGAATAACACGTTAAAAGCAGTTAAGGAATTTTTGCACAAAACACAGTATCATGAAAAGTTTACGGCTTTGAGAGAGGCATTGTAAAGCTGTCCCAGAACAAAACAATAGTAAATGCATGTTTTTGAATGGAAAATTTTGTGAAAGTGAGAGTTGCTAATTTGGGTTTTTTTCGTTGTTAGAGAGAGAGAGAGAGAGAGAGAGAGAGAGAGAGAGAGAGAGAGAGAGAGAGAGAGAGAGAGAGAGAGAGAGAGAGAGAGAGAAAGAGAGAGAGAGAGAGACGTGTGGAAAAAGTCGAAAAGCTGAGAAAGCGTGTGCAAATGTAGATAATTGTACCGTGTGAAAAAAGAAAGCATCGTGTGAAAATTGGCGGGGAAAAAAGAAGAAATAGTATAAAAAGGAGAGACGTGGGCGATAGACAGGCTTTTACAGATTTTTAGGATTCATTAGGCGAGAGGATTTTACAGATAGTGTTAGGTGAACTTCGTCTTTGAGATTATCAAGACAAGTTTTTAACTTGACAAGTTTTCAAGTTAGACAAGTTAATTTTTAAGTAGACAAGTTTGCATTTTATTCTATTGGATATATTATTCCTGTGGATATACACTTTCATTTTGGATACTCACTATTTTGTGTAAACGTAAGAAATAAGTACTTCACCATTGTGTCAATAACATTGCTGTTCTAATGACGTTTACAAACTATATTTTATTTTTCTACATTGCTGAGTTTTCTTTGGAATATTACAGTGGATTACTTTGACAAACCATTATACAAGGTATTGCTTCTCACTAAACCAAAAAGGGTACGAACGAACTTTGGGAAGAAAAATAAACTAAGGTCAAGAATTTCCATCTCAGGCGAAAGGCCTGTAACGACTTGAACAGAAACGTATTGAAGAATTAGCTCTCGTCAAAATATTTACCTGCGCACAACACAATTAACTGAACTGACCGCGGCCACACTACTTTTTCAGCACAGTGTACTCCTTTATCCTCCTTTTTATGACAAATAAAATGAATTTTGTCCTCCTTTTTGCGTTGAACGATGCGGTCAGTCTAAGCTAGATCACAAATAAGAATCCGTTGACAGCAGAAAAATATGCTCCAAGGAACTCTGATCGAAGGATGATGATCATGATTATTGATAATGGCATATTCATTTATATAAACACATAAAAATGCAAATATACACAAATAAAGACATATGAAGTAATAAATAAAATTATGTACATAACACTCACCAGTACAGAGAAACTTGAATTTCTGAAATTCATCCTCGTCTAAATGTTTTGCTATCTCTAGAAGAAGGATGTTCAATTCCCAGTCATCACTAGGCACTATGTCTTTGAACTCTAAGGCAAATGATGCCATCGAATTATTGCTACTTATATAACACAAAACTGTGGCTTCGAGTGTGGTATCCAGGAAGTACATAAACAAACAAATAAACAAAAACTGTCGAATATTACTATCCTTATTTATATTACTGTTATAATGTAGTGCTAGCTGTTAGTGATATATCGTATTATTTGTTCATCTCTCATTCGGTTTTGAATGTTTAGCAGCTGCTTCATTTACGTTGATATTTCTACCGTTGTAACTTAACTGATACAGTTGTGGTAGCTACTGGTAATGATGTCGCTGAACATTATTCACGGGGTCTGGAGGGGAAAAAAGTGTGTACTAAATAATCATTACCTTTCAAAACTGCACTTTAAAAATCTTTCTCGAAAGACTAAATCTTTAAGTCCCTTTTTTTAAAAAATCATATGTCGTTTTTATCGTCAGTACTAACACTCCTTAACAAAAACACACACTAGAAATGATAACACACGCACGGTAGCAGTTCATATTAAATGTTATGCTAAGTAATTCCTAGCCTGTGTTTTGATTATATCGGTGTATGTAACATACGGTTAGGGGTACCTAGTAAGGCTTCTCGCTCCTCCATGACATGAATAAAACTGGTTTTTAAAACAAAACGGGAGAACACATGTTCTCCTCCATTACTGTCATGAAACATCCGTGTTTTCACACCGCCTAGAATTTATAAATATAGAACATTTTCAGTTCAGCTAACTGTATTAGTCACATGTCTGACTGTCCCAGTTTTTGCTCTGTCATGTGCCGCTCGATAATATCAACCAATGAACATTTTTGTTTGAAAAGTTTTGCAATGTTGATACTGTAAAAATAGTGTCATATATGACCACGGTTGGTATTGCACTGCTACCCCTATTGTGTTTTTATCTTGGTTTTTTTGTTTCGTAGCAATGTTTTTTTTTTTTATTGTTGCAAAATTGTTCGCCTATGTTTCTCGGAAACTGTATATGTCCTTAGTTGGATACAACATTTTCTAAACTTATTTGAAAGGCCTGTTAAAACGTTCCTACATACAGTAATATCACGTCACATCTTTAGCCACCACATTGACAAGAACAGGAAGAATGCTATTAAGCACTATAGTCAGCGTTTACTGAATCTGCGGTGTTTGAAATTCTGTATAAATAATTTTGGTTTTCTGTTCGATTATTTTATCTTTATAGACATATTTGTATCTCAGGTATAAATGGGTGCCTGACTCTGCTCTTGAGTTAGTGACGGAAAAGGCAGAGAGAAAGGGAACTTGGTCACCCCACCTATTGACGCTGGACCTAGTATAGTGAAGTCTCTAACACTTCACTCCCCTACGACAGTATTTGCTATGGGACTACCTTTTTCTAATTTGTCTTTACCTCTACAAAGGTACCGTTATTTCTTGTGTTATAATTGTGGTTTTTTTTAAAATGAGAAACCGTTTTACGGTGTTAATACAACGCGTCCGATGCAGTAAAATTTAAAAAACAATGTATCGACATTGTCTGCGGGATTAAGCATAAGACAACGCTTCGAAGCAGCAGGAAAACATATAAACATGCTTGTATGCACGTGATACTGTTCCACGCGATCTGAACTGTGAACCGTTTTTAAGTAATTGTTGTTCCTATCGTGCTCGACTTTGCAGACACCATGAAAGTAATATTCCTGTACGATCCTGTATGCAGAGCTGGCCCTAGGGATTTTTAAATGTGGCTGTAGTGTTCTCTTAGGTAGTAGCCCCTCAGTCATAATAGACTATGGGAGTGCGCCTTTGAGGTGATAGCCCTCAGCTGCTCTTTTCCTGTGTTCCTTGCGGCGTGTTCTTTTATCTTCTGCTTGTAGGTCACCAAGAGCTGACGCTCAGTGACAGTGGATCAAAGAAGAAGAAGAAGAAGAAGAATCTTCTGCATGTTGTGAAAGCTTCTTTTCGCCGAATCTGATGTGGCGCCGTAGAGAGAGCATCGCCGCTTCATCCTCCTAGGTTGCTGGATTTATGTCCAATGCCTTCGTGTCTCTCTTGCATACATCTTTGAACCTCGGCTACGGTCATCCGGCTTTAACTATCAGCCAGTTGTCCGTAGAAAATATCTTTGGGAATGAGACCGTTGTTCTCGTATGAGGATCAGTTTCATACTACAGAGTTGAATCCCACTATACTTTGAGCAATTTTTATTTTTTTTACATTGCGGCCCCCCCCCCCCCCCCTGAAGACAACGACCGATGCGTTGTCGCACCGCCCAAGAGCCTGGTCTGGCTGTATGATATGTAGGTCAATGGTATATAATATGTAATCTTGAGTATGACAATATTTTATGCTTCACCATCTAAAGTGTTCAACTTCTAGCTGAGCTTGAAAAGTCAAGGGTCTATTTAGTTTTACCGTGCTTGAGCTACGGGAAACACGGAACTTTTTTACCCCTGCTACCAAGGAAGGAAAATGGAAGAATCATTATTGAGAGTCACGCTGCCTGGCGTTGGCGATCACGTCTTTATCTCCAGCGGTCTCTAGTGCCTTTAATCAGCTGTGACTTCCATCTTCTACTATGCTCTGTGGTCCGTTTGTAAAAGTATTTCCTTCTTTCCTATCCATCCCCATCGTCTTCTTCTCATCTCTTGATCTAATGGCACTTGTCTAGTTCTTGTCATCAGTTCCACGTTGGTAACCTTGTCATACCATTTTAATCCCTCTATTCTACGCAAGCACCCATTTATGAAAGTCTGTAGCTTTTGGTTGTTGTCTTTGTTGTTCTCCATGTCTCAGAGCCATACAATAGGACTGACTTCACATTTGAGTTGAAGATTCTTATTTTCGTGTTGGATCCGATTTCTCTTGATCTCCATATATTTCCCAATGCTATGAAAGCTCCTCTTGCTTTTTGTATTCTTATTTTGATATCACTGTCTGTACCTCCAACTTTGTCTATATTGCTGCCAAGATATGTGTATGATTCTACATCTTGTATTGGTGCTTCTTCAAGTTCAACCCTGTTTTCATTACCTGCATTTATTCTCATTATCTTTGTCTTTTCCCTGTGTATTTTCAGACCCAATTGCTGTGACCCCTCATCGAGTGTTTTCAATTTGTCCTGCATCTGGTTACGGTTATGGGACAGAAGAGCCAAGTCATCAGCAAAATCCAGATCATCCAATTGCTTAGTCAGAGTCCACTGGATTCCATTTCTGTTGTGTGTTGTTGATGTTCTCATAACCCAGTCTATTGCTAATAAGAAAAGAAATGGAGACAAGAGGCATCCCTGTCGCACTCCTGTTCTTATCCCAAATGGTTCTGTAAGCTGTCCTTCATGAAGAACCCTGCATGTCATGTCTTCATATGTTTTCTTTATTAAATTAATGATCTTCCGGGGAACTCCATAATGCCTCATCAATTTCCAAAGTGATTCTCTGTCTACACTGTCAAATGCCTTTTCATAGTCCACGAATCCGATGTATAATGGTGAATTCCATTCCAGACTTTGTTCAACTATTATTCTCAAAGTGGCTATCTGGTCTGTACAGGATCTGTTTTGTCGAAAACCTGCTTGTTCATCTCTCAGTTTCTTGTCTATGGACTCTGTTAATCTCTCAAGGATAATCCTATTTAATACTTTTCCTGGCACTGATTGTAACATTATTCCTCTATAATTTGTGCACTCTTGTAAATTTCCTTTCTTAGGCAACTTAACCAGATATCCTTCCTTCCATTCTGCTGGTATCTCTTCCTTTTCCCAGACTTTACCAAGTAATTTATATAACATCTCTGTAGCCGTGTCGATATCTGCTTTGATGGCCTCTGCTGGAATGCCATCAGGTCCAGACGCTTTTCCACCTCTTAGAAGCTTTATGGCTTTCTTTATTTCTTCCTTCGTTGGTCTTTCACCGTTAATTTGTAGCTCTTCTTCTGCTGGCTGGATGTCCGGGGGGTTTTGTGGAGCTGGTCTATTGAGAAGGTCCTCAAAATATTATGTCCACCTCTTCATTTGCTCTTGTATATTGCTGAGCAGTTTTCCATTCTTGTCTTTTATGAGGCAACTTGTTTGCTTGTATTTCCCTGTCAGCTTCTATGTGCTGTTACACAGTTCTCTCATATTTCCTTTGGCTGCAGCATCTTCTGCCTCTCTTGCCAACTCCTCAATATACTTCCTGTTGTCTCTTTTGATACTTGAACCAAGCCACCTAGCCCCATAAAAAGTATATCTTCGTGTAACTTAGGACTTCCTGAGCAAGAATAGGTTGTTAGTTACACTAATAGTCCATTAAATAACCAAATATTGGTAATAATACTATAGAGGATCGGACAGACTATCAGGACAAGTCATGCCTGCTTGATTTTTTTGGCATATTTTTGGAAAAAACTTTGGGGAAATAAAGACTAAGAAGGTACGAGAGATTGGATTGGATGGATTTTGAAGAAAGGCGAAATATTATTGGCCGACCTCAAAATAAAAATATACTAACCAAGTAACGAAGGGAAAGTTTGAATTTTATTTTTCAAGACTTGTTTACAATTGAGATATGCGTAGTCATTGGTCAGCTTACCAAAGCTGCATTTAAACTTGAAAGGCTTAGATGCCATTTTTTCAAAACCTTAGTTGAAGCAGGTGCGTTGAGAGCAGCATTGCTGTAGACCATATTATCTCAGCAGTCTGGACAAAGGCAGAAGGAACAAAAGTGTGTTTCCATTGCCAGTCAACGTATTAATTGTGTGCTTTTCATTGAATATTGTGGTAAGGAGAATATTAATTATCTTATATTTAAAATAAATTGGAATGTGAGAAAATGTTAGATGAAAATCCATCTGATTAGTAAGTACATAGGTCCCCAGCACTCAGACAGGGCCTATAGGGTATCTATTATATAATTAGCTACCAGAGAGAGGTAGATACCAAAAGACATGCAGGGGTCCTCATGAATCATATCAGCCATCATATTTTATGGAAAAAGATCAGTGCAAATGGCAGAGGCGTAACAACTATTAGGAAAAGACAAGAAAACTGGTATAAATTGTTCCATCAATCTAGAGTGGAGAAATAAGGTTGGTCAGAAAGAGCTGACCAGGTTCTTTTGTTAAATTGTATTATTATTTGTAAATTGGGTGGAATTAATGTGAAGTTAAGACAGGAACATAACTTTCATTTACAGGGGTTCTGCTGGCACTTATCTGGTGTCAATGAATTGCCTGAGTGAGAAAGCCTACCCTATTGTGAGGAGTCCCTCTTACTAATTCAGTACTCAAGAATTTGAAAGACCAGAGGAGACTGTGGCTTGTGGCCGAATCTACGACAACTGCTGTGATCTCTGGGTCCAGATAAGTCATAATATCTGGCCTGGGACAACTTATCATAGACATTAAACGAATCTCCTGTATACCAATTAACATTTTCACCCAAGAACTAAATAAACAAGTATAGGTGTAACAGAAGAATTCTGGGATGATTATAAATCCCCAACCTGTCTCCAAATACCAGTAGTCATCATATATTAAGTAATACTATTTGAAAGATTTTAATTGTAACAATGTGCCTTGGACATATGGTCCTATTTATGTAAATATATTTATATTTATGTAAATATATTTATATTTGTGTATATATATATATATATATATATATATATATATATATATATATATATATATATATATATATATTATATATATATATATATATATATATATATATATATATATATATATATATATATATATATATATATATATATATATATATATATATATATATATATATATATATATATATATTGATTCACTTGAGTTGTGGTCCTGGCCAAAACAAATTTCGGTTCAGGACAAATAAATTTGAGAAAAAAGAAATTCCAAACTATAAATTTACCCACTGGTGTTAGTTAAGTTCATAGTAGCACTTAGTATCTGTATGTGTTTGTATTGAATTTCTATAACATCACTCTTACATTACCCTAGACACTAAACGTAGCTCTCAATCAAACTAGGCCAAAATATAACTTTGAGTGAGATCGTAGGTGGTATCAGCAAGGTTCTCTGAAACACAGCTATCAATTGCCTACATCAGGGACCTTCACAGATTGACCTCACTCAAGTACAACTTTACCACACACTGATCTTCTTAACATCTAAACCCACCACATTCTTTTAACTTCTTTGTTTGCTTATGTGTACACTTCTTGAGCCTTGGCTTTGGAACTTCTGGTTTTGCTTGTGTTTAAATCTGCTTTCTTTTTTTTCTGTCTTTTATCTTATTGATGGTTTCTGTTGTTATCCATGCTTTTTGTTGTCGTTCCCTTTTCCCCAGTATTTCTTCACATGTCTCATTCCATACCGTTTTGATTTGCTGCCAATAGTCTTCTGTACTCTCTACATCTTCCAGCTGTTGGAGCACTTGGAAGTTGTTGGATATTGTGACCGCAAATTTGTCTCTTGTTTCTTGATTTCTTAGATGTCCTACATTAAATTGTTGTCTATAATTTTGCATTGTTGCATATCTCTTGAGTTTCATTTTTACTTTGGCTATCAGAAGGTGGTGATCTGATGCCACATCTGCTCCTCTATATACCTTTACATCCTGCAATGATGATCTAAACTTCTTGTTTATGCATATATGATCAATCTGATTTTCTGTTCTATGGTCTGGTGATATCCATGTTGCCTTGTGTATTCTCTTATGTGGAAACATGCTTCCTCCTATAGCCAGTTGATTTGAAGCACAGGAGTTTGAGAATAGTTCCCCATTTTCCTTCATTATTCCCAGCCCCTGTTTTCCCATGACTTCTTCCAAGCCAGTGTTGACTGTACCTATCTTTGCATTCATGTCACCCATCAAAATTGTGATGTCTCTTCTTTTTACTTTTTCCATAATTTCCTTTAGTCTAGTATAAAATGTTTCTTTCACAGACTCTTCTTTGTCATTAGTTGGTGCATAACATTGGATGACATTGTGACAGATGAAAAGTGAAGCTACCCTTGAATCTCACCGGTAGCCCTCAATTTTGTTGAAATCAAAATCGCCAACGTGGATTCCCACGTGCATGATATTAGCATGTCCAGGTGAGCGCGCTTTAAGCCATGTCATTCGCCCTCTGTCTTAACTTTTAATTTAGCCACGCCTACTGTCTTCTCTCAGAAGCCATTATAATTAGCAATCTCTGAACCTCTTACTGTCATCCCTTCAAGGAGGCGGGTCAGAGGCAGCAGGCGGTCCGTTATCAACGTCTTTTGTAGTCACTAAGAGTGAGCAGAGTTTTGTAACACCTCTGATTAACACGAGAACGTGAACAGTCTACGCGGGTTAGAAATTTCTGCAGTACGAAGAGGAACGGAGGAGTCTGGTGGTAAAACGTTGTGAAAAAGAGCTTTGATTCGCGGCCCAAACGCAAAAGTTCCCGAGAATCAGGAGAGACGAAAAATCTCGCATGTAGCTAACGATTTTTATTCATTTAATATATATAGGCAGCTCTTAAAAATGCAGTTATCACTAGCGCCAGAGAAGTTGAAGAAGTACCTAGCTCATATATTAGAATCAAACAAGAGTTTTGGATTTCTTTTATACGTGGAGACTTAATTCATTCTTTGTGCTGCGGTAATAATATATTAGAGTTTTGCGTGATCTAATCGTTTAGTTTTTTCATTTATTTCACTGGGATTTTGTGTTAAGCTGAATAACGTATTAAATAAACTTTTAGCTAAATTTTCTCCAGCCGTAACGTAATTTAACTTCTCGGTATTTCCTCAGTAAGAGATGCTTTAAATTAATTAATAGACGCTAGGCGATGGATAATTTAGAGAACGTAATTTATTTTTTGCTATTTCCAGTAGGCGAGGCTTATTATTAGACGCTAGACGATCGATAATGTGGTTGATACCATTTATTTCTATTTTTCATCATGCGCAAACTCGTGGTTTTTTTTAGAGATAATTAAATACCGGAGTGAGTTACAGGTCTTACCTAAAACGCGGGTGTTAGAATAGAATTATGGTATGATAACCTGTTTTCTATTCTCTTTTATATAGGTTGATCATACCCTTTGCGATCCAGCGGTATTCTTATAGAGTTCTATGGCCAGATGTCTTATGGCATTCCAATTAATTGTTCCAAATAAAAATACAACCATTGTCGGTGAAAAAATCTGATGTTGGAGACCCTTCGCGGTCCACCTTCTCCATCCATGAGAGTGGTTAAATAACCAGAACACTTCAAATGACAAAACTGTTTTTAAATGTTAAACTGGAACATTTTTTCATCTTATCCATAAAATATTACGGGCCTGATGTGGCAGAACTTACAGCACTAATTTTTCTTTAACAAACCATATGACGGTAAAGTTTTTCCTACCACCAAATTCTACAGAGAGAATTCACGGGTCATACTCGGCTATTTCCTTCCGAGAACAGCCTGGGAGTAACATTCGTTTTTTTACACATTCACTACAACAGACAGAGTCACCGCCATTGGAGGCTAGACCACTCCGGGGAAACCTATATTAACTTATAAATTTCCAGGACAGTGCCACCATCTAGAAAAACTTATCCCAAACCAATACCTGAAGTACGAGGAGAACAAAATTAATCTACGCACCAATTCATCGACTCCCCGAAAATTAGCAGTTGCTTAAACGGAAAGCCTGGGGCCGAACTGGACAAATAATAGGACTCATAATAGTCTTAAATAAAATGTGTTGGATAAATTCCACGGAATGAATGCAGCGTCGGCAGAGGGGTAAGCATAACTGTAGTGAGCTCACTGTATGTGTGTAGAGAGTGAAACTGAACGAAAGAACTTATTTTTCTTAAGTTACTACTAATATAAAATCTTCTTTATTGATCTCTCACTAATCTGAATGCCCACGGGATAGTTAAATCAAGGACTTATCATTTGCCCGTCCTGACTGCCCCAACTCCTATTGTTAATTATTTGATCTTTCGGGTATATTACCTCGGGTGGGATCTTTTCTTAATTTTCCCTATACAAGAGAGAAGGCCTATTAGATTGATATTTTCATTTCTCTGATGTAACTACAATGTCTTAATGTAATGCTTGTCTTGATGTTGTGATTTTTTTAGCGAAAATAAATCTAGTAAACCTTATTCTATAGTGTCGGCCAAACCCTTGAGATATATATATATATATATATATATATATATATATATATATATATATATATATATATATATATATATATATATATATATATATATATATATATATATATATATATATATATATATATATATATATATATATGTTATTCATAGATTGTTTTCACATCTGTACGTAGTAGTTATATGTCACAGAAGTTTGTGTACTAAGTGTCGTGTACCTTGTGTGTTGTACAAGTAGAGTAAGGGCTTCTGAAAGTTAAATAGAGTCGTAAGATAGGCTGGATTAGAGCAATTACTCAATCCAAGACTACCTTTTTCTCTCTGCACTATCACCTTTTCCCTACACGTTTACCCCTCCTCGTGAAACAATACTATTTCTTACACCTTCCTTTCATATAGCTGTCACTATCACCTCTGCTCCAGCGGGACCATAAATATCTCAGTCCTATCTTCTCAGAATTTACGACAGACATTTACATTTATTTTCTTTTTAGCTGTTTTAAAAATAGCTGTTATTATTCTGGGTCCAACGGCTTCCCATTCAATGAGTGCTTTCTGTGCTTCTTTAGATAACATAAGAGCTACCCCTTCACTGTGGTGTGAACTTTCGTCTTCATGTCCTGAGGACAGCACCAATTCATTTGTGATGAGTTTCTTCCTGTCTACCCCCTTCCACTTTGTTTCACACAGTCCCAGAACCTCGATTTTATATTCCCTCATTTCTGCTGCTACTTGTGCCACTTTTCCTTGTTCGTTTAATGTCCGAACATTCCAGGTGCCAAATCTGGAAGTTCTCCTAGACGAAAGAAGGTTAGTCAGTAACACAGACTCCTTTCGGCTTTCTCTGTGTTGCATCATACGCCTCCCTGCGAGAGGACCTTCCCCTGTCTTGGATGGCTGTGTTTTATTTTCTTTCATTGACTTGTCCATGTTTGTTGAAGCTTTTTGTGGTTTAAATTTTTTACAGGATGGGGTAACCGGCCCCATGCCCAACCCTCCTTAGTCGCTTTCTACGACATGCTTGGCAGGGAACAGTGTTACTATTCTTTGCTCCCCTTTCGGGCCCCGGTAACACACGGGTGTTACCATTCATTGTATAAGGAAAAATATCGTCCAATCAAATCAACGCACTCTCTTGCGTGTGTCACGAACAATTTGCAAATGGCTTAATGGCAACAGGAAATTTTGTGTAACGGTACCCCGGATTTACATGAATTGCAAACGAATAGAGTGAAGAAAAGAAATGGAAGTTATTGCATTTTATGAAGGAGAAGGCCATGCTGTTATATTCGAAAGGAATAGTTGCTATGTGCTTTAATTTCGGAGATATGCGAGTGAAAGTAGGCCAGCATGTTAGAAGTTAGTGTGAAAATGGTCTTCCAAAATTTGCTACAAATCGTAGACAAAACAAATTAAGGAAAACCAGAGATCCAAAGGAAGCTAAGGATCGTCCCTGTAAAAGGATATATGGATGAAGGCAGTAGATACCAGGGTTGAGAAGAACGAATATATTTTCTGGACCAAACTTACACACTGCACAAAAAACGCAGAACTAAACAGAGTGAGAAACTGTAACAACATCTTGCCCTCCGATACGGCCTCACCATCTATATATATAGGCCAGCAGCGGACTTTTTAAACTTTACACACACAGCAGAAGACAGACAGACTGAAGGAAGGAGACGCGTGCCGGGGCTAAAACCTTTACCATCTATATGCCATGCAGCTCTACCTCGCCAAACTGAGTGTTCTGTACTTTGCATCTATCCTAAGAGGGTTTGTAAGTTTATGAATAGTTTATTGTTTTATTGCAGCTTATTTTAATAGAATTATATCAGGATCAGACCAGAGGACTGAACTGACATTAAGTTGTGAATGTGTAAAGGAATTCAATGCATACCAAAACGATTATCAGGATTGTCATTTGGAGTGGTCAATTATAAGTTATTTTACTGGAATAATGGACTGGGCACTCCAGAATGTGAAGGCGAAGGTAGATTCATAATTATGTATAAATGTATTAGATTTTATTCATGTATTGTTTTGGAAGATAGACACCAGGCTTGTCTCGATATCCTGATCAGAACAGATCCATGTATCATTCATATACATACAAACATTCTGAACACTCTCATGCATGGACACGTAGGCTTGTGGGACCTATGACCGAAGGGTAGCCACTTGTCACACATTGTCCCCAGGTTCATTCGCGTCATACTCCAGAAAGAGGTCTAGAATTTTAGATTAATAGTGCTTTCCTGGACCAACGCAGGAGCACTATATATTGCCATCTTTATTCGTGTAACCTGCCCCATCTGTGCTTGGTGGCCTGGTACAAGACCTAAAACGGATATTGCTGTGAATTATCATCACAGGACATTCACAGAACCTAATGTTAAGTATTCAGTGTGACAATTCAAACAGCAATTGTGAGAGTCAACAGAGAATTAAACTATTGTAAGAAACTGTTCTAGAAGATAGGCAAGACAAGTGACAATTTAGTTTTAAAGGAAATTTGAAAGAACATTCTGTTTAATTTGAAGATTCCAGCAAGGACTTTTGTTGATTAATAATTTAAACTCAACTATTGAATAATAGTGTAATTAACCTTTTATTCATCCAATTTCATAATTTTTCTTCTCATTTGCACAAGAAGAAAACCAAAGATAGATGTACACAATAAATGATTCAGTAATTGTATTCCTCTGACTTATCAATTTTATATTATTGCATTTTGAGTTTTACTGAATTGTTGATTATCATAGGTTAGTTACTAGCGAATGTGGCATCGTAAGCTCTAACTTTTATCTGATTACTATCTGAAATAGATACCTTCACAACCGTGGCTATCATGTGATACCAGTGCTCTTATCTGTCACTGGGAATATATTCTTTCAGACATAATTCTTTTCTGTTCTATCAGTAACTACTACTGACAACTATACTCAAAAAAAAACTTTTCGCTACAGATATCCAAAAATATGCTCATTTACCAGTTTAGCCATTGTGATCATCATAAATGTCAAATAAGGATGTTTCGGCACATGGTTAATTAAGTGAAAAGCGTGAATGGATTAAGTTGGCGCGCATCGAATAAAAAAATGTGCATAACTGTGCACGCATTTTGAAAGGAAGTGGGGAACTAGGGGATCTTTTTTAGAGAATGGCCAATGTTTGAGTTGTGATATAAAGGATATATTATTTATTTGTTTATTATTACTGAGTATTCGAGAAATGTGATGGTGCTAAACAAATATGTAAGACACATTAGTCGCAGGTTTCTCATTGGTTGATACGGCTTAAAATATGTCATCCTTTTTTTTAAATTAATGAAGAAAAATATCCCGTTCAACCTCTGATGGGTTATAATTAGGATATATATATTGTTTTCAATTCCAAATAATATGAACAACTGCCGATATGAGAAAGTGGCATCACATTTGTCAAATCATTGTAAATAGGAAAAATCGCAATTACCAATTATGCTTGTATGTTTAAAATAAAAACGAACAAAATCAAGCAGAAACTGTGAACAAGAATAATATTAAGGTGGGGGGTGTAAAGGCCAGGTGGTTCCATTTATATAACTCACTTTAACAGATATTTAATTGACTTTCATTTGTTAAAAGTCATATGCATTGTAAGAACAGCATCAGACCTTTACATTCCCAGCCACTATATATTAACATTTGTTCATGTTAAATATTGTTTGACTATATAATGCAGTTCCCTAGGTCTGTCCACTCTTAACACCTCTTCTATATTTATAGGTAAGTTTGATGCCTGCAAATAAACTAATATTGGTATTCTCATTTGTTCATACCTCTTACATTTTAATAAGAAATGTTCTATAGTATTGTCTTGGAAACATCCTGCACAGTAAGGTTCTTCTATTCTGAAATAGCCTTTTCCCAGCTGTAGTCTGAGAAGTTTCTTTTTCATTTTCGCTCCTTATTGGAGCATGGCACCGCCATTACAGCTGGTTCCTTGCGGGGAGCATACGGCAAAGTTTACGTGCGATCTACAGCGTTAGTTTCTGCAGCAATGTGTTTTAAATGATGAGGTTGCCAACCTTATGGACAACTTCATATTAGTCGCATAGCACGAGGAAGTAATAACCCTGTTCTTTCTTCGTCTCCTTTGAACTCCCCCCGCGCCCCGGAACTGCGCAGGGCTTCCTTCAGAATAGGCCTACTTAATGTCCGGGTCGAGTAATTTCAGAGCGTTATCAATATATATATACGCAAAATCAGCGGTATATTAAACGCATTTGGCGACCTGGGTGATCCTGCGTTTCCCCCCTTCCCCATAAATAAACACAGAAAAATATATGCTTGAAGTAATTTCTTTAAACAGTGCTATGATCTCAGAGTAGTGTCTGATGGCAACCCTTCTCTTGGCTGTCATCCGAGACACCCCCTCCCCTCGCATGCCCCTTAGTTCGCCACTGAAGCCAATTACCGTCTTTTTCTCTCTCGTGTCTGATATATTTGTGTTCCTTACTTCAAGTTAAACTATTAGTAACGTGTATCACTTTATCAATAATATTCTTTCTTCTCTGGTCGTTGGTCGCTGACTAACAAAGCAGTGACCATCACGCTTGGTGGCGTCTTGTAGGGCAGCAACAAACTGTCTCTACCTTGCTCGGTCAGCAGTCATCCTGCGTGTGGTGCCTCAGCTTTGCATCTCTGCCTTCACAGTTCTCCGCCAGGTAGATTTTAGCCTGCCTCGCTTTCGCTTTTCATCTGGAGTCCATTGTACGACAGTTCTGGTGATGGTGTCGGGATCTCTTCTGAAGATGTGGCCAACCCTATTCCTGCGTCTACCCATCAATATTATTGTACTGTATAATTCTGCCCCTACTCCATTTCATGCAGAAGGGAACATCAGTCGATCTGGACAGTTAACGAATTGACGATAGCGAAGCAAATCTAGGTCACAGTAGATCGGATCTGGGAGAACCGGACCAGCAGTAAAGATTTTAAAAAAAGGGTGAAGGATCCCGTTACACGCCAATTGACGCATATTGAGAATATGGTGTTAGGCACCTATTTTCTTGACCATATGGCACACTAGAGGTAATGTGGTCAGCATCACGCCGGCCACCGTAAACCTTCCCAGAGTTGCTCTGATACCCAATTCACGAAGCTGGGTCGACCCCGGAGCCGTTTGCGGTCTAAAAATCCCACATCAGCTGGGGATTGAACCATGGACCACCGACCTTGAATGATTACGGATCTGAAAATTCTTGTCGACGTCATAGGATTTCCCCCATATCAGAATAACCCGGATAAAATACGATAGAAAGCATGAGGATTAAGCTACTCAGAAATATTCTACAGAGTGTTTCTTATTGAGTATATTCAACGGTAATATATTCCAAATAGCGTATTTTGTGCTTATAACATGATAGTTGTTGAGGGGAAAAAATGAATATACAATGAGCTAAAGAATACACGAAGCAAGTACGCACGCACACACCACACAGCAATAAACGAAAATAATGTTCAGAATAGATAAAGCTTTTTTTTTTTTTTTTAAATGACAGATAAATAATACTATGGTTCTTAAAATGGGATGTGAATGACGTCAATAGATTGTCGTAAAATGTTGAAACATCCACCACTGGAGGCCATGACTAGACAGGTGTCACTGTCAGTACATTATATGATGAGACATATACGGAGCGATACAACAGGAAGCAGTCTGATTATCACAAGTTCCCCCCCCCCCCTCCCTAACCGCCCTCGTCGGACAAGTGTTTCGACCCTTTATCTTCTTTACTCTCTGAAGGGGTCGGGCTCACATGGGTCATGACTATCAAGTGTCCGCCTCCTGTTGTCTTTCCCGCCTGCGCTGCGAACTAAACCCTCTCCGCCTTGGTGTAACTTTCAACGTCAATTTTGGTGTTATCCATGCTACCAGCTTGAGGCAATTGTGAAAGTGACATTTTATAGATACTGGACAAAGAATGCTTCTATCAGCGGCTTGTTACGGAAATCACTGCAACTGATGTGTCTTGGTGCTGCTAGTGCGAGCTGCGGAGGAAATTCAAATTTCGTTTTGTCACCATATAATTGTCAATGTTGTTGTTGATTAGAATCGACATTGTTGCACTCCGGGCAAACCCATAGGTACTCAGTCTTCCTCAGTAAATGTCGAGGGGTATGGATGCTAATTGTTCCTATATGTGTGCCGGTTGTATACTAGACGGATGAATCCTCTCATACTTCCATCCCTACTAGTGTTAATTTTGATGCTAGATTTCCAGCAATCTCAGCCTTGATGATTAATTGATTCGCGGTGTCGTTCTCCAACATCATCATTTTCTGGTGTGATCCTTAAAGAGTCTAGAGCCAACTCTTGCGGCGGTCTTTTTTCTGTGGCTATTTATTTTACATAATGAGAATGCCAGCTCCACGGACAAACTTCACATTAGTTGCCTTGTACGACACGCTTGAAGGTGCAGTAGTTATATTCTTACTCTGTCTCTTCAGAGACCTCCAGGAACTGCGAAAATGCGATGATTAATTGTCCTTAGTATATTCTATCACCCCTTCAAACCTTCTAAGATGGGTGAGATCTGACGATGCCCTTTTCCATATCCACTGCCCCCGCCCCGATATATATATATATACATATATATCTACTAGCAACAACCCGCCAAAATTGGCAGGTTTTTAATTATAGTGTGTTGTTTCTGTTACATGTATTACAGACGGTACTATCACTACTGTGGTCATTTCATTGCAGACGACCGTCTTTAGATATTTGTAATGAAAATTATATAGATGTATTAAATATGAAGACATGGAGTATAACCTTACTTAAACGACATGTAAAGCAGTGATAATGGTCTAATTGACCGTAAATTGACTAAATACCTAACATTTCTTTTATGATAGTGTTAAAGATGATTTATCATGTATTTTACATGTTGACCATGTTTAGTTCTGTTATCAGTTAATCTACGCGCTAACAGTTCTATTCGTGGCCAGCATGATGTAATTTGCACTTATATAAATGGTAAATGAACGCGATATTAGTCTGACGTCACTTGTGTATGATGACGCGGTTTTGGTGCTTAACATAATTTATGCAAACCGTTAGACGGGGCCTTTCGTTATCAGATTTTTATCAAGAAGGACGTCAAAGCTCCTTATTTTGAAGAGTATCTACTCTTCTATGTGGCTGTATATTGTACGAAAGTCGCCACTGATATTATATAAAGATTCCAAACAGAAGGATTGAGTTCGAGGAAGTATTTTTACAGAGAAGTATAGCTATCGCAATTTAAAATATATAATTATTAACTCCTCGTCTGGGGTTCGATACTTCAGTGATTCCATGATGGCACTGCGTAGTAAATATTCCAGATGTGTGATGTTCCAAGGAAGACTGCAGGAGCTTTCAAATCATTAATGTAATTCATGCTTTCAAATGAACTTGTTTAATGTCATAATAAATATGCCGGTATTTGTGGACCCAAAAATCAACCAGGTGTTGGAGTCCGCCGTGCATGAACGGTAATTTTCTTGACAACCCCAAACCATTCGCAAACATCCATAAGCACGATGCTCAAGATTATTAACCATCCATAATAACACTAAAACAAGCCTCAACAGACAGCATGTCTCGTAATTGTTCGTGCATCTCTTAAAATCTTGCCCTGGTTGACTTACCGCCTCTGAGAAGCCTTGGTCGACTTACTGCCTCTGAGAACAACGTTTGACGAAACTCCAGTTCATGTACTGTTTATCAATCGTGTTGTTGGCTTTTTTCCCATAATCAAACTGTTCATGCACACCTTCATTTGCGCATTTTTTTCTATTTTCGCGAGAGTACATATAAGGGGAAACAATACAATTAATATCTAACTTTCAACCGCAGTTGCACCCCCTTAGCTGTGGTTGAAAGTTGATGCACTCCCTCGAAAATAGAAAAAAGTGCGCAAATGACGGTGTGCACAAATGTGACTGACCGACCGACCGTCCGACCAAGTACTTACGGCGGCAATTATGTCTTCTGGTGAAATTTTGTTTATCCTTAATAATTCTAATTTGTTCTGATAGTTATACGTTAATTGTTGTTATGGTAATATAAAATGTTATATGTTGTGTAGCTCCCTGGGTAGGTCAATTTTTAGTGATGGTGATGATCAGCTTTATGCGTTCAGGTTTGTACTACGGGCCGTTCCCCTGGGTCACTGGATCAAAGGATAGGATCACTACTCCCAGCTGGCATCTCGTAAGAGATAACTTAGATAAGGCTGTGTTCAGGCTAGTAACTCCGCTATGTAAAACAAATTTGCTACAGAACTGACTACAGCAAGAGCACATAAAGAAATGTTGATGCACGTTTTCTCAACTGTAGCTGTGGTCCCATGGAAAAGATGTGGGGGAACAGGGACACTGATACATTCTGCCATTTTTGTGTATACTTTGTACTTGGTTGGGTTGTCAAAGCATAGTTTTACATCTTTTCCGATTTAACCAAAATCATTTTATTTCAACACGATGTCACAACTTGCGGTCGTCTGCCAGGTCCATCAAGAGGCGAAATGGACTCCTGAACTCTTCTTTTATTCCATTTCTTTCTCATCTGGGCTCCTCTACAAATTCTAGGGTTTCGGGGCTGTAGTCTCCACTCCACTCCACTCCACTCCACTCCACTCCACTCCACTCCATCGTCAGGTCTACAGTTGTTCTTGTATTCATTTTCTTTTTTTATTATTAAATATTCTCTCTTCTTCTCTCCCCCCCCACCACCATTTGTCCTCGTGCTTTTTGTATCGCTGCCCTGCCCAATGCTTGTACTACCTGCTGCCGTGGTCTACAAATGATGGAATTCTTATAAATCTTCCTACCGCTGGTTTGTATTTGTTTTGGTCTTACTGGTCACTTTTCTCAAACATGCCATATCTGTTTTAACATTATATTTTTGACAGACAGAACAGGATCTGCGTAAATACTTCTTCTTCTTCCTCGTTCGCCTTCAGACTTCCACATTTATGACTCTAATAAAGGCAGTAGTCAACCCAAGGCTCCCAACATCTCCAAACAGTTTTTCGTTGACAGAAGTGGGTTGTTGCCATATGCTACTCCGTTCATTACTGTAGGTTGGGCAGTATTGCAGCAGGTGTTCGACTGTCATTGGGCTGGTACCGCAGGTGCAGAGATCTGTTGCACCAATTTTGTATTTGTGGTATAAATGGTGTCTCAATCTATTGTGACCAGTGCGTAGCCGAAAAATGATGACCTGTTCTTTTCTGGATAGTTGATGATATGCATCATTTTCATTTTCCGTAAATACAACATAAATCATTAACCATTGTGTCATCACCGCGACATTTAGGGTGCAGGAGACGTGGTATTAGCAAAAACGTGACAACACTTGATGTCATGCAGCTGACGTCATCTCAAAGATGCAAATTGAGTACCGGTACCAAATTTTGCTTACACCGGTGTAATAATATTTAGTCACTCCTTTAAATTATTATGTGCATTCTGATCTATATATAGGCCTACATTTTTTCTAGTTCTTGTTATTAATATTTCTACATCAAGCTTTTAATTTAATAATTAAGTGTATTTGAGGAGGTGGCATTATTACACCTGAATGGTAAGCTGAAGTTTCTGTTACTGCTACTTCTGGGGTGATATGTTTGTAGTGAGATACGCCTGGTGTATAGATCGATATATTTAACTTTTCTTTCAGTTCGATATGTACCGAAATGCACCATGGACGAATGAATTGCATATTATTAGAGTGGTGACGTGCAAATATTTTGTTTAGAGAAAGACATACAGAGGTCTAGTGTCTCACGACAGAATGTATAGAGGCTGCCTCTAAAGTACTGCGGGGTTGGGAGTGGTCTCTTAGGTACATTGCTTAAGAAAATTATATTTCCTAATCCATTTTATAACGGAATGTAAAAAAAAAAAAAACGTCCAGTACCTAAGTACTGGAATAACAATTAATGTTATCCACTTGGTTTGGCCATGTCTGCAGAATGGGACGAAGATCGGCTACCACGACAAGCATGGGAAACAAAGAGCCAGGGATCCAGACCCCCAGGACGACCCAGTCCGCTGGGAGGACAACATTAGACAATCTTTGAAGGACCGAGGACTAGAATGGAACCAGGCCAGGAGGAAGACAGCCGATAGAATAGTCTGGCTCTCTTCCAAACCTCTACACCTCACGGTAGAAGGGGAACGACTAAGTAAGTAAGTAAGTTATCCACTAAAGAAGATCCCAGCTGATTACATATTCGATAGATTGTTTTTTTCCGTTATTTTCCTCTTTTTAGCGTTATCTATAAGAAACTTATATGAGTAGATTTTTGTGCTTACATTTTAGCACTGTGAGTCATTAATTAAAAGCACTGTATTAATTGAACAGTTATTTATAATAAGGATTTTTTGGGTCTTTTATTGCATAAGTGAATGACATTTCTATTTGTATTTTCAGGTTTGTCCCATTTCATCTGCTATTGTCCCATTTCTCCTTATGCCATGACCCACTTCACCTGAAATATTTCACCCCACTTTGGTACGCCATTAAAGATTGAGTATCATTTCCACATCTTACACTTACATGTGGCTATGTTGCACGGGGAAATGGACCATCTAGTCTAATTATTACAATCTAATTTCAGGAATAAATACTCAGCATTTTGGCTTTTTTTTTTTTTAAACTCCAGGAATAAATTTATAATTTTGTCCAATCGGTGCCCCATTTCTCCCCAGCCCTCCTCTATGTGATATTACTGAAAGTACGTGATGAATGACTGAACAATCTGATGGTATCTTAAGAAATACCTGGTATCTATTAATCGTGTTTACAGATGAAAATGCGTCTAACAGACTCCAGCTAATTAAGTACGTCTGATCCTGTGATTCTACAGTCTTGATACTTATGAAATAGTCGTGGAATATGTGTGGCTTGCTATCTATGTGTATTATTGGCCATGAATATACAAGATAGATCAGCTGACTGATCTTTTTACTTCATTCCGTTAGCACAGGTCTGTTGTGTTCAATGACGTTAATTACGAGCCGTTGTTTTACTGTGTTAGACCGAACAGAACAATTTTGCAACAGTATTGGAGTTACCTCTATTACTTGGAAAAACATGCTGACGTTACCACTAATGTTGGAGATGGCACAAAGTTACCACTACTGGTGGAGAAGGTATACAGTTATCACTACTGCTAGAGGTGGTATAAATTTACCACTGCTGTTGGAGATGGTATAAAGTTACCACTGCTGTTGGTGATGGTATAAAGTTACCACGGCTGGTGGTAATGGTATACAGTTACCACTACTGCTAGAGATGGTATAAAGTTACCACTGCCGTTGGTGATGGTATGCCGCGTGCGAAGCACAGGCGTTTTTACGGATGTTAAATAATAGAAAATTACTCGCATCAGTTAGTCTTTATGTTAAATAAAAAGATACCGAGGTGACTGCACTACAAGCAGATGACTGGAACCCGCTGTATGTCAAAATTATTTATGAATAGGTATTGAAATGTCCCAAGCTGATCTAAACCAAATCACATCAAATTTCCATTCGTTATTCCCTAATGCGAAAATCTACTTCTCGTCCATTATTCCTCCAGTCAGAGCCCATTACCGCAAATCCATTGATGTCAACAATTCTAAACTTAAGAGGCACTGTGTCAAACACAACTATAAATTCATTGATCACTCCTCGTACTTCCTTGCGAAATCAGGAGCCCCTAAAAAACTTCTTTACAGCGGTGATATTGCCTTATCTACTGAAGGAATCAGCAAGCTGGCAACAAACATCAGGTACCCAGAACGCACCTTCAAAGGAGTCGGCCACACACCAGGATCTCAAAATCCAACCAGTCATCTATCAACAGTGAATACCTGCTTCTCGGATAGTAATTATGACCTTGACTTTCCACCATTACTTACTACTTCTAACAACACCCACTCAACATCATCTCATAAGCAGGAACATCAAATCACACCTGTTCTTATAAATCGCGAAGTACAGGGAACAGCTTGTGATGTCTCCCTACAGCAACAACCACCAATGTTTTCTGCACTTACTCAACAGGAACGATGTGATAGACTCTATCCTCAAAAGTGTACAAATGAAGCAACTCAACAAACTCAATCTTCATGTCCTGATACATCCTCACTCCAGCCATCAATGTCACAGACACAAGAAGCCTACCCCCCGTCACCGCATTTGTACCATCTTCCTATGTATCAACATCTGTACCCAACCTTTCCTAATTTCCCACTACAACAAAGACTCTTGGACTATTTACCTTCTGCCGGGAGATCATACTGGTCAGCATACTCCGATCCCACAACAAGAACACATGAATATCCCGCAACCACATTCTACCCTATCCATCATCCTGCACGTCCTAATCTACCAAATTTATACTTTCAACAGCCCTGTTATCAATGAAATTTTAGTGATCATCAATTTCACAAAATATGGCTCCCTTAGTCACAACGGAATACCCAAATCGTCAGGGACTCAGGTTGGGACATTTGAATGTTTGTCATCTCTACAATGTGAGTAAATTGGCTGAAATTACTTCCATACTCTATAATAACAATGCATACTTTCATATTTTTGGTGTAACAGAAACTAGACTTAATGAACACATTTCTAACCAAGAACTGCAAACTGCAAATTATGAAATTTTCCGTCGGGATCCATCAATTAGGTTTGAAACTGGTGTGGCTGCCTATGTGCACACAAGCATCAATGCTATAAGACGCGTTGATCTTGAATGTCCTGAAGTTGAATGCATGTGGCTGGAAGTCCGACTCCCACACACTACCTCTATATTAATTGGCTTTATATACCGCAATCCGGATGCCAAAATGGAATGGCTAGATCAGTTCTCGGACATGATGGACAAAGTCTGGATAACTTCTTTGGAACTATTAATAATGGGAGACCTCAATATTGATGCCTTGAAGCGAAACGTTAATTGGGATAATTTGTATACCCTGTACAACCTGAACCAGTTGATATCGCTACCAACCCGTGTCACAGACAAGTCATCAACCTGCATAGATCATCTGTATGTTACTAACACTGCTCACGTCATTGAAGTCTGCGTTCCCGTATGTGGTCTAAGCGATCACTATCCCATATGTTGCACCTGGACCAAAAAGGGAGTTCGAATTCCTAAACTCTGTCACCAGGTTGTACAGGCACGAATATTCAAGAATTTTGATAGCTCCAAGTTCTTGTCTGATCTCTTAGCGACACCTTTTGATAATGTCTATGGAGTATCTGACCCGACTGAAGCCCTAGAAATATGGATGTCAGCATTCACTTCAGTTCTTAACAAACATGCTCCTGTGCGTATGAAACGTGTCAAGTCAAGAATTATGCCTCCATGGATAACAATGGAATACCTGAAAACTAGGCAACAGCGAGACTATTTCAAGAAGATTGGAGACCATGCAAGCTATAGAAAATATAGAAACTTAGCGCAGTACATTTTAAGGAAATCTAAAAGACAGCACCTCAGATCCATTATTGACGACGGCCGGTGCTCATCTAAAATCTGGAGCGCTATTAACCTTCTCACAAATGTACGCCGGCATAACCTCCGACAGCAAGCTACAAACATTAATGCTGATGAATTTTGCCAGTTCTTCTCGTCGATCGCACGAACATCCGGGATAAATCATCAGCAACTGAATTGTACTGCTCTTTCTGATTTCGTTCAATCGAGGTTAAACGAAGCCCACCTTCCTGAATTACCTTTACTGTCAGTCTCGGAGGTCTCTATTTTAATTAAATCATTACCTCAGAAGAAATCGTGCGGTGAAGATGGAATATCTTCGAGGATACTTCAGATTGCAGAGCCTGTTGTATGCAACTCACTCACTTACATTTACAATCTGTGCCTCACAAAGAAAGTGTTTCCTCAACGACTGAAAACAGGCTTAGTGGTACCAGTACCTAAAAAAGGTGATAGTAATGTCGTCACAAACTACCGGCCGATTTCCCTACTATCAGTCATAACTAAACCTCTTGAACGACACATGTATAAACATATTCTTTCTTCACTGAACAGCTACAATCTTATACATGAAAACCAATCTGGATTTCGACCCAAACACTCTTGTCAATCCTTGTTGACTAAGATTACCGAAATCTGGCATTCTAATATCAACTGCGAAAAAATAAATGGAGTGTTATTAATCGACCTTTACAAAGCATTTGACACAATTGACCACTCGTTGCCAATACAAAAGCTTGTGGTGTACAAATTTCATCCACAAGTGATCACATTAATAAAATCATTCCTTGAAAACAGAACACAACGAGTCTTATACAATAATGTGCTCTCTAAATCATACACCACTACAATGGGTGTCCCGCAGGGCTCGATACTAGGACCCTTACTCTTCAGCATCTTCATCAATGACCTGCCCTTGTCATTGCCACATGACGATTGTCTTATGTTTGCTGATGATACCACAGTAACAGTAGCTGGCACAGACATTAACACTGTTCAGTCTCTTTTACAGCATCACCTGGACATTGTACAAGATTGGTGCACTACTAATAGTATGTACATTAATAAAAACAAAACTCAATCTTTGATTATCTCAACCCGCCAAAAGATTCTGCACTGTCAACCAAATACGTTATCTTTATCTCTAGATGGAGAACGTATTAAGCAAGTTACGGACCACAGCCTGTTGGGTGTGGTCATCGACCAGTCTCTAAGCTGGAAGTCACATGTCTATTTCATCGCAAACAAGATCTCACAAAAATTGTTTCAACTCTCAAAAATCAAACATTTTTTATGTCCGCACTCTAGACTTATATTCTATTATGCACATATTCAAAGTCACCTTTCTTATTGCTCAAATATCTGGAGTCGCTGTGGCTTGTCATTTTTGAAACGCCTAGAATCCCTACACAAAAGGGCGCTACGACTTGTTTGCCTGAATGATAGCATTCCCAGTGCTCAGCTATTTTCACAGCTGAATGTTCTTCCTCTTAAAAAATTCTTCTTTTTCCAAGATCTCCTATTTGTGCATCAAATTTTACACGGCAGGACGCCTTCATACTTGCAAAAGTTCTTTCGATATAAATACTGCTCATATTTTATACGTGGCGACCTACTTTTGGACCTTGCAAAACCTCGAACTGACCTCTTCCGAAGTTGTTTTAGTTATGCAGGTGGTTTAGCATGGAATTCTCTACCCAAGTCTGTCAAAACTGATAATTACACCACATTCAAAAGACATCTGCATTCACATGTCATGAAATCTTGTACACACATTTAACGACAATTCTGTTTCAGTTATTTCAACGTTTCCACGAGCATTTAACTATCATTGTAATATTTTTATTTTAAATTGAATTTTTTATATTAAGTCTCTCTCTCTCTCTCTCTCTCTCTCTCTCTCTCTCTCTCTCTCTCTCTCTCTCTCTCTCTATGTGCGTGAATGACTATGAGTAAATGTACTTGTCTGAGCTAAGTTTCTGATTGTGATGATATTATTAATTGATCCTGTCTGAAGTTGTTCATATTTTAATTTTTAACACACTGAAAATTGTATTGCAGGGCAGAAATGTAAAAAGGCAATTATGCCTATTTCTTTACCCTGATGAAATAAAGATTTCGTTCGTTCGTTCGTTCGTTCGTACTTGGTGACTGAGATAGCTCGCATCAGCAGTGGTTCTCATAATATATAGGAAAAGTCCCTAACTAAGTTTGATGCTAATCACTACAACAGGTTTAGAAGCGTTCACACGCACTCAAAATATTAAAATAATACGGTCAGCAGGACTTGACAAGATAGAATGTCTGTCAACCGGTAGAGAGTGCGTGAGAATGATTACTAAACATGTAGAGGGATAAAAGGGTCAGACGGAGGAGACAGAGCAGGTAGAGCAGAGCAGAGAGATAGAGACAGTAGTGCCACCCTTTCGGCCACAAGAACTTCAACATTTTAGATAGAAGTAGAAAATAAGAAAGAGATCTCTCCAAAGACAGCAACTCTTCAACAGCAAGCACTACATCTTTGGTGAAAGTTGTTCATAACAAAGGAGAGGTATCAAGTGTCTGTACAATTTAGTAGTAGTACCTGCTCAAACAGAACGCTGAATACCATTCCACAAAAAACATAGAGAAACCTAAGAAAACATTACAGCTCTGCCAGAGAAATATTGACAGCTTATTGAACTTTAAAGAGACTATAATTTTTGCTACCAGAGATATCGCATAGATGAGAACCGCTGCATCTGCAATTATCTGAAGTAACTATAGAGACAAAACTAGTCGTTACAAATATTTGGTAGACGTCAAATAGAAAAGGGAAACAAGAACTGTCTTATGTTATTCAGAAATAACCAGTCATGCATTGCACTGTTCTGCTTGTTATGGGCTTTTCACTGATTTAAATGGGTTAGTCTAGTATTATGTTTCGTACAATTATTTGATCGTTTGTTCTGTGTTTCACCCGGTATCGATATTGATTACAACCATGGATTCTTTTGATACTTCTTTCAAGTAATTGCATTTTAAACGTGCTTTCAATAAAATGTTCATATATATTTGAATGACCGTGTTATATCATTTCATTTCATATTACCAGTGTGACAACGTGTGTATTCATTTGAAGGTCAATGGTGTTTCTTCATAAAAACAGTCATAACTGGAACCTTGAATATGTTACTGCATAAGACCAGTTTTTTGACGACATAATAATTTAATATGGATACATTCTTCCATTATGAACCACAGATAATACTTAATATAATTCACATCAAGAGCACTGGATACATTATGGCGCAGAGTCTATATTTCACAGACATTGCCCGTCCGATACATTATCGTTATACTTAACGTTCGATTATATTTTCACCAAAACTGTTTGGCATAATTCTTGTATTTATACAGAATCAAACATTCTGCTAATTCTATTAGATACACTGTCTAATATATAAATTTACTTTGCCATTCAAAGCCATGCTTAATCAGCACTACAAATTCTAACTGCGTTTCATATTTTACGACTTACGTTAATCATAAACTATTGCGGCTAATATTGCCGTCTTATATTTTAAGACTCAAGGTCCTTATACATTCTTTATTTCTGCTTTAAACATAACTTTCTAGTTATGCACTATCACATTTGAGTGGTTATACCACATCTTTAAAACACTTTGGCTAAGTGGCCATGCCACACATTTTGAAACACTGCCATTTGGCTCGAAGGCCACACAACGACTGTCATTACTATGTCTAACGCGTCATTCATCGATATATGCGATCTATTTCATTTATTTATTCAGCCGAGGTGTTTCATGGTGCAACCATCCGAATCGAGCTCAAACCCAGATGCTTGCAAACCATGCAACAATCCTCAACACTGCTATTGTAAAACATTTGGAAGGAGAAAATAGAGGAATTGATATAAAGGAATCTTCATTTAATAAATACTTAAAAGACCGATGAACTTGTGCTATACTATTTATGTTCCTGTCGTGTCGTCGCAGAATTACATGTTGTCGAGTTTCCATCATCGTAGACAGATTCAGTGAACGTCTGTATGTTGTAAAAATCATCTCCATCAAACACAAATTTGTCACCATAAGATTACTCAACAAAGAATTTGGGAGAGGAGGCCGCCCATAGCCTCATATTTCTACCACGAAACCTATACGATCACGCCAGAAAAAAAGACACATAACCTGATATAATACAACATTGACACATCTTGAGAACCATCGACAGAAGAAACTTCTACACTTAAGATTCATCCACTTGGATCTACTGAAACAAATACCAAGAACGTACTTTTTCATTGAAGAGCAAATTCTTCTTTTACAAAAGAGACTAACACCTGACAGACTAACCAACGCATCTGTTGGACTAACCTTGTATTCCACAAATACTAACACTAACAACCAGACCGATAAAACAAAGAACTGTTACACGGCCACAATGGTATAAAGTTACCACTACAGTTGTAGATGATATAAAGTTACTGTCACGGATTGCCTCCCCTCCTTTGCAGTAGTGATCCAACAGTGGACACAACTCAAGAGTATATACTAGTTTCATATGTTGAGGTTGCCAGCCTCATATATATATATAACCACTTACAAAGAAAACATGTCAAATTTACATTTGTAAAATAATTGTTACACTTACCCCAAATTTTTGGGAATACACAATTTCCTCGCGCAGGTTAGGATGGACACGAGCAATTTAGGTTATATGCTCTCGAACCACTTGGTCTGGAAATTTTGAATCCCTTTTATGACGGGTGAATCTGCGAAACACTTGGTCTGGGAAAGTTTCTCTTATGACGGGTGATCCAATTCCTAGGTTTCCAATCTTCGTATTTTAAGTCCTGGTCCCTTAAGTTTTTTCAGTCTCTGTATTTATAAAGGCGGGCTTACTTTTTAAGGTTTTAAGTTTCCCAAATACTTAGATCTGTCACTTATAATATAGGAATTCTAAGTCCGATATCTCTCTGGCTTCTGGGAGTCGCTCATATGACGTGCGCTGCAGTCTCTCTGAGTTCTGTGTCTCTGATTTCACTACATTATATGTGCAGTTCTCAGTTCACATCACATATGGTGCTTCCGTCGGATGTTCCAATAGGATCCATAGTTTATTCAGGCTTCTTACTTTAATCCAGTTGTATGCTCTTTAGCACTGGGTTGGGGTGTCTAATTCAAAAAATCCCCCACGTGTTTTAAAATATTAAATTTAATATTCCAACGCGTGACCTCTTTCAAATCATGCGGTAATATTTCCGCCCACTCACAACAACATGCGACCATGTGTGCCTGACGTAATGTCTTCTGCCAAGATGTCTACCCAGACAGGTTATCTCTAACAATCACCAGGGATTGTCCCACAAAAAGTGATAAACGCATCTACCCTTTGTGTAATTTGCCAGACAAACAGACACCTACGTCGGCAATCCAGACAGACTATCTTGGGTTCTTTTCATGTCGATCGGACGAGACAGCTTTTCACCTGGGGTCAAATGTTGGACCAACGCGTTTCAAAAGATGGTCAGACTGAGAGAATAGATAAGCGTATGACCGGTATAATTACATGGTATTATCGCATTTACCTTGCGGAACGTAAAAAATTCTGCGTGTAAAGCAGATACGTCCGTAGGGAGTAGAGTGTTAGAGACTTCACCCTACTAGATCCAGCATAGAGCAAAATAATGAATGACAAGGCATGGTTTATGCCAAATAAAAGCGATTGGTGAGAAAAAAGAAAAGGAAATGATACTACCGTAGGGCTGAAGGTGTGAGAGATCACACAAAAGAGCACGTTCCGACGTTCTGTGACAGTTACCACTACTGCAAGAGATGGTATAAAGTTTCCACTACTGTTGGAGATGGTATAAAGTTACCACTACTGCTAGAGATGGTATAAAGATACCACTACTGCTAGAGATGGTATAAAGTTACCACTGCTGTTGGTGATGGTATAATATTACTACTGCTGTTAGAGATGGTATAAGTTACCATACTGTTGGAGATGGCATAAAGTTACCAATACTGCTGGAGATGGTATAAAGTTATCACTACTGTTGGAGATGGTTTAAAGTTACCACTACTACTGGAGATGGTATAAAGTTACCACTACTTCTGGAGATGGTATAAAGTTACCACTACTACTGGAGATGGTATAAAGTTACCACTACTACTGGAGATGGTATAAAGTTACCACTACTACTGGAGATGGTATAAAGTTACCACTACTATGGAGATGGTACAAAGTTACCACTACTGCTGGAGATGGTATCAAGTTACCACTACTACTGGAGATGGTATAAAGTTACCACTGCCGCTAGAGATGGTATAAAGTTACCACAACTGCTGGAGATGGTATACAATTTACCACTGCTGCTGGAGATGGTATACAATTTTACCACTGCTGCTGGAGATGGTATAAAATTTTACCACTACTGCTGGAGATGGTATAAAGTTACCACTACTGGAAATGGTATAAAGTTACCAATACTATATATTCAAGGGAGAGGAGTGGAGTAGGTCTAGTGAGGGCGACCATCCAACAGGTCATCATCAGCCTTGGCAGAGCTTGGGGCAATGGAAAAGCAGAACTGGAAATTGATCAACTGATAAATGAAAACGTTGGGAATATTGATTGTGACGTATAATGTAAATATAGCCTCAGTAATCCGACCACCTTTGCTTCCCCATTTGGTGTTTATAATTTTGCTACGCAAAAACCACCATTTTCGCTGTCTGTCTGACTCATATTTTGAAGCCACGCCTATTTTTCCTGTTTTACATGCGCTGATGAGTGTTTACCAACTTTCGCACCTGACAGTCTTAACAAGGGGAGAGAACCTGATTTGTTTACCTGAGTCCTCACGCGAGCTGATCTGTCAATCATTGGTCATTAGACAGACGCACGTGGGGAAAAGAGAAGATCCTTAAAGAAATACAAGGGCGATAATAATACTTCCCGACCACCTTTGATGTCCGTGATTTCAGGGGACGTAAAGCTTTGATCTGCGGAAACGGACGGAAATCTAAAAGGGGCCCGTTCGCACGGCCTATGTCTTTTGATGTCGTTCGGCATCGCGAGTAGAGCGAACAGTAAAATCTTTTATCTCGTAAACGAAGCTCCTTGTTTTTCCCTGCTATGCCGAAGGTGTGAATTGTCACATCCTTTAGAGATATTACACAAAATCTGTATATATACGGCGTTCTCTCCAAGTCGGCGTCTGTGGCCTAATGGATATGAACGCAGTTTCATAATCCAGATATACCAGGTTCGAAACCTGCTGCAGGCGGTTTGGTAGCAGATCGCTTTGTGTGGATTTTTAACACTGGTATAAGCGCCGTACCGTTCAGAAAGCAATGGCAAACTACTGAATGAAAAAAAATTGCCTAGAAAAATCACAAACAGCCAATAAAAGCTGGAGTTGATTGCCACGTCCTGTAAAGGATAAGCAACTAACTTCTCTCCAAGTCAGTTATCAGGCCTCTCAGGATAATCTGAACGAGTACGCTAGAACCTATGTCAAATAGTGCGTTAATAGCCTTCGTGGGGATTTATTCTGATTTCTGTTAATAATAATAAGTTGTGCTTAAGTGTTAAAATGTGTTAACGTTTTACCATTTCTAATTCACTGTGATTCCCTAGCGTTAAGACTAGTGAAATAGCAAACGCGTAGATATTTTCTTACCAGTGGTTCAGTTTAATGTAGAAATCCATCAACCATTCTTTTCACCAGAAGATACGGTTTAGCTGACTAAGTATAATGCTATGAGTGACGGATAAAGTGACAGAGTAGAATTCGCATTATATTTAATTGTGTAATTTTCTAAATGGCTAGTGTTTAATATCATGTGTCAAAACAATAGACGCCGACAATCAACTAGCTAGTAGTGACAGGCGATATTTGTTAAGGGCGCGCAGTTATAATTAAATTATAACTGACATTGTGCGCTGATTGTTTACCGGGTCGGGGGGGGGGGGGGGAAGGCGGCATGCCTAAAACCTAACCTGTACTCGCTAAGCGAAGCGCGATAAGATAGGTTAAGACACCGTGTGCCTTTAATTTAATTAGGTGACGGAAAGGATAAGAGATCATACCCTTACGCGTGATAGTATAGGATATTGGCATTTTGGTTAAATGTTTTTTTCTTCCTAATATAGTGCTTGATCAAAACCAGCGGTTTTCTATTGTGGTCCTTTCCTCAGTTACTGAAGGAGTATTAGTTGTCGTTTTTCCTTGGCGTTCGTCCCCAGTACAGGTGTGAACAGGAATTGCCAAGGCGACAAACTAACATTTTAACTGTAAATTTGAGTTAACTGGACTTACAAAATACCCAGATTGTTTATTCAATTTTATCAGCCCGCTGTGGCAATATACATAACATTTTTCCTGACTAGTGTTAATCTTTGACCTTTTGGGTTATTAACTTCTTTTGGGATCCTTTTTTTTTCTCAACAAGGGGGGAGGGCACTTATTGGGTTATCTTCCTATGTCTGTAAAAATGATTATATTGATTTCTATATGTTTGATGTTGTAAAGTTTAAGTGATAATAAACTAAACAAGAACTTAACTTGTGTGTTGGTCAGACCCAAATCCATTTACCATAGTTTTCACGTTTGTGTGTCTTGTTGTCACATAATTGTGTGTGTGAGTAGTAAACTTATAATTATACTTATAGGGAGGTTTGACAGATCGTCTTATACTAAAGATAGTCGTATAGATAGGCTGGACTAGAGAAACCACTCATTCCAGAGACAAATCTTCACCTTAATCTATTCACTAATGGAATCTATACCCCCACCTTCTGCTATAATCAGACGGGACCAAATATCTCTCTAACCTATCTAAAAATGTACGACAATGATGCTGTTGTGTACACTGATGGGTCTGTAGCCCCTGGTGGGAAATCAGGATGGGTCTTCTCGGCTAGAATTAAGGGCATGATCCTCGCTGAACTTAGCGGGGCCTACATGACAACAACTTCCTGCATGAGAATGGAGGTAGAGGCAGCTACTGCTGCTTTAAGGTGGTTGTCTGAAACTTCATTGACAAGAGCAGTTGTTGTGTCAGACTCTCAGTCCATGCTTCGGAAGATCCAAAACGGATGGCTACAGCATGAATGGAAAACCTCCAAAGCAGCCTCAAATCTTCAGGAACTGGTGTGCATCTACTATCCTGGTCATGCAGGGGTATGTGGCAATGAAAGAGCTGATAGACTAACTTCAAGAGCACATATAGTGGGTGCGTTGGATATGGATAAGGGAGAGATACTGAAGACAGTTAATGATCGCCTGTTAGAGAATGACACTGCAATCGATGAATCATCACGGCTGAGATTGCTGGAGTTTGGCATTAGGCGTGGGACTGGCAGGAATGAACGTATGAGAGGATGCATTCGGCGTATGTACAATCAGCGCACAACAGGAACTGTTAGCATTCATACCCTTCAACATTTGCTGAGAGAGAATGAGCATCTTTGGTTTTTTGCACAGGGTGCAATGATGTCGATTCTGAACAACAATAACTACTACTGGAGATGGTATAACATTTTACCACTGCTGCTGGAGATGGTATAAAATTATCATTACTGCTTGAGATGGTATAAAGTTACCACTACTGGTGGAGATGGTATAAAGTTATCATTGCTGCTGGAGATGGTATAAAGTTACCACTACTACTGGAGATGGCATGCAAATATTTTCACTACTGGTTTAGATGGCATGCATGTTGGGCTAGATACACAGGGTATCCACAGAGTGCAGAAGCAGAGGGAATAATGTACCATCTCCCCTTATTTCGGTCTGCTCTCCCTATCTTATCTTCATCTGAATCCCTGATCAACGCTGTCCATTCCACCCCTTCTAGTTACTGACTTAATGTCTTTCACTTCAAACCTGAAAATATCCTAACCTAAAAAATTAACAAGCTGACTTTTAAATTAGAACAATTTATGCTCATAGACATAAGAAAACAACCTTCTGTGTTAAACAAAATTGTTAATGTACAAATATTTATCAATAAATAACATAACGGCCTCTCTTGTGAGTAAATTTACTCAAACAGAAGGATAAGTGTAACCTATTAGAAGGTTTTGGGACATATTACTTTTTAAATGAAATTTCCAGAAATGCGGAAACGTTTGTTCCACCATGGCATCGATTCTACCATGGAAGACATCAGTGTTATTCTGCACCGTCTGTTGGAGACTGCCTACTGGCAAAGAGCTTCCTCGTGGGTCTTCTTCTTCTTCTTCCGTCCTTAGCCACCGACCGTCAAAGCAGTCAGTGGCCATTACGCCTAGTGGCGTCTTAGGGCAACAGCAGATAGGTTTTCTTTGCCATTGTTTCCCATCACGCCTATTGGCGTCTTTAGGGCAACGGCAAATCAATCCATTTGCTGCTGTTTCCGTAATCGAAGTAACTGGCAAACGGGTGATCAGCCCGTTGGTCTCGTGGGTCTGATGAGCTTGAAATCACTCGCTGATAGTCAAGGCTTCAAGATGGATTGTCCATGTCCTGCGCTCTAACAGAAAACTTCATTGCAGCATTTTCTAATTGTACTACCAATAATATTTACTGTGGTAAACTCATTACCAATAACCCCCATAGCTGTATGGCCCACAATGTACTGCTAATAACATTTACTGTGGGACACCCACTGCTAATTATCTCAATAGCTGTATGACTTAAAATATACTGCCAATAACATTTACTGCAGGACACCTATAGCCAATAACCTCCACAGCTGTATGGCCCACAATTTACTGTCAATAACATTTGTACCAGGATGACAAAAAATGTAAGATAACTGCCTCCTTGGGGCTCCTTCTTTGTTGTCACATTATATGTCAACTTGTTTCTATTGTTATATGCATTGTAATCTTTGTCTACTGTCATATGTATTGTAATCTTTGTCTACTGTCATATGTATTCTAATCTCTGTCTGCTGTCATATGTATTCTAATCTTTGTCTACTGTCATATGTATTCTAACTTTTTATTTCTCATAACATGTCAAGAATGCAAACTACATCTTTCTGAACTTTGACCTCTTTCAAGACAATAATTATATACAACACAATAGATTGTTTTGTTGTTTACCTCTACACCTCACGGTAGAAGGGGAACGACTAAGTAAGTAAGTAAGTTGTTGTTTAACTAGAACTGCTGAGCTTCTCACTCTTTAGCAGCCAATATCAAGTTGAAGACTCCTTGGTATTATCTACACTGTAAATCTAGGCTTTTCCTGTGGCTTTTCTGAAACGTGTTGAGCTGAAGTCATGAGCTCCAGTTTCTCCAGCTTGGCTTGCATGTAAAGGATCTTCCCATCTTGTCCCAAGCTAGGAGTAAGAAGTGTGTGGCATACTGTGCATTCCCCGCCATCCAAGGGGGCTCTCCAACTATGCAGAGCTAAAATGCTGTACTCTGGTTCGAGGCTCTCCCAAGGAATTGTCACGTCCTGCACAGAACCACTTCTCAGCTTCTCCTGCCTATCACTGGGTCCACAGTGAGATCCTTCTGCATGCAGTCAACCAAATCAAAGCCAAAGAATTATGCCTGGGGCTCAAGTGACTTCTCCAAGCTTAGTGTGCAATGCTGGGTTCTCAACACGTTTCACCACAGGGGGAATCCCTGGAAGTGTGTGGATGATTTCAAGAGAATGAGTATGTAATTAGCCTCACAGACATAGGTTCACTTCCATGTCCATATATATTAGCATTGTGCATAGCTGGTAGTCATATGACTCCAGATATGCCTCCATGCATACAACACAATAGAAAAAGATAATAACAAGATAGCTTTGACTAAAGTTGAACTCTTGCAAGAATAGTGTACTCAAAAGACAGCACAGGAATGAAAATAATGGGAATTACATTTGCTTTGGTTAACCAAAGTTAATTTTCAATAATAAACTACTGAAGTGTGTTACGTCTGGAAAGTAAGAAACAAAAGCTATTAGGAAGTATTACCATCATATTAACATTAATATTTTCTTCAACAACACACGCACATATTTATTCAGTTTTCTTGTCTTTTTTTTTTTAAGCTTTGAATTTCACAACACCTTGTGTGATAATTTTTTAGTAAGTTCATTAACTTGAGTTGACATTTGTCACTGGTCATGTAGAACCTAGATGGGCCTGCTTGCTCAAATCTTAATGCTTAGAAAATAAAGTTTAATCGTTCGTTCGTTCATCTGAGCATTCATACAAGTAAATCCAGTTAACAGACATAAACAGTGTGTAAACAGCAGAGACGAATATATACACAAAGTGTGTAAACAGCAACAGATATCATTACATATTAGAACCTGATATGATGTGTGGACAGCTGAAGTCGGTTAGCATATGTAATGTACAAAGAACAGCAACCATCAAAATACACACTGTGCAGAGAACAACAGCAGACTACAAGAAACATACAATGTGTCAACATCAACAAGAGTTGAAAACGTAATGTGTAAACAACAAATATTAGCGTACAAAGTTTGAACAACAATACCGTGTAACACTAACATACATGCTTTTTCACTTCCCAGGTTTGGTTTTGCTAGTGTAAAAAACATGGTATCAAAATACAAATATTAAAGTTTATTGAGTTCATTACAAAAATAAACATCTGATAAGGACAAAGATGACAGAAACCTCAATAATTTGTGAGAGAACATGGCTGACAAGTTACGAAGGTAGATCAGAAGGTCTTTACATCCAATTCTACAGGCTGACTGGAAAGTCACTTTCTTTTTGTACGTAGAAATTTTTAAAAACTCATATTCAACTAATATATGTGAAACAACCATAAAAAAAAGACAATTAACTACTATTTTATCACATTAAAATGCTATGTCACTTTATTATGACAGTCCAGTGTGAGATCCTGCTTGTTCTACCCATGACTTCATGACAGGGAACAATTTTTTCTATCTGGTGTAACATCAGTTTACTAGACCATTTTAGATTTTTATTTTTTAAAATTTTGTTTCTGGGAATACATTAAAAAAATACTTATTCGTCAAATGGCATTTATTGCTCATTATTTTGAAATTTTGTTTCATGTATATCCAATGGACATAAGTAAGGATATAAACATTTAAAAAATAGATAGTGACTTTTCAATCACCTTTTTTTTAATATTAAAATAAACAAAGCAATAATCTTATTACAGGCATACCTCGCTTTATTGCGCTTCACGTTATTGCGCATCGCTTTATTGCGCTTTTTTTTTCAAATTATTCATGTTTATTTATTAGAACGTGCCTTCTTCTTCTGACAGATTTTGCCATAAAGATTACGATTCGCTGAAGGCTCAGAGATGAAGATTGACATTTTTTTTTAGCAATAAAGTATTTTTAATTTTACAGTACATTGTTTTTTATTTTAGACCTAGCGCTATTGCGCACTTAACAGGCATAATGTAAACATGATTTTAGGCTTTTATATGCACTGGGAAGCCAAAAAAATGGGTGTGACCCGCTTTATTGCGGTGGTTTGGAACCGGATCTGCAGTATCTCCGAGGTATGCCTGTATATAAATATTACTGAAAACCTATCTACCTACACTTTTGTGTAATCATAGTGTGTAATCATCAACATCATCATTTTCCTTTTCGCTCCCTATGGAACATGGAGCCACTACTGGCCCCATAGCAGAAAGCCAGCACCAAGTATTAACATGCTGTGGTGGTTGTGGTAGCAATTTGTTTGACATGATGAGGTTGCCAGGCCCAGGTCCAACCTCATATTAGTTGCCTTGTACAACATGATTATGGTGTGTACTGAAGCATTTATCCCAGTGCTGTACTAGCTCGGATGCACCATCAACAGAGATCTGTGGCAACTGGTCAAGCAGCTATATGTAAACGTACAAAAGCTTATCTCTGTCTAAACATCTACCAAACAGGAAATTTCTACAGTCAATCAATCAATCAATACCCTTTTGCTCCCCGAGGAGCATAGGCCTTCAACAAACACATGCCAAGTCTTCCTGTCCTGTGCCATCCGCTCAAGTTCCCTCCAACTCTGTCTATATTACTGCCAAGATATGTGTACGATTCTACATTCTTTAGTGGTGTTTCTTCAAGTTCAACCTTGTTATCATTTCTTGCATTTATTCTCATAATCTTTGTCTTTTCCTTGTGTATTTTCAGGCCCACTTGTTGTGACCTGTCATAGAGAATTTTCTCTTGCATCTGATTATGGTTATGGGACAGAAGGGCCAAGTCATCTGCAAAATCCAGATCATCAAGCTGTTTAGTCAGATTCCATTTCTGTTGTGTGATGTCGATGTTTTCATAACCCAATCTATTGCTAGTAAGAAAAGAAATGGAGACAAGAGGCATCCCTGTCTTACTACCATTCTAATCCTAAACGGTTCTGTAAGTTGTCCTTCATGAAGAACTCTGCATGTCATGTCTTCATAGGGCTTCCTTATTAAGTTAATGATCTTCATGGGAACTCCATAATGCCTCATCAATATCCAAAGTGATTCTCTGTCTACACTGTCAAATGTCTTTTCATAGTCCACGAATCTGATGTATAGCAGTGAATTCCATTCCTGACTTTGTTCAACTATTATTCTCAATGTGGCTATCTGGTCTGTACAGGATCTGTTATGTCAAAAACCTGCTAGTTCATCTCTCAGTTGCTTGTCTATGGACTCTTTTAATCTCTCAAGGATAATTCTGTTTAATACTTTTCCTGGCACTGATAGTAACATTAGTCCTCTATAATTTCTGCACTCTTGTAAATGTCCCTTTTTAGGCAAACCCATTCTGCTGGTATTTCCTCTCTCCCAGACTTTGCCAAGTAGTTTGTATAATATCTCTGTAGAGGAATCAATATCTGTTTTGATGGCCTCTGCTGGAATGACATCTGGGCCAGCTGCTTTTCCACCTTTCAGAAGCTTTATTCATAACCCTCCACTCCCAAACTGGAGCATAGGCCTTCAACAAACACATGCCAAGTCCTCCTGTCACGTGCCATCACCTCAAATTCTCTCCATGTTCTCCTCACCACCTTCACCTCCGTCTCCAGCTCTCCTCTCCAAGCGCCTCCCAGTCCACCTCTGCCTCTCTTGTCCTGGGGGTTCCAGAACAAGGACTGCCCTCCAATGCCATCAACAGGACTTCTCAGCGCGTGTCCTATCCATCGCCCTCCCCTCATCTCCTGTTCCACCGGCACCCGTCCAGCCCTTGTCACCAGCTCCATGCCGGCAACCCTGTCATACCACCCAATCCCTCTATTCTACGCAAGCACCCATCCATGAAAGTCTGTAGCTTTTTGGCCGCTGTCTCTGCCGTTCCCCATGTCTCCGAGCCACACAACAGGACCGACCTCACACCTGAGCCGAAGACTCTCATCCTCGCTTTGGATCCCATTTCTCCTGTTCTCCATACACTTCCCAACGCAATGAAAGATCCTCTTGCCCCCTGTATTCTCACTCTGATATCACCGTCTGTCCCTCCAACCCTGTCCATACTACCGCCAAGACATGCCTACGATTCCACATCCTGCACTGGTGTCCCCTCAAGCTCAACCCTGCCATCACTACCTGCATCTAATCTCACTACCTTTGTCCTTTCCCTGTGTATTTTCAGACCCAATTGCCGTGACCTCTCATTGAGTGTTTTCAATCTGCCCCGCATCTGATTACGGTCATGGGACAGAAGAGCCAAGTCATCAGCAAAATCCAGATCATCCAACTGCTTAGTCAGAGTCCACTGGATTCCATTTCTGTTGTGTGTTGTCGATGATCTCATAACCCAATCTATTGCCAGCAAGAAAAGAAATGGAGACAAGAGGCATCCCTGTCGCACTCCTGTTCCCATCCCAAACGGTTCCGCAAGCTGTCCCTCGTGAAGAACTCCGCATGCCATGTCCTCATATGTTTTCTTTATTAAATTAATGATCTTCAGGGGAACTCCATAATGCCTCATCAATTTCCAAAGTGATTCTCTGTCTACACTGTCAAATGCCTTTTCGTAGTCCACAAATCCGATGTATAGTGGTGAATTCCATTCCAGACTTTGTTCAACTATTATTCTCAAAGTGGCTATCTGGTCTGTACATGATCTGTTTTGTCGGAAACCTGCTTGTTCATCTCTCAGTTTCTTGTCTATGGACTCTTTTAATCTCTCAAGGATAATTCTGTTTAATACTTTTCCTGGCACTGATAGTAACATTATTCCTCTATAATTTGTGCACTCTTGCAAATTTCCCTTCTTAGGCAGCTTAACCAGATATCCTTCCTTCCATTCTACTGGTATCTCTTCCTTTTCCCAGACTTTACCAAATAATTTATATAACATCTCTGTAGCCGTGTCGATATCTGCTCCGATGGCCTCTGCCGGAATGCCATCAGGTCCAAACGCCCCTCCATGTCCTAGAAGCCCTATGGCTTTCCCTATTTTCTCCCTCGCTGGTCTTTCACTGTCAATCTGCAGCTCCTCCTCCGCTGGCCGGACGTCCGGCGGGTTTTGTGCAGCTGGTCTATTGAGAAGGTCCCCAAAATATTCTGTCCACCTCTTCATTTGCTCCCGTATATTGCTGAGCAGTTTCCCATTCTTGTCTTTTATGAGGCAACTTGTTTGCTTGTATTTCCCTGTTAGCTTCTTTGTGCTGCCACACAGTTCTCTCACATTTCCCCTGGCCGCAGCATCCTCTGCCCCCCCCCCCCCACTCCTCAATATACTTCCTCTTGTCTCTTTTGATACTTCTTTTTACTTCTTTGTTTGCTTCTGTGTATACTTCCTGAGCCTTGGCCTCGGAACCTCTGGCCTTGCCTGCACCCATATCTGCCCTCTTGTTTTTTCTGTCTTTTATCCCATTGATGGCCTCTGTTGCCATCCATGCCCTCTGTTATCTTTCCCCTTTCTCCAGCATTTCCTCACACGTCTCCTTCCATACAGTTTTGACCTGCTGCCAATAGTCTTCCATACTCCCTACATCCCCCAGCTGTTGGAGCACTTGGAATCCGTTAGATACTGTGACCGCAAACTTGTCTCTTGATTTCTTAGCTGTCCTACATTAAACTGTTGTCTATAATTTTGCATTGTTGCATATCTCTTGAGTTTCATTTCCACTTTGGCTATCAGAAGATGGTGATCCGATGCCACACCTGCCCCTCTATATACCCCTACATCCTGCAATGATGATCCAAACCTCTTGCCTATGCATATATGATCAATCTGATTTTCTGTTCTATGGTCTGGTGATATCCATGTTGCCTTGTGCATTCTCTTATGCGGAAATATGCCTCCTCCTATAGCCAGCTGATTTGAAGCACAGAAGTTTGCAAATAGTTCCCCATTTTCATTCATTATTCCTAGCCCATGTTTTCCCATGACTTCTTCAAATCCGGTGTTGACTGTACCTATCTTTGCATTCATGTCACCCATCAAAACTGTGATGTCTCTTCTTCTTACTTTATCCATAATTTCCTGTAGTCTAGTATAAAATGCTTCTTTCACAGACTCTTCTTTGTCATTAGTTGGTGCATAACATTGGATGACATTTACATGAATTTTCTTTTTAGCTGTTTTGAAAGTAGCTGTTATTATTCTGGGTCCAACAGCTTCCCATTCAATGAGTGCTTTCTGTGCTTCTTTAGATAGAAGCTTTATGGCTTTCTTTATTTCTTCTCTACTTGGTCATTCACAGCTGATTAGTAGCTCCTCTTTTGCTGGCTGGATGTCTGGGGGATTAGTTGGAGCTGGTCTATTGAGAAGTTCCTCAAAATGTTCAAATTTCTACAGTGGTCTGAACAAATGGACGTCACTTTAGGTCTATAATCTTTTATCTCAGCACCCTAAAACTGAAATATTCTGACAATTGATAGTTTCAATTGGCTACTTTTTTTAAAACCACAATTTGGACATTTTGAAACGATTTAGGGCAACTTTGGGCTATTTTTTAACACTGTTTCTGCAACTTTTTTGACAATTTGGACTACTTTTCTGACATGATTTGGGCGACATCTCATCATCATCTCAGCCCGTAACCCGTCATGGGTCATAGGGGTGCCATGGTGGAAGCATCAGCAGACAGGGTCCTCCACTGCTCTCTATCCTCAGCAATGCGTACAAGTGTGGAAAAACCGTGTCCTGCCCATTCTTTGATGTTATCAGCCCAGGATTTTCTCTGCCTTCCTCTTCTCCGTTTACCTTCGACTGTTCCCTGAAGGATCGTTTTCGAAAGGGAGTCATGACGAGTTACATGCCCAAACCAGGCAAGCTTTCGACGTTTCACTATTGACAAAAGTGGTTCTTGGTGGCCTGCATAGGTGTTTATCTTCTCTCTAACATAGACATTTGTTTTGTGCTCTTTATAGCAAATGCGCAAAATTCTTCTATAACATTTATGCTCGAAAGCCTGAATCCTTCGCTCCGTATCTGCAGTGAGTGTCCAGCCCTCACACCCATACAAGAGAATAGATAATACAAGTGATTTGTATAATTTGATCTTCACAGGAAAACTGATGTTACTTTTCCAGATCACATTCAACCTTGTCATGGCAGCTGAGGCCATCTCAAGTCTTGTCTTGATTTCTTTAATTGATCTTCCATCACTACATATAGTGGACCCGAGATATTTAAAGGTGTTAACTTCTTCTAACGTTTGCCCATTTAACGTAATGTTGGTCGGAACATGTTTCTTATGGCTATTCACCAATATCTTGCTTTTTTCTATATTAATTTCCATCCCATACGTTCTTGTTACTTTCTCCAGTCTAGAGGTAAGGTCTTGAAATTCTGATTCTGATCCAGCTATCAGATCAATATCATCAGCAAAATGTAGGTTGCACAGAGGTCGGCCTCCAATCGATATGGTTGATTTATAATCGTAGAGAGCCTCCTGCATAATATGTTCTAGATATATATTAAAGAGCACTGGTGACAGGATACATCCTTGGTGAACTCCTACATCTGAAAAACCTAAATAATCTGGTTTCCGAAACAAACCTGTCCTCAAAGATTTTGGATAAAAAGTTACAGACCTGTAGGGACAAGATCACAGCTGTAGGGACAAGATCACACCTGTAGGGACAAGATCACAGCTGTAGGGACAAGATCACACCTGTAGGGACAAGATCACAGCTGTAGGAACAAGATCACAGCTGTAGGGACAAGATCACAGCTGTAAGGACAAGATCACAGCTGTAGGGACAAGATCACAGCTGTATGAACAAGATCACAGCTGTAGAGACAAGATCACAGCTGTAGGGACAAGATCACAGCTGTAGGGACAAGATCACACCTGTAGGGACTAGATCACAGCTGTAGGGACAGATCACAGCTGTAGGGACAAGATCACAGCTGTAGGGACAAGATCACAGCTGTAGTGACAAGATCACAGCTGTAGAGACAAGATCACAGCTGTAGGGACAAGATCACAGCTGTAGGGACAAGATCACAGCTGTAGGGAGCAGGGTGAACAATCAGTCAAAGTTTGTGATAGTCTGGGCTGTTGGTGCTTCATAGTTCATAATGAACAAATAGATACCATGCCTGTCAACTTGTACAGGAAAGGGATCATGTGTACAGCACTTAAAAATTTGTGTCTGTGTACAGGTGTAAAAGCAGTCTGAACAGGTTGTTTTTTTCTGTAATTAGGTGTAAGATAAACACAGACACCTGCTGCAAAGAGTTTAAAGCATCTGTTGACATTTTTAAAGTTACAAAAGGTGTCTGTATTGCGTATAATGCAGCACATTCAAAATTTAAGGAATCAAGTTAATTTTAGCTAAAAATGTGTTTATTTTTTACTATTTTTAAATGATCTTCTGTATTACAAAAATGTCGGTATTTTTCTTACTTTGTAAGGTTTTTATTGGTATTGGGCAAAGGTTTGTAAAAACATGTACAGGCTTTATTGGTATGGCATACAGGATTTTATCTCAGGAGGCTGACAGGTATGGGATACTCTGACATAAATGTCCCATATAAATTATATTATAATTTTTATATTATAATGTTGAAACATGGCCACATACCTTTTCCATTTGTACGTAATACAAATGTTTACCGTAAGTATTTTGGTAAACAGATAATTAACACAACACTTCAATCTGCTATTCTATATAAATACATGTGTATGTATAAAAATATGTATATATTTGGGTGTGTGTGCATGGATGCATGCATACATGTAAATGTGTGTGTATGAAAAGGAATATGGTGATTTTTATAATGTTCATTTAATCAAAAAACGGTTCTTGTGCGTTAATTCACCGCTAAAATCAAATTGTGGAAATTTATTACCAAAACTGAGAACCGTACTTTTTCTTGACTGAAAAAGGTTGATTTCACATTGTGATTTGTTCCTCATGCATTCATAGTTGACACACTTACGACAGACCCGCCCTCGACCCCCTCCCCCCCCCGGCCCCCCCCCCCCGTATTTTAAGTTTATAAACTAATAAAACGGTATTGAATCAGTTCTACAAGTTAACGGTACACAGGAAACAAGGGAAGTTGCTGCCGTTGACTTCTCTAACTCAAGATCAGAGTCAGGTATCCATTTACAGCTGGTTAGACTGATGCGTGACACTCTGATCTTGAGTTAGAGAAGGCAACGGCAGCGAGGAAGGGAACAGGTGTCACGCATCAGTCTAACCAGCTGTAAATGGATACCTGACTCTGATCTTGAGTTAGAGAAGGCAACGGCAGCGAGGAAGGGAACAGGTGTCACGCATCAGTCTAACCAGCTGTAAATGGGTACCTGACTCTGATAGGGACTTGAAAGCTGCTGATGATGATGATGATTATGATGACTAGCAATTCCCTATACTTAAGGGTCTTTTATATTAGGACATGCGCCCTAATATAACCGACTAGGTTGAACGGGACGCGCCTCACCAAAACGAGACAAAACTGTAAAAAAAAAAAAGTTCGAGTAAGTTGTATTTTTTCCGGATTACAAAAAAAAAAAAAAAAAAAAAAAAAAAGGACGGACGGGGTGGGTAAGAGATTTGTGACGTCGCGTAAGACCGTTCGACAATATCCTGCTTGACATTGCAGAATTTTGGCCTCCTCTGTAAATTATGCAGCTACGAACGAACATGTGTATGTCCTGATATGTGCCAAGCTTCAGCGATCTTTGGTGATCTGTTCCCCTCACGGTCCTTTTCAGGGCCCACAAAACTGCACCTACCACGGTCCTTTTCAGGGCCCACAAAACTGCACCTACCACGGTCCTTTTCAGGGCCCACAAAACTGCACCTACCACAGTCCTTTTCAGGGCCCACAAAACCAACAAAACTGTACCCTGGCAAGAAAGCCTTTATTTGTTTTCACCGCTGGGTGTGGAGGGCTGGGTGGAGAGTTGGTCCCCTCCCTCACTATGCACTGACCCTTGTAAAATATTTACCTAATCAGAGCCGGATTAACGTAGTAGCAAAAGTAGCATATGTACGAGCCCCTTTCTTTTAGGGCCCCGCGCCAATAAATATGTACATCATTTTTTGGTCATCTTCTAATACGAGCGTTAAACCAATGATCTTGTGATGTATGCCATCTTTAGCGCCTTTTCATTTGATGTTACGAAATTGTGAGAGAAAGAGCATAACAGGGTGACTTAGTGTGACTCTTTATTACTTTTATCTTAACTGTTTGCGGACAGAAGCAGTCATTTTCTTTGGATTTGTTGAAAGCTTGTACACCTTCTTTTCTGCTTCTACCTACCGGTGGGTCTCCTTTCTACTGCATTATGTGCTGGCGGTAGTCATAATAAGTCCCATTTGCCCTTTGTGAAAAGACTGTCAGATACCAGGTGGTCCGCTTGGGCAGATGCGACAAAAACGTTTTCAAATGACCAGTGCTTCTCTGCCATCTTCTGACCAAGATTTGAATACAGCTTGTGCACTCTATGAATCCCTGCGGGGGTATATTCAAGCTATGCGGTCTACGAGACATGAGAAGGCGCTGAAGATGGATAGGATACACACTGAGCAAACTTGCTTATAGCTTTACCAGGCAGTCCTTCGGGACGCGCCTCGCCAAGACGAGGCAAACATTTTACATTAAAAATAATAAATAAACAATGACCCATGCTACAACCCCGGCCTGCGAAAATGCATAATAGACTAACCCGCAACCCCTAACTGCCAAATGTACAAACCCCGCCCGCAGGCGAAAAAAAAAATACTATTGTAAGATAAAAATGTAAGAAATAGTACGGTGCTCGAATTGGGCAATAAATTGCCAAAATATTAATTTGACGGTGAATTAACGCACAAGTACCCAAAAAACCAAACAAACAAACAAAATAAAAAATTTTTATGATGGACATATGAAGACAAAGAAGATAAGCTATTTGCATAAATTAATGTAAACCTTCAATTTGTAAACACAAAAACTAAATACAGATAATTGCTACAAGAGCAGTGGTTCCCAAACACTGTGTAATGACTACAGAGAGAATTTGCCATAACTTCTCACAGGCTGACATTGAGCTCTATGGGAATACATTTTTATAACCAAACAAAACTAAATTACAGCGGGCCACATAGTATGACAAACAAAGTCAAAACACAAAGACAGCTATTAATTCAATTGAAATTTCTCTTTTATCGGCTGCTTGTTTTCACTTTCATATAAATTAGCTTTTATTAATTATAATAACAAATATAATTTTTACACAAGAGCCAAAACCTTTTATGTATCATAAAATGAATCTAACTTCAAAATTTTGACACTGGAGAAAAAAGTTTGGGAACCACTGGAATTTTAGAGAAATAAAAGAGGAGATAAAGAGAAAAAAGTATGGTAACCACTGAAATTTTAGAGAAATAAAAGAGAAGATAAAGAGAAAAAAGTTTGGTAACCACTGAAATTTTAGAGAAATAAAAGAGAAGATATGCAGAAAAAAGTGGAGACCGAAGGGAATGGACATGCTCTAAGATAGTTCCTCTGACAATTTTGAACACCATAATCTACAGGAGAGAGAAAAAAATAAACTGTTGTTTTACATATTGACTGATATTAAGTTGTTTGCAATCACCTTCAAAAAAACTGTGCCCAGGACATGATTTACTGTACAGCAACAGTCAGTGAACTTTTACTTTGTTGCCTAACAGCTGGCAAGCCATCTCAGAATCATAGAAAAGATGAGCTGAAACGATTTACTGTCATAAGCTGCATTAGCAAAACTAAGGAGTACAAGGATGCCATAACAAAATATGAAGTGTTATGCTCATTTAATATTAACTTTGGACAGATGAGATAGCATACATTTGACTTCTGAAAATGTTATGACTGTAAACCTTATCTGAGTTAACCAAAGTCAATGAAGTTACAAAGATTCTTAATAACAAGAACTGTGCTCTATCTGATAAAGTACTACATTATTACTTTTATTACTGTGTAAAGATGATTACACTCAAGAAAAATTATGATCGTGATGATGATGACAGTAATAATTGTAGCAAAAGTGATAACATCTGATGATAAAAATCGTTAAAATAACAGTAGTGATAACAGTTGATGATAACAAGAGTCAAGATAACACTAGTAATAACAACACTAATAGTAAATGTGAGATGTGCAAGGTGAAACATATCAGATGATACCATCTTAAAGTGAAGAACATAAAAAACTGCAGGTGTCAGTAGATCACAGCAAGGTAGGTGAGAGACGGGACACAGTGGGTCACATAGTATCTTCTTACAGGTAAACTGTACACAGAGAACAAACAAATTGCATAGCCGTAGTGCAGGTACATTATATGTCTCATGAAAGTATAAACACATGCTCCACTCTTAGATGCAAATACAATGTATATGGTTCTTTTTTGGAAAAGCATTAACAACTATCATAACAGATTACAGTACATATGTCATGTCAGTATTCAGTATCTTACAAGCAGACTATTAAGAAATATTATTCATAAACAAAAGTATCTCCTTCCTCTAAACATACGTATATAATAGTTTAGAAACTTGACATTATGAACAATATCACATTGAGACTACTAACATTCAGCAACACAGGTCTCCAAGGTCAAGGATTTCTGAAGGCCAGAAGTAATGACAAACACAGACCTGGGGAAGATAACTCTAAACAAGCAAGTGGAGATAGACACTGAAGGAAACAGCCAATATAGCCAAATGTGCTTAATTGAAACGAATAGGGGAAAAGAAGAGTGGAAGGAGGCTAAAAAGTACCCGAAGAGGAATGAAAAAAGAAGAAGCAGTGGACACTGGAACCATATGGGCACAACTTAAGTAGCAGGCCAAACATAGAATAAGGGTGAGCGCAAGTTAGAGTAATAAGTTCCTTCAGGAACAAAAACAACAGAATATCAGATGTGTGTGCTTATTTATCTATTTTGAATGACAGAATAAAATTAGACATAGGTAGTACAGCTCTCTAACATCCATGTTTTTCCAGACCTGAAATTGGAGCAAAGAATAGTTATACTAACTTGCTACGCATCTCGTAAAAAGTGACAAAGGAGGGTTGGACATAGGACTGCCTACCCCCAACCTGTAGCAACTGTAAGCTACAAAAAAACCTCAACAAACAATAAGGAACACACGGGGAAGAGAACTGGCAACAGAAATGAAAATGATGAAGCAGACATAAAAAGATCTTGAGTTGATTGCACATGGCTGGGAATGTGTCTGCTGAAGGCCTATGATCCTTGTGGAGCAGAAGTATAATGAAGAAGTACAGCTCTGAAACACCCGTGAGTTACCGGGGCCAGAAAGGGGAGCAAAGAATAGTTACAATGTACCCTACCAAACATGTTGTAACAAGCGACTAAGGAGGGTTAGGCATGGGCTTGGTTACCCTATCCTTTTAAAACATGTTTACCACAAAAACTTCAACAAACACTATGGAAGAACCAGACAAGTGCCAGTAGTATGACAGATGAGAAGATGATGCTGGCGATGGATAGGAGATACATTGAGGAAACCTGTTGATAGCATTACAAGGCAGTCCTTGTTCTGGATTCCCCAGAGAAAGAGAGGCAGAGATAGACCCAAAAAAAAAAACACATGGAGAAGAGAACTGGAGACAGAAGTGAAAATGATGAGGAAAACATGGAAAGAATTTGAGCGGGTGGCACAGGACAGGAAGACTTGGCATGTGTTTGTTGAAGGCCTATGCTCCTTGGGGAGCTAAAGGGTATTGATTGATTGATTGATTGACAGCTCTGAAAAAATTCTGATTGCAGAAAATAAAAAAGAAACTGACTGCTAGGCAAATTATTTCAGACTCCTGCACCATGGCAACAACTGCTGTTTAACAGAAATTGGAAAACAACAAAACAAAACAAAACTAAGCATTGAATATAAACTAAGTGTAACTCTGAAACTATAATTTCTCCAAATACCGTCTTACTGTTTGTGTTTTACACAGCTCAGCACAGCGCAGCATTTATCTAATTAAACATTATGTAAGCTGCACGCAGATTTAAGGAAAGAAATGAACATGCTTCTCTTTCATAAAATGTGGATATGAAAACAGGGGCATGCTACATGTGTGCAGATCATAAGCTGTTGGTCACTTGTACTGATGACAAACTATATATGCAGGTACTGCAGGGTGATTGAAAAGTTACTTCCCATTTTTAAATTTTTATATTTTCATTTGTTTTAATTGGAGATACATGATACAAATGTGAAAACAAGGGGTAATGGCCTCGGTTTTACCAGTAAGTTTTAACTCTTTCATTCCAGAGTTATTTTGCACGCTGTGCCAGACTTTTTTTGTGGGCAGAATTTTATAGAGTGAAGTGTTCATCTTTCAGTCTAAATTTGTTTGTGAATTTTCCTTTGAACATGTACTTATTATATACCAAACTGTAGGGAAAGGGATAGAGAATTCAAATATATAATGTCTGTGGTAGTATTAACACAAGTATGTTCGGTATAATTTAATCATTTTGCATGTAAAATTGAAAAACGCTAAAAAGTTGACTGTAGAATACGATCTTACCAAAGACAAATTACTGTCGTAGACAATAAAACTTTCTTTTTAGTCTTCAAACGTCAAGTTAATCCATATACAAAGTAAAAAAAACATGCTTATGGCCAAAATTAGTAGATTTAGTGTTATTCGCACCAGTTTGTCCGTGGTTCTTTGTAAGAAAAAAATAAATTATGCAATCGTGCATTACGTAATTTTCAAACAAATAAATAAGAATAACGTCATATAAATACTTTTTTACTCTTGTTTAATGTTTTAATAGTATCCCTAGCTTCATCTTCTACCAAGAACTAGTGATTAGATGTTACGGTAGGTCTAGTTTTGTTGCTTTTTGATCGGCCAGAATATGACTACGCCCACTCATCAACTAAATCTAGTGTGTCTAGCTTTTCTGCATATATTCCGTATTTTGACAACAAACTGTGACTACCAAACAATCATCATCAATGTCAGCAATGTTTCAAAGTAGTTTGACACAATTATTTGCTTAGGAGACTTAGAAAATGTAAATATAAAGCGTGACATATTTCTCTAGCAAAAACAACGAAAAACGTAAACACGCGAATCTTCACAAAAATTGTGATAAAAACATCAAAACACGCACATGTGCTGATTAACTAAAGTCAAATTAGTTGTTTAAATAGTAGCGGAAGTCATTCTACGAGTTTTAATATATGAACTGTATTAAGCGGACGATTTTTAGGGTTTATTCGTGATAAACTAAAAACCACGCTCTGAGTGTTGCTGGGGCACGGCGTGTTGAATTTTGCAACGCTCAGAGCGTTGCTGTGGAGTCAAAGAGTTAATTTATATTTTTATATTTGCAGAGAAAAAAATGCAATAAAATAAAATAAAATGATGGTACATGAGAGAGCAAAAACCACTGCCAGTTATGAAACGATAAACTCTCATGCTGAGGCGTAATGTTAGTTGAAATAGCATCTCATGTAATAAAATAATAGTTAATTCCCTTTGTTGTGATGTTAGTTTCATATAAATTAGTTGGATAAGAATTAAGAAATAAACATTTAAAAATAGGAAGCAACCTTTCAGTCACTCTGTATATTCAGAACAGATGTTTTACACACCAAAGTTCATAGTGTGCATACATAAGAAGTGCTTATGAAAACTCACATCAAATCTCAGAATTAAAAGTTCATTTATTTCCATGTGTGTCAGATCCTAATATGATGATGGCAAGTGATTACAGCTTTAAAGAAATGATCAAATGTAATACAACAATGAAGCAGCAGTTCTATGTAGTTGTATGAAACAAACCCTCATGAACTTCACATGAACCCTGATGACTTAGGGTCACTTTGCTGGCCTTTTACCCAGGTTGTTACATAATACTGCTTATGAAATGTTTGTGTTACACCTGAGGAAATTATAACAATTATAATGTCCAAGAAGTCACACATATTCAGTATGTCTGATATATAGACCAAAATTTTTAGTTCTTGTAATTTTTATACATAAAGAATTCCATGGTTCGATGTAAGATGAGACAACACAGTGAGAGAAAAAACATGCACACAAAAGCTAAATGTGCTCACAAGATTGAAAGAGACCTTAGAAATCTCACAGTAAAATACAATCATTAACTAACTCTGATGGAACATTTGTGGCACATAAATGCAATTAGTTAACAAAGACAATTATTCTTCCTTTAAAAATAATACAAGGAAGTCATAATGGAATACAAGTCACACTCGGCTGTGAATAGTAGAGACTTGAAATGACATGGTCTGATATCCCAAAATTGTACCTTCAGACACAACCTTTCTAGGGCAAAATATTATGGAGTTTTCTCCTGCATTATCAAGGCACAAATTCTTGTCCATATGCAACACGTTCTCACTTGCCACACCAGTAATGCATTAAACAGCAGAACAACAACAACTAAAGTGAGAAGAGGTATTTTAAACTGAGAACAAGTCCATATAAAGTCACTGTCAAAAATGTCTGACGTAAGACAGCTGCAGTTTAAATTAACAGATCCTATGAACAAACTTTTTATGGGCCACTACTCATTGTTCTTTTGCAAGTGGTGTTGTTGTGATATGTCCTAATATTCACTGACATCAACTGCTTTTACCTCTTCATATGCAGCCCTGTCTTACATCAGCAAGAAGTGATCAAGTCATAGTTTTCAGACTGTGAACCAGCCATTGCAGACACGTATACTATCTTGTTCAACAAACTGAAAATTGGACAGACATATGTGTGTCCGTGTGGGGGAGAACAAACAAACAGTAGAACACGTACTCTAAAACTGTTCACTCTGTCCTTCTCCAACCCAGATGAGGGAGAAACTGTATGGTTACGAGAGAAGCCTGAGACAGACGGCTAGCTGTATAAGGGAGATAGATGTGGTTATATGTGAGCAAATGATGAAGAAGAAGAACTGACATCAATCACTTTTACTTAGTATTGACTGCTTTTAGATTACTGATAGATTACTTTGACTGCTTTTAGATTACTGATAGATTTACTTTGACTGGTTTTGGTGAGCATTCTCATTTTGGCATATTTATACACCCATTTCTCCTTTTAAAATGCACTAGACAACCTGAGATTACAAATGTCAGATGTACTGAAGTTCTAAAATGGGACATTCCAGTGTATATCACAATTATTTATTTTTGTACATAAAGAGTTCTGAGTGTCAAGTGAAAGAAGAAAGATGACAACCAAAAGGCCAACAAATATTTGGCACAGTTTATTTGATTCTAGTTAAGTCAGCAAACATTGAAATGAAAGAAATGGGAGGTTTTTATATACAGTGCAGTCTGGATAAGTAGAAGTTGCTAGAAACATTTAAAAAAAAATTACTTCTACTTACTCAATGGTATACATTTTATGGTTAGAATCACAAATAAAGCATGAAGTAATTATTTTAATTGCTGGTGTACCACTGCTTCAATTGCTAATTAACATGTCTGCATCTTTTTTTCAATTGTCAAAAGCAATTTAATGAAAGCATGAGTGTAGTGTTTAGCTATTTTCTAGTACTATAGCTGCCAGTGTCAAAACATTTGAAAGTCTAACTGTCCTAACTGACAAATCTCAAATCCTGTACTTTAATGTCAGAGCATAAAAGGATTATTAGAAAATCTGCATCACAAGCTATACTATACATTCAGTTTGAGAAACAAAGTCAAGATTTATTTTAAACTGCAGGACGCATATGCTGATGGTCACATGCAGCACTGCTGATCTATCATAAGCCATTTGTAAGAGTTATTTACTGCTGACCCAGGGCCTTTTCAAGATTTCTCTGACTGAGTATCCCTTTCAGTCATTACTGACCATAGGAAAATGCCTCCAAGACTATGTCTCGGCCGACGCGAGGTTGGGAGCCTGAGTAAAGAGCTCAAGCTGTTGCCCATGCAGCATGACCCACGAAGCTGGTGAATCCAGAGGAATGCTGTAGCTGATGCGGTTTGACACCAGATCACATATATATGCATATATGCAATACCTCATGTCTTTATGTTTACTATACCTCATATCCTTAGACAATTAGCTCCAATTGAAGCTGGAATTACCTTGGCTGCTGGTAGATGTTTTAGTTCTAGAATTGCCTGTTATCCATGTAGGATCATGTCATCTAAGGAACCTCGACTGATTTAATGAGCCATTCGAGGTTTCACCGTGAGACAGTGTGAACTTAGACATGCATGGCTTAATCTTTGAGACAAGCATATGACTACTGGCAGGACCAACCAGATAACTGTCCAGACAGATATGCATCTTCTTCAAGCTCTTGGGTGGGGAGGGAAGTTCCCTTTTCTCTGATATGAACTGTTTAATCTCATTGCCATATGATTTTCCTGGAAGAGCTTTATTTGCAGTACAGTGTGGTTATTTTCCCCCAGAGATAATCATTTACACCCTTGTGATGAATTAGTATAAAAGTTTACCACCCTAGTTTCTGGTGAATGACCAGGTGATACTTTAGCTTAGGTTTGAAGACACAGTCCAAATTTGATCGGGGACAGACAAAAATACCTTGACTTATCCACAATTGTAGTTAACATAAGTCAACATAACCAAAGTTTGTTTTGAACAAAGGAAAAGAAGACTATTGACTGGGACCTCCAGAACTGCAAAAATCAACTTATGTGAGTTAGAGTTAAGTGGACTGTACTGCATATAGGAAGTTGGTAGGTTACAAGAGGCAAAGAAGACAGAAAAACAAGAATCAACTGCATTTTCTCAAACACCTAACAGGAACAAAGGATGTTCAGATGCTTTGATATGTTTGCACTTTTACCCAGTAATTGAGATCAAAATATTTGAGTGATGGACAACTTGTTAATCAGGCACTCTTCTTCACTTAATTTTGAGCATTATAAAAATCCACACTACTTGCCAGTCATGCTTTCCTAGGTGTATAAGTTTAAGGTTTCCTCGGTTGCTTTCATTGTTGCCAGAATGGCTCAATAGTACAAAGGCACATCTTAATTACTCTGAAAACCATGTCACCCTTTGACTGTCAAAAAATGTTAGTATCTGAGAAAAATGTTCATAAATATTGACAGAAATCTCTGCACAGGAAAAAAAAAACCACACACACATGTGAGCACATGTACACGCACACACATATATAAAAGCTGCTAATGCCACACGAGAGACAAGTGAAGAACAAAGAAAACAGTACATTCATCATCATTTCTATTCATTCCACAAGGTATATAGTACTGTTACTGTTGCTTACCACTAATTTCTATTTTTGGCTGTCTTTTTTCAGCTGTTACCATTTCTTCTACTCTTCTACCATTTTTCTCCAGGCTCTCCTTAGTCTTTCATGCACCTCTTCATTTCCTATGTGTGTTCCAGTCAATGGCATGTTTGGTTACACAGTTTAGCTATTGTTTTCCCTGACAGTGTATGCTATCCATCTTCACTATCTCTTCAATATCTAGCTGCATTTGTTGCCACAGAGTTCTGTTTCACAAATCTGTATTTGTTATTTCATCTTGCCATTTGATATGGGGGAAGGCAAATGAGGCATCGATGGTGAATGTCTGAAATTTGTTGTAATACTCTTGGTGATATGCGACTATGATATAAAAATCTGTTCTACTCTTTAGTTCAGACTTTTCTGTTTTCTTGGTAATAAACTGCAGAGTTCCATACTAGTCTGAGGGAGATGAAAGCAACTCTGGCTTTATTTATTCTGATACTGATATCCTAGCTTGCTCCTTCCTCTTTGTCACTGTTACTTTGCAGGATTTTGAATAGGAAAATCATACCTTGATCAGATAACAATACTCAGAACCATCAGATGTGTAGTCAGATGAATGACGTAACCAGACCCCACAGTCTTTTATATTTGGACATGCAGCCTATTATAACTGACAGACCCTGTGTCTAGGATGAAAGGAGCCATGCCAAAACTAGACAAAATTTACTTTTTAAAAAACAGTCAGATGAATGATAAACATCCCTGTACATCAGCTTTATGGGCTTTGAAAAGGAATCTGACAGCATGGACTACTATATGGAAAATACTGAGCAACTTTGGAGTCCTAGCAACATATATTAAAATTAGTGAACTGGCAAGGACAAAATAATTCATCAGTTACATATAGAGGCTGAATAATCTGGCCACCTTGTTAGAATTAAACTGGCAAGCTCTGTGGGAATGTCAACAGCTTTAGTTTGACAACTGTTTTCCTTTTCTTTTTTTCTTTTTTAACATATTCAAGCTGATAGATGAGAATTTTCACATTAGATGATGAAGAAGAAGAAACCTTTCATGTTGGTAATACAATTAATCTTTGACATATACTGATAGAGACTAGCACCTATGGGTTTGCTCGGAATGCAATAATGTTGATTCTGTTCAACAATAACAACAATACAATCAATCTACTGAAAGGTCCCAATGACTGCTGTGATATTCCTAACAAATTTCTTATATCAGCTGAAATGGTCCAGGCTGAACCCAGAACCAAGCATCAAGAGTAACTGCTATATCAATAAATTTACTAGCTATGGAGAACTGATAGGCAGAGTGGATAGAGAGTTTTCTCACTGAGGCACAAGTTACCAGGTTTAAAACCTGGTAGTGCCACGACCCAGTCTATCCAGCTGCAAATAGGTACCCAAGTCTGCTCTTGAGTTAGGCAAGGCAAAGGCGGTTAGGAAGGGAACTGGTCACCCCTACCTCATAAAGCTGAGACCTAGTATAGTGAACACTTTACTCCCCTACAGCAGTATCTGCTATAGAACTACCTTTACCGTACTCTATATTTATGTTAGTCTAGATGTGATAAATGATGGTGCCATTGTGTACATTGATATGTCTGTATTTTGTGATGAGAGATCAGGATGGGGCTTCTCAGCTAGAGTAAAGGACAGGATCAGCGCTGAACGTAGCGGGGCTTACATGGCAACAATCTAAAGCATGACAGTGGAAATCAAGGCAGCTAGTGCAGCCCTAAGGTGGCTGTCTGAAACTTCATCATTTACAAAGACAGTTCTTGTGTCAGACTCTCAGTCCATGCTTCGGAAGGTCCAAAATGGATGGCTACGACATGAATGGAAAACCTCCATAGAAGCTACAAATCTTCAGGAACTGGTTGGGATCTACTGTCCTGGTCATGCAGAGGACACATCAACAGAAGAGCTGACAGACTAGCTTCAAGAGCACCCACAGTGGGTGCACTGAATATGGATAAGGGAGAGACAATGAGGACAATTAATGATTGCCTGTTAGAGAATGACACTGCAATCGATGAATCATCAAGGTTAAGACTGCTGGAATTTGGCATTAAATGTAAGACCAGCAGAGATGGACATATGAGAGGATGCATCCGGCGTGTATACAACCAGCTCGCAACAGGAACAATTAGCATTCATACCCTTCGACATTTGCTGAGGGAGACTGAGCACCTATGGGTCTGCCTGGAGTACAGTGATGTGGATTCTGATCAACAATAGCAATCAATAATTACTCTAAATTTATTCTCTACACTGGTTTAGTATACATATACACTGTGACAATATTCTCTGAGGCAAAAACAAACAATATAGAAGTACCATTCTCAGACAGTACAAGACTTCCATGCTTTCATGCACCAACTAATAAGTACACAGAACTATAACAAACTTCACGTTTAGCCATGATAAAAACACCGGTAAATTTGTCCCATCCACAATAGTGCAGTTTTTCACGTCATTAAATAAGAATGGAATGTTAACAGAATAGCAATTGGATTTTATAATAAAGTTATGGCATTTCCAATTTATGTACATATATCATGTGGCAATTCGTGCTCTTGTGGATATGGTAGTAAGGACATAATGTGCAACGGGAGAAACAAAACACACTGTGTCAGACACAAACCGGAGTTATTCCCTTGATTTGCAGCAGAGATCTTGATAAGCTGACATAATCTGGGCCAGTTTAGTAAGTAACAACATATTTCATAACAGCCCAACATATTTTAAACTGAATCCATTTGATATTATCTTAGGCTTGTCAAAGAAACTAAGTTTTAAAAACACACACATTGTTCACCAGCCAGGTAAAAGACATAACCGATAGTTATCATACAGGTCTAAAACATGAAAGATATGACATACCAAAGTTCATAGATACCACTTTCCAGAAGTTTCTTGTAACTGCCTGCCCAGTTCAGTGAAAAAAATTACTTGTTTAAAACATGGTGAAATTCTGGATAATAAAAATATCTTTTCCCCTACTTTCTCCCTTAAAGGTGCATTACTGCTTCAGCCACTTTAACCTCATGGAACCTGGGATGACCTTCAACCTTGTGAGACACTATGACCTCTGTAGATGATAATAAAACTGAAACAATGGAACAGTCCTGTTGAGAGGCCTGCATGACTTCCTTTAAAGCAGCAAACATGTTACGATTATCATAATATGGACATGTTAAAATATTTTCTAGATCTGTTTCTATAAAACCAAATACTAAAATATACATATTCACTATTAACTCTTAGTATACGAGATCAAATACCACGTTTTTACGAGCTAATTTCATGACTACCGTTACAGATTTTGCAATAAATAATTTATTTATAAAGATAACATAAAGTGTTATATATCAAAATGTGAAGAAATGAAACCCCTATATCATGCACGTAACTAAATTGTTCAGTGTTTTAAACATGCATTCACCTATACATTTTCGCTATTGACACGGAAACCGTCTCGGCCTTTTAGAAAGGCCGGCCGTAAAACGGGGATCGATCATCGGCCTTTCTAAAAGGCCGCTCGTATACTAAGAGTTAATAAAAACATATTTTCTGACTACTGCCCACACAAACCAGGCCTAGTTTTGACTATATCTAGTATATGCTTCATTTTTCTACACAACAAATAATATTTTAATAGTTTAATTAGAATAAACTTGCAAATTAAATATCGAACAAAAAAAACAGTAATGACATCAATAGACATATGCAATCAAATAATAACAAAATAATGAAAGTACCAAAGATACCAGACTTTACTGGGAACCTTTAGGAGCTTGTCTCCACTTGCCAATGTGTAGTATATATCATATCACATGTGTTCAACTTACAATTCAAAATGGGCCAGAAATTGGCTCTCACAAGATATTATACACAATTAATTACCCATGCTCCAGTTCCTCACAGGTCAAACTCAATGCAGATCAAAATCACTGCTAGACAAACCCACTGTAGGAAGTCTAAACTATGACAAAGTTGGCCTGTAAATGGTGGTACACTCCATGTCCATATTATAATGATTGAGCTGACAGTGCCATCTGAATTCAGATTAGATGAGCAGCACTCATTCAAAATGGCTAAATATAATAATCTGGTTAAGGAGTGGAGATAAGATGTGTTTGCAGCTCAAGATATAAAAGTATGGTGCAAGAGGCCTGGTGGCTGCCTCAGTGTATGATCTACTGAAACAGTTGGGCCTGAAAGGGCAGTCAAGAAAAAAGGCACTTAAAAAGTTTGGCAAAACTGCAGAAAGGGTATTGTGCTGGCTATGGAACAGCCGCAGTGGGTTATGGAATTCAGGACAGAAATTTGTATACAACAAAACTGTTACTTCCGTAACTGCATCAAGTTGGCAGAATAAATAAAAATAGGAGTAAATTTGGAAGTTGCAACCAAGGTGTAGTGGGTTCAACTCTCAGTGAAGGTGGGGGAAAACTAAAAGATAAGAGGTTCACATTTGGGAATCATGACTCAAGTGGGCCCACCTCCCCTATTTTCCATGATGAGAGAGAGAGGAAGGGCAGAATGTCAGACGGGCCTGCGTGCCCAATTCTTAACCCTTTGAAAATAAAGTTCGTTCGTTCCTCACATTGTAAAGGAGATAAAATGGTTGAAACACTTGTGTGAAGTTGAGAACCGCTTCTGAAGTTCAGATCAACTCCAGTTGGTATGCTCTTGACAGAGTTTCCTGACACCATAACCTGTGATGATCTGGCCTATGAAGAACTGAGCAAAGTAAATCTGGGAATGATGTAGCAGTTGACACACCTGAATGTCACAAGGGAGACTATGGCTTTCTCTCCCTCCTTTGAGGGACATGAAACTTCAAAATGTGACAGATCTGACAAGTCAGCAGTGTCCTTATACTGTCAAAGTAATAATACTTTCACTCTCATATATATGATCTCACCTGTGCTTTCACTCTCATATATATGATCTCACCTGTGCAGTTCCCAGGGGTCTCTGAGAAGACAAAGATGGAATGGGACCACGGCTCCCTCAGGCATGCTGTAAGCAGCCACTAGCACACTGTTGTGCATATGGCTGGCAACATCAGTATGTAAAACATATTGCTACAGGACTCACTAGTGCACGAGCATATGCATGCTTTGATGCAGGCTTCCTGCAAAAGGGACTTGGGGGGGGGGGGGGGGGGGGGGGGCAGCAGGAGAGGATTCATCATGCTTCAAAGGAGCGAAATGGGAAATAATGATATATAATCTATAAAAGTATACTCACTCTGTTAGGCTGGGTGCAGACGAGCGTTTTCTTGCTGCGCGTATCTCGCACGGTTTTTTGACCGAATCGCAGGGTAGTGCAGACGAGCGTATTTTTGCCGTGACCTCGCGCCTAAAAATAGATTTCCAGACTGGCACTTCCGCAGTTCAGATATGAATTTCGTGGAATTAGCATGTCTGTCGTTGCTTGTAGTATGAGCACGCAGGAAAAAACGACAAAAAAGACGATTCTGGGTGCATCCACCGTAGCCAGCGGCTACTAAAGGGACAGTTTCACAAAATAAACGAGGATCTACGAAGTGACCCTGCAAAACGTTTTGGTTACTTTAGAATGTCCATAAATTCATTTGACAAACTGCTTTCAATTGTGGGTCAGCTGATTACAAAGCAAACTACAGTGATGCGAAAACCTGTTAGTCCAGAGGAAAGATTGGCTGTGACTCTTAGGTAAGTTTTTATAAAACCTTTTTGACTGCATGAGAAATTTGATTATGTTTTGACTTTATTGAGTATTTAGGATGATAGAAGAAAAGAAAAAGGTTTATATTTTTTCTTCACAAATCCTTCGCCAAACTTTTTACCGAAACCACACCTGGCTTGCTGGCTAGTAATGATAACGAAGCACAGACAGTACCCAGCTGAGTGAGAGAGAGAAAGGTGCAGAGAGTAAACGCATTGTCCATTGACCCTGATTGTCCATTGACCCTGAACTTAGAGATGCTGACCTATCTGTATATTATGCCAGGAGGCTGTGTTCTTGGCAATCCCCTCCCCCAACACACTACCAAAATCTGGTCAAGAATATGCTGTTTGGCGTACTTTTCAGTGACAAAAAATAAAATAAATATAGTGCTAATTTAATCACTGTTTTGAGATTCATTGGAGCCTGAAATATTGTAGCTGCCAGATGACCACATTGACGAGGATGATGTAGCAGGTCCAGGGCGCAACTGCTGTTGAAGCAGCACAGTTGGCTGTACTTGTTTGCGTGGCTCTGGATAATGTGATGGAAGGCTTGCCCGTTTTTGAACTTCCTCTTAGGCCTTTTGAATGACATTCATTATGTTAATGCGCACCCACATTTTATCCTGCTGGTCAAAACTCTTTAGTGCTGGCAGAAGAGACAGTTAAAAACTGCTTATCGTCACCATCTTTATCACCTGATGTTGCCGCCTGCTTTTCCAGCAAGTGAATCAAGTGTTTTTCAAAGGATGAACTCCTCTCTGTTTTTTCCCTATGTTTCTCTGCAAGAGAAGACTCCTGCACAGTTGATGGACTTGCTATTTCGCTCTCCATCACTAAAGAGTTTTCCTCACTAGGTTCGTCATCAACATTAAGTGGCGACAATGAGGATGTTGTTGGTCGCTGTTGCAGCGTGGGGAGCAAAAACTTCAGTTGCTCAAAATATACATATTTTCTTTTTTTAGTGGATCTACCAGATCCAGAAGGATTTTTCTGCTCCGCTGAAATTTCCCTTCGGAACGAATCCTTTAAAGATTTCCATCGTTTTTGCACTTCATTACCTGAAAAAAATTGACATCAAAATATAAAAATATTGACCGTGCTATATAACTGTAATGTCAACATATATGTTTAATTTAATAAAAAATGTTAAAATTGGTATTTTATACAATTTATGCACAGGATCTTGTTATGTACCCTTTTAGGTTCCTGGCTACAGGTAACAGCTTTGCTTCCATTCACTTTGAATATCTGCTGGGACAAACATTGGCTGCCTAGTGAAAGAGACATGTGAGGCACTTTGGGAGTCCTTGCTTCCAATATACTTGAAGCAAAAGACAACAGAAGAATGGGAAGAAGTGGCTAACCAGTTCTACAGAAACACAAAGTTTCCAAACTGTGTTGGTGCAATAGATGGTAAACATGTTCGCATTAGAAATGTACAGCACTCTGGTTCAATGAACTTTAATTACAAACATTTCTTTTCCATTGTGCTTCTTGGTCTTGTTGATGCTGACTACTGTTTCACAGCTATCGATGTGGGTGCTTATGGGAAAAGTAGTGGTTCTAATGTGTTCAAAAACTCAGTTTTGGGCCAAAAAGTGGATAAAAACAAAATGAATTTTCCTCCACCTAAACAGCTACCCAATGATGACAATGGGACCCCTATGCCATTTGTGATTGTTGGAGATGAGGTGTTTGCACTATCTGCAAGGGTCATCCGGCCATATCCACAAAAAAACCTTACCTTGAAAAAAAAAGTATTCAATTATAGGTTAACTAGTGCAAGAAGAATGGTAGAGTGCACGTTTGGAATCATGGCCAATAAATGGTGCATCTTCCATAAAGCTATGGAAGTCGACTTTGCACAGTTGATTACCCAAACATGCTGTGTATTACATAATTTTGTGAGAAACGAAGATGGTTTTAATTTTGAGGATACTCTCGACTCTGGAGTGTTAAATATTTTTTTCGAGTGCCCATTTTTTGGACAACATTCCTCAGCATTGGAGTGAATTACATGTCATTTTAAAGATAAAAGAATGTACTATTACAATAAACACCGGTTGTAACTCTAATAGAGGTTGGAGCCCTCCGATGGCCGAGGAACTTTAGCTTGGAGTCCCATCTCTATCAAAATCACAACAATTAAGAGAGTAGATCTATAGTCAGTTTCTATCCTATTCAGCCGTTCGAGATGTATCATTTTTTGTTCTTCAAGTTGCCACGGGTTTTACACGATTTGGTAACTAACCCAAAACGGTGAAAAATATGAACATAATATCAATTTTCCAGTGTTCTACAACAACCATGCTTTGGGAATTTGTTTTCCGGTGGCAACTTAAAATCTCGAACCAGATCAGAGAGTGTTTCAGTACATTTTTCATTCGTTTTATTACTAAAATTAGATTGGCGCTCTGAGCGGCTTGCGGTCCAAATGTGATTATTTTGTGAGCCGCTGACAGCTGCTTGCGGTAGTTAATGTGTTAAGTATATGGCTGCCAGCCAGTTACTTAAGTTGCTGTATGACATGGTTGTTAACTAACCATGAATGTTAATAAATAAATATTGCACACTACAGAGTATGAGTTATTAATTAACAATAATTTACCAGGTTAAAAAGGTTTAAACACAGAGTGTATTAAAAAAATTAATTACCTTTCTGTCCTTTCTCCTGTGCCTCAAAATTTTCCCATCCTGAATATAGGGCTCTGTAGACTTCTTCCCACAATTTGATTTTTAGGATTCTATTACTATATTCTGGAAGCGCCGAGTTGTAAAGACCTGGCCTTTTTCCAACTTCAATTATTAACCTTTCGGATTCGAAATAACTCATTTTCACGCAAATGTTCTTGATAAATCAAAATTCAGAATAGAAATGCCAGGACAGTGTACAACGCAAGTTCGTCTGCTAACATACTTGGTCACGTGATAAAGTTCAAGGTTATATAGCCCAACCATGTATAAACGCTGGCGATACGCGAAGAAAATGGAACCAGTTGCATTGTTTTCTACGCAGCAGGAAAAACCTCGCTCGTCTGTCTGCTTTCTCTAAATCTCTACTGTTTCATTTTCCACGTGCGAGATACGCGCAGCAAGAAAACGCTTGTCTGCACCCAGACTAAGGGGCCTATATAAATGTCAGGTTATTAATTTAACTTTGTTTTGTCATAAATCAATCCCACCCGCAGATAAAAAAAAGAAAGAAAAAAGGAGAAAAGAAAAAAATGTCAATACACAACACATGAACTTAATCAGTCATGGTTTTATTAAACAGTGATTTGGCTGTATTCACACAGTCATGGTTTTAATAAACAGTGATTTGGCTGTATTCACACAAACAGTTATGAAAACAAAGAACAATAAGTAGTTCACCTTATTTTATGATTGCAGGCAACAGATATTCATCACTGATTCCTCTGCCTAGTCATACACATTAAGTTATCTGTCCAAGCAATCATGCCGTTTTGTGTTCATATATAAATACTGTATTATTTTGAAATACTGAATTTTGTTTAGCAAGTCACTACTACACAAAACAATTCCACATTTGAAAAAAAGGTCATTATTAATGCAGTAAGCCTGATACTGGCGGAAAAAATAAAAAAGAAACATATTTGCCCAGGCTATTTTTGCATTTTACTCAGGCATCCAAAATTGTAATGTCTTTCTTTTTTACACCTGCACTAGTATTGATCCCACTCTAGTTTTCACACTGCTAAGTAAATATGAGCTCTTCTCTGTAATGTTCTCACTTCCGCTTTTAGAGTTACAGTTTGTTAGGTGCCATGTTGGACTTGCGGTTACAACTACCTCTGGCATGCTGTCATACCTAGGATCTTATGTGTTAGCAAATTCAAAAATTCAGGTGTCTCAAAGCTTCTGAAATTTCTGGTAAGTAATATTGACATTAGTAAATGCTGCACTTAAAAGGAGTGGAATACTTTTTTTTGGGTGAAACTGTTGATATATCTGGTAAGGAAAAGATTTTTGATAATAAAATAAAACACACAGACATACAAAATGCTGTAAATCATGCTTTCCACATTTATACAAGTCATAATAACTTTAAAAAATAATAATAATCAGGTTCCACTGAGATTTAAACTTGGATTGCTGGATTCAGAGTCCAGAGTGCTAAACATTACACCATGGAACCCCATTCAATATGGCAGCAAAACATGGATAACCTGTGCTAAGCAAGAAAGAAGGCTCAGTACCTTCAATCTATTGTGCCTACACCACATCCTCGGCATTTCATTTAAGGACACAGTGACGAATATCGAGGCATTGTCCCGTGCTGGCCTTCAAAGCATGAATACACTGCTTAGACAGCACAGACTACGCTGGCTTGGCCATGTCCACTGCATGGATGATGGTCACATCCTGATAGATATCTTTTATGGACAACTGGCAGATGGCAAAAGAACAGTTGGACATCCACAGCTGAAGTTCAAAGATGTGTGCAAAAGAGACATGAGGGCACTGGACATAAATCAAGCAACATGGGAGGATAAAGCTGCTGATCGCACCAAGTGGCAATACTCTGTACGGCGCCACCACAGATTGGGCAGAAAGAAGCTCTCACGGCAAGCAGATGAGGAGAAAACGTAGAAAGGAACACCAGGAAAATAAGTAGCTGAGGGCTGTTACCTAAGAGGCGCATCCCACAGTCAGTTATGACTGAAGGGGCTATTATTATTATAATAACTTTAAGCTTCTGTGTTCCCTGAATATAACAGAAAGGAAATTATAGTGTAACAGTCCATTGACCTTTACCACCCGTTGCAGAAATTTGTTAAAAAAACCGTAGGAATTTTCAACTTAACTCCTTCTATCCCAGGCAGTTTTTAGATTTTACCAAAGCACCAAAATGGGATCCAAAATTTTTTTAAATATGTTATATTTTAAAACAAGCAGTAAATTTATACTTTTACGAGAACATCCCTTGTAATATATATAAAACCATTCTAAATTGACAGAAGAATCTATTCAAGTGTTGTTACATCTTGAATGCAGCAATAATGTTTTAAATCATGGTAAAGTGCAGGCTTGAGGAAACTAACCATACAAAATGCGCTCATTAGGTAACCGGGGGGGGGGGGGGGGGGGGGGGGGATAATGTACCACATCATGGCGTGCTACACAGTTTACGAGGTAGAAAGAGTTAAACAGTTTTCAGTCAGAAAGTATATATGGTCTCCTCCATTTTCTTTTCCCTACCTCTAAATTCAAGCCACTGAAACTCAATGAGATTTATAATAGCAACAGGTGATAAAATGAGTGTCGTTATTACAATTCTGGCATGTATATAATTTTTACAAGAAACACATGTATATGAATTACAACATGGGTGAGTTAAAAAATGTCATGAGAATTAACAACCTTGTTTCTATCACAATTTGCAGTTCATTGAAAAAAAAAATGGTACAAAAAATAATTTTAACTCTAAAAGTCAACACTATATTGTTCACATCAACGGGAACAGGTGAAGTTGGAATGAATGGTCATGCACATTGAGTTGAGCCGCCCTGTCACAGTTTGGCTTATGTCATACTGCTGTCTCCTGATCCTCTGACTGTACAAGTTGAAAGTGTTCTTGGTCTGAAATGTCGGAAAAAAAATAAAAAAATAAGGGTATCTTCTAGTGGCTTGTAGTAAAATTACTCTTGACAGAAAATATTCTGACATCAGGTGGTCACTCAAACATGTTGTTGTTGTTATCAGAATCAACATCACTGTACTCTGGGCAAACCCATAGGTGCTAAGCCTCCTTCAGCAAATGTCAAAGGGTATGAATGCTAAATGTTCCTAGCTCGCTGGTTGTATACACTATACATGGCGGATACAACCTCTCATACATCCATCCCTGCTAGACTTAAGTTTGATGCCTGATTCCAACAGTCTTAACCTGGTTGATCATCACTTGCGAGTCCTTCTCTAACAGGTGATCATCAATTGTGCTTAGTATCTCTCTTTTATCCATATCCAGTGTCCCCACTATAAGTGCTCTTGAAGCTAATCTGTCAGCTCTCTCACAGCTATATACCCTTGCATGACCAGCACAGTAGATCCACGCCAGTTCCTGAAGACTCGAAGCTTCTAAGGATGTTTTTCATTAATGCCATAGCCACCCATCTTGGACCTTCTGAAGCATGAACTGAAAGTCTGGCACAATAACTGCCTAGGTTGCCTCAGTATTTGATGAGGTTATGCAGAAATGCACAATAATACTCACTCTCTAAATAGGCTGCCAGTTCCTTGTCCTCTGCTTTTAATGCTTGCTGTCGAGGTGACTGTCCCTGAAAGTCTGTCCTAGTTAAAGATGCCCCTGCTGCCACCAGCATGTGACAGATGGTCCTCCTTTGGTACCATGCTGCTTTGTGGAGAGCTGTCTGACCTCTGTGGAGAAGAAAACTGGAGTGTGATAAGACGGCAAGTGACAAAGTAAACTAAAGACAGCAGTGGGCAAAGTAATAGAGCAAACCTTGGGGTACTATGCAATCTGTAAAAAATGAAAACACATTTATTCAGAGAGAAAATTAGAGAGATAATAGAGATGCTAAATATTGCTCTTATCGCTCTCTATCTCTGTTACACCCTTTCAATCTCTTAGAATCCTTGTTCACACTGTTTCCTCACTCAGCATTTGTTTCATGCCTTTGTTTACTTCAAATGTGTCTAGTAATCATTCCTTATAGTAGAGTGTAGCATGGCAAAATGGTTAGAGTGCTTGCTTCTTGAGGCAAAGTTACTGCATTTGAAAAGCCAAAATTTGCTTATTTCAAGGACACAGAGGCAGTTTAACTGAGATAATGACACAATAATTGGACTGAGATAATTAAAAGATATAGTGAGATTAAGAGAAGACAGAGAGTGAAACTGAGATACTGATGTAGTGAGGCGGAGAGAACAAGAGAGATAGTAAGACTGAGATAATGGCAGAGATAGTAGTGGTATTAAGATAATGTGAGATAGTAAGACTGAGATAATGACAGAGATGGTGGTGGGATTAAGATAATGTGAGATAGTAAGACTGAGATAATGACAGAGATGGTGGTGGGATTAAGATAATGTGAGATAGTAGGACTGAGATAATGACAGAGATGGTGGTGGGATTAAGATAATGTGAGATAGTAGGACTGAGATAATGACAGAGATGGTGGTGGGATTAAGATAATGTGAGATAGTAGGACTGAGATAATGACAGAGATGGATTAACTCTTGGGATTATGAGATAATGTGAGATAGTAGGACTGAAATAATGACAGAGATATAGGTTTCATTTCTTCACATTTTGTATAACACTTTATGTTATCTTTATAGATAAAATTTGTGAGATCATAAGGACTTTCTAAAAGACGCACGTGATTAAGATAATGTGAGATAGTAGGACTGAAATAATGACAGAGATGGTGGTGGGATTAAGATAATGTGAGATAGTAGGACTGAAATAATGACAGAGATGGTGGTGGGATTAAGATAATGAGAGATAGTAGGACTGAAGTAATGACAGAGATGGTGGTGGGATGGTGGTTTAATTAAGATAATAGTGAGAGATAATGACAAAGAGATAGTAGTGGGATTGAATGTGAGATAGTAATGACAGAGATGGTGGTGGGATTAAGATAATGAGAGATAGTAGGACTGAAGTAATGACAGAGATGGTGGGACTGAGATAATGACAGAGATGGTGGTGGGATTAAGATAATGTGAGATAGTAAGACTGAGATAATGACAGAGATAGTAGTGGGATTAAGATAATGTGAGATAGTAGGACTGAGATAATGACAGAGATGGTGGTGGGATTAAGATAATGTGAGATAGTAGGACTGAGATAATGACAGAGATGGTGGGACTGAGATAATGACAGAGATGGTGGTGGGATTAAGATAATGTGAGATAGTAGGACTGAGATAATGACAGAGATGGTGGTGGGATTAAGATAATGTGAGATAGTAGGACTGAAATAATGACAGAGATGGTGGTGGGATTAAGATAATGAGAGATAGTAGGACTGAGATAATGACAGAGATGGTCCGGCTGAGATATGAAAGAGATAGTAGTGGCATTAAGATAATGTATGATAGTAAGACTGAGATAATGACAGAGATGGTGGTGAAAATAAGATAATGAGAGATAGTAGGACTGAGATAATGACAGAGATGGTGGTGGGATTAAGATAATGTGAGATAGTAGGACTGAAATAATGACAGAGATAGTAGTGGGATTAAGATAATGTGAGATAATGGGACTGAGATGCTGATATAGTGAGGTGGAGAGAACAAGAGAGATAGTAACACTGAGATAATGGCAGAGATAGTAGTGGGATTAAGATAATGTGAGATAATGGGACTGAGATGCTGATATAGTGAGGTGGAGAGAACAAGAGAGATAGTAGGACTGAGATAATGACAAAGATGGTGGTGGGATTAAGATAATGTGAGATAGTAAGACTGAGATAATGACAAAGTTGGTGGTGGGATTAAGATAATGAGAGATAGTAGGACTGAGATAATGACAAAGTTGGTGGTGGGATTAAGATAATGAGAGATAGTAGGACTGAAGTAATGACAGAGATGGTGGGACTGAGATAATGACAGAGATGGTGGTGGGATTAAGATAATGTGAGATAGTAAGACTGAGATAATGACAGAGATAGTAGTGGGATTAAGATAATGTGAGATAGTAGGACTGAGATAATGACAGAGATGGTCCGGCTGAGATATGAAAGAGATAGTAGTGGCATTAAGATAATGTATGATAGTAAGACTGAGATAATGACAGAGATGGTGGTGGGATTAAGATAATGTGAGATAGTAAGACTGAGATAATGACAGAGATGGTGGTGGGATTAAGATAATGTGAGATAGTAAGACTGAGATAATGACAGAGATAGTAGTGGGAATAAGATAATGAGAGATAGTAGGACTGAAATAATGACAGAGATGGTCCGGCTGAGATATGAAAGAGATAGTAGTGGCATTAAGATAATGTATGATAGTAAGACTGAGATAATGACAGAGATGGTGGTGGGATTAAGATAATGTGAGATAGTAGGACTGAGATAATGACAGAGATGGTGGTGGGATTAAGATAATGTGAGATATTGGGACTGAGATGCTGATATAGTGAGGCGGTGAGAACAAGAGAGATAGTAAGATTGAAATAATGCCAGAGATAGTAGTGAAACTGAGATAATGACAGAGATAGTAGTGAAACTGAGATAATGACAGAGATAGTGGGACTGAGATGCTGATATAGTCAGGTTGAGAGAACAAGAGTGATAGTAAGATTTAAATAATGACAGAGAGTGGGACTAAGATAATGACAGATATTGAGAGAGATGCTGACAATGCCAAAGATGGTGCTGTGATAATGACAGAGACATTATCACTGAGATATTGACATAGAGAGTTACACTGACAGAACAAGAAAGATAGTGAGACTGAGACAAGGCCAGAGACAGAGCGACTGAGATAATGACAGATGCTGAGTGATTGGTAACAAAATATTACTCAGTACAGTGAGAAACAATCATAAAGAAGCATTCCTGACTTACTTTTCATGTTCCACCATGTCCAATATAACTGGAGGGGCTGTCAGGCAGAATAAAAAATGATCACAATAATGAATATGAAATACTCATGTTAATATAATATTAATAATGTTTGCATGAAAGGTGACACAACTGCTTTCATTTTCCCTTAGCCTGCCAAATTATTTATTTCCTATTTCCCTTGGGAAAACAATTCAATATTTTTAATCTTTCCTTCAATTGTATGCAGTTACTTCAGTTCCCTTTATGTTTCATATCTTTCATCTTCCATCTCGCCACTTTTCTCTCTCGCCCTGTTACTCTTCAGTTTCTTGCAGATTCACATATTAATGTGCACTTCCATTTCTTTTCAGGGTCGATCTTTGAGCTCCATGTGAAGCATAGATCTTCAATCAGTGTCTTTTACATCTCTTTGTGTGGTTTTCAAGGTGATGACCACCTCAGTTGCCTTAGCTATCTCAGGCTTTTACATCTCTTAGTTTAACCACCTCAGCCTTTGACATCATTTAGCTTAACCATCTCAGCCTTTTGAACTATTTAGCTTAATCACATCAGTCTGTTACACCACTTAGTTTAACAATCTCAGCCTTAGACACCACTTGGTTTAACCATCTCAGTCTGTTGCACCACTTAACTTAACCATTTGTAATGTTGGTCTAAACTTCTTGTTTATGCATGCATGACCAGTCTGATCTTCTATCTTATGGGGGGGTGGGTGTAAAGGTTCCCATGTCAAGCCTATTGAGGCATATTGGGAATACGGTGTTAGGCCCGTATTTTCGACCATCAGCGCACTAGGGGTGATGTGGTCAGCATCACGCCGGCTGCCTTAACCTTCCCAGAGTTGTTCTGGTACCCAATTCATGAGGCTTTGTTGACCCCTGAGCCGTTTGCGGTCTAAAAAATCCCCCCTCAACTGGGGATCTTCTATCTTATGCTCTGGTAATATCCCTGTTGCTTTATGTATTTAAAAAAAAAAAAAAAGTAAAAACATGCCTCCTCCTATAGCAAGTTGATCTGAAGCACAGAAGCTATAGATATTTCTTTATTTTCATTCAGTGTCTCAACAACTGTACAACAAGCCTGATGTTCAACTGTACGACAAGCCTGATGTTCAACTGTACGACAAGCCTGATGTTCAACTGTACGACAAGCCTGATGTTCAACTGTACGACAAGCCTGATGTTGCAGTGGTCCTTCTCTTTCTTTGTCTCTTCTGATACCCCCGGGAACTAAACGTGGCAACAGTATGTTGTCTCTTTCATTTCTTTCTCTCATGCCACATACAAAATCATCCATCTTTTTTATTCAGTATCAGCTTTTCTACTGAAGTCTCTAAGCAGTTTCTGTTGGGCTATAGCTCTCTCTTGTCTGTGTCTCCACTGGTACAGCATAATTTATTTAAATAATATAGAACATATTAAATCCTAATAGTCTAATAACAGGACTCTGTAAAGTCTTACCATTGTCAATTAGAAACTTGACAACATCCTTATGTCCAAACCTGGCAGCATGGTGAAGAGCGGTCATTCCATACTGGTCTGTGGCTAACAAGTTTGCTCCCTTGTGATTGAGCTCTGCAATCTGAAAACAGTACAAGAAACTAACAACTTTATAAACACGTGCACAGTAACAAGTTTCACTCTCAAATATTCCTCTTTTTTTAAAGGCCATGCTCTCTGGCTTAGATGATCTGTCTCTCTAAAATTTCCAGTCCATAACTGTGCTTTTAATTACGTCACTGACTTACTATTCATTCATTAATCACCCATCAGCTTCCTAAGGAGCATATACTGTCAACAAATGTATACCAAGCCATCTTGTCATGTTCCATTAGTTCAATGTCTTTCACATGTTCCATTAGTTCAATGTCTTTCACATGTTTTCTTCCTTGTCATGTTCCATTAGTTCAATGTCTTTCACATGTTCCATTAGTTCAATGTCTTTCACATGTTTTCTTCCTTGTCATGTTCCATTAGTTCAATGTCTTTCACATGTTTTCTTCCTTGTCATTTCTGTCTCCAGGTCTCCTCTCCATACATTTTTTTGTCTACGTCTGCTTCTCTTATGCTCGGGATTCTAGAACAAGGACTGCCTTGTAATGCTATCAACAGATTTCCTCAGTGTGTGTCCTACCAATTTCCAGCATCTTCTTCTCATCTCTTGTTCAACTGGCACTTGTCTTGAGTTCCACAATGGTGACCTTGTTGACTTTTACAATGACATGTTGTTAAACTGTCCAGTTTTTTCTCCCTTTGTTGCTCTCATTCTCTGTTCCCATCATAATTTGCACGTTATCATAATCCTTTCTTATAACATACCAAATAAAAGCAGAATGTTTTATTTAAGGATACTGTTTCACACCAGCTGATAAATTTAACTCTTTCTGTCCCAGAAAGTCTTTAGGTTTAACCCAGCCACCAAAACGGATACAGAATTTTTCTGCCACACCTGAGAAAATATCTTGTAATATATGAGAAAATAAATGTAAACTGGCTGAAAAATATAATATTCAGCTGTTGCCTATATACACCACATTTGTTTTATACCATCTTGTTGTTGTTTAACTAGGGCTGCTGAGCGTTTTGCTCTTATGCAGCCAACACCAAGTTGAAGAGTCCTTGGTATTATCTACATTGTAGATCAATGGTTTTCCTGTGGCTTGTCTGCCATTCTGAAAAATGGTGAGTTGAAGTCATGAGCTCCAGTAGTTTCACCAGCTTGGCTTGCATTTAAAGGACCATCATATCTGGTCTCAAGTTGGAAGGAAGAAGCGTATGGCCTACTGTGCATTCTCCGCCATCTAAGGGGGCTCTTCAAATATGCAGAACTAAAATACTGTGCTCTGGTTCTGGGCTCTCCCAAGGAATCATCACATCCTATACAAAGCCACTTCTCAGCTCTGCTCTGCCCATCATGGGATCCATAGTGAGATCCTCTTACACACAGGCAACTAGGTAAAAGCCAGACTTATGTCTGGGGCTCAAGTGACTCCCCTAAGTTGAAGACTCCTTGGTATTATCTACACCAGGGGTATATAAGGATGATTCCAGATATACCTCTATGCATGTTTTATACCATGTAAATTGCAAGCATGGGAAAATATGCAAATAATTAAGCGGGTGTATTAAGTGGCACTTGCGAGAATAATGCAGCACATTGTGGTCTGTCATACAGCTCTTAGGGTAGAAGTAGTTAAAATTTACATTTTGAAAAAAAAACAAAAAACTAACGAACACGCAGGCATTCTTTATGATCCACCCATGTGCTACCACGGCCAGACTGGGGAACAAAGAATAGTAATACTCCAACATACCCTGCATGTCATAAAAGGCAACTAAGGAGGGTTGAACATGGAGCAGGTTACTCTATCCAGTAGACATTTTAAGCCACAAACAAACAAAAAAATCCAACAAAACAATATTAATGAGTCAACTGAAGAAGTCATTTGACTCAGCCATCCAAGACAGAAGAAGGTCCTCTGGTAAAGAGACAAATGACGCAGTCCAGAGAAGGCCAAAAGGAGTCTTGACTGCTGACACAGCTTTTTCTTCTAGGAAAGTCTCCAGAATCGGCACTTGAAATGTTTGTTAGAGAACTGGAGACAAACAGGATGGGGGTGAAGAAGATATGGAAAGACTCTGAGCAGACGGCACGGGACAGGAAGACGTGGGCATAAGTTTGTTGAAGGTCTATACTCCTTTGGAAGCTGAATTGTGATGATGATGATGATTGTTTGTGATCAGCACTTAGATCTAATCAACAACTTGATGTATATTTATTTTTTGGACTTCTTGTCTATAAATACTTGCAATTTACCTAGACCTTAGCGTTATAAATCTGCAAGCTCCTACAGAGGTAGCACTCATTACGTGTACTCATTTTTAGAAGTTAGTTGGGTAGTCACAGCAAATAAATGTTGCAAAATACAGCGGTTGATAGAGTTGGTAAAACATTCAGGGAAAACAAGCCATAATACATGACATTACCTTTTGAATTTCTCCTCTCTTTGATGCATCTAGTAATTCTGCAGAGCAGATGAAAACAAGAAGTCTAAGCATTATTTTACAAGTAATGCATGATCTAGGCAAAATACAGAACTGAGATGATATTTACTTACAGGACACTACCAGCAGACGATGTGTAATGAGAAAGGATACTACAAGGAAGGTCAAGGTAGTGTCATAGCAGATACTGTCGTATGGGAGTTAAGTGTTAGAGACCACTTACTAGGACCCAGGTTTATGAGGTAGGGTGACTAGTTCCCTTCCTGAATGCCTTTGCCCTCCCTGATTTACAAGCAGAGTCAAGTACCTTTTTACAGCTGGGTAGGCTGGAGCATGATGCTTCCTGGTTTCAAATCCAGTAACTTTGCCTCAAGAAGCAAGCACTCTAACCATTTTGCCACTCAACAATCTACTATAAGGAATGATTACTAGACACATTTGAAGTAAACAAAGGCATGAAACAAATGCTGTGAGTGAGGAAACAGTGTGAACAGGGATTCTAATAGATTGAAAAGGTGTGACACAGATAGAGAGTGATAAGAAACTATATACAGAGCATTACTGCAAGAGGTAATCTGATCATCAGAAGTGTGCCTCCAGTCAGATAAGTGTTTCAGCCCTCTAAGCTTCTCTACACTCCAGTAGGGGCAGGTTTGTTCCCCCCTCCCAAGTAGGTCAACTGCCATTTCCCTGTTTTTTTTGTACCAGCTGATAAACTAATATTTGTTTGTTTGGGATGTGCTAAATGCCTTGTTTTCAAGAAGTGAATATTTGTAATGCTAGATGTGGTTTTCCTGCTTGCCTTCAACCTTGCCAAGTCTGTTGTAGTAGCTCACTTATGTAGTACTTTGTTGTGTCACCACGCACATTGCCAATGTTTGATAGCGATATGCCGGGAGTACACGTTCTCAGTTTTATGTCACCACACATACTGCCAATGTCTGATAGCCATGTACTGAGAGTACACATTCTCAGTGTTGTGTCATCACATATACTGCCAATGTCTGATAGCCACATGCTGGGAGTACACGTTCTGTGTTTGCTTTTCTGGGCATGGGGGCAGTAAGCAATCCTTTGATTTTCCCATTTCACAACGTCTGCAGCTGATAGTGATCATACAATGATCTGATAATGAAGTTGAGCCTTCATGGTACCATATGCTTCTATATTGTTGTTCCATGTCAAGGAAATCTGCAGAGCTCCATCCAATGTTGGCCACTGGCCTTGTTACGCTTGTTTGTACTGCCTTTTTTTTTTTTGTTGCATCCTCTTACCACACTCCACTTCTAGGATTTCCTGAATTACCATATCTTTGCCTTCCTTGTTTGTTGCTTGATGTCATCAAGACAAAATCCCCATTTATTAATGTGGGTATGATTCTCCTTTAGCCTGAATTCAGTGAGGACATTTAATACAAACTTAATTTTTTAAAGTGTTTATTTGCACTCTTACGTTTATCAAGAGTTGACAGAGCTGATGGCTTGTTGTCTGCGGTTGCACTTGCAACAGCCTTGAACAGGTAGTGTTTCTCCTGGGTTGATGCGGAAGAGTTGGGGCTGCCAGGTTCGGAGCTGTCAACAAACAAAAAAATTAAAATTTATACTTATATATATTTTTTAATGATATAATTTACAAAAATATTTCAGAACAAGTTAAAGCAAAAAAAAGGAAGTAATATTTTCAGTCTTTGATATTAACTTCTAAACTGATAATACCTTGCATACTGAATTTTATTGATATTAAATATTAACTCCTACTTGATAAACCAATAACATCATTTCTGACGTCAATGTTAAAATGTATAATATCTTTTACCCTGATTCCGGCTTCAAAAGAACAGTTGGGCGGCCAGAGCTGAGGTTCAAAGATGTGTGTAAGAGAGACCACAGCTGAGGTTCAAAGATGTGTGTAAGAGAGACCACAGCTGAGGTTCAAAGATGTGTGTAAGAGAGACCACAGCTGAGGTTCAAAGATGTGTGTAAGAGAGACCACAGCTGAGGTTCAAAGATGTGTGTAAGAGAGACCACAGCTGAGGTTCAAAGATGTGTGTAAGAGAGACCACAGCTGAGGTTCAAAGATGTGTGTGTGAGGTTCAAAGATATGTGTAAGAAGAGACCACAGCTGAGGTTCAAAGATTGTGTTGTAAGAGAGACCACAGCTGAGGTTCAAAGATGTGTGTAAGAGAGACCACAGCTGAGGTTCAAAGATGTGTGTAAGAGAGACCACAGCTGAGGTTCAAAGATGTGTGTAAGAGAGACCACAGCTGAGGTTCAAAGATGTGTGTAAGAGAGACCACAGCTGAGGTTCAAAGATGTGTGTAAGAGAGACCACAGCTGAGGTTCAAAGATGTGTGTAAGAGAGACCACAGCTGAGGTTCAAAGATGTGTGTAAGAGGTGCATGTGGGCACAGGATATCAATCCAGCAAACTGGGAGAATGAAGCTACCGATCACACCAAGTGGTGATGCTCTCTACGGGCCCCCCCCACCTCAGATTGGGCGAAAAGAAGCTCTCGGTGCAAGGAGAAGAGAGGAGAAAACATCGAAAGGAACCCTAGGAAAATAAGCAGCTGAGGGTTGTCACCACAGGGGCGCATTCCCATTGTCAGTTATGACTGAAGGGCTATTATTATGATGATTCAGGCTTGGATAATGTCCGTTGTTTCATAGAAATGTCACAAACTACATCAGACCAAAGATAAAGACTACACCTAACAGTTGATGTCATTAAAGGCAACTAACATGAGGATGTGCATGGGGCCAGGTGGCTTCATCATGTAAAACTAATTGTTACACAGATCACATGACTTCTTTGGTGGTGGCTTCTTGCAAGGGACCACCTGTAGTGGTGGCACCATTCTCCACAAGAAGTAAAGTAAAAAAAAAAGGTAAGTGAATGATAAAGACTTGGATATTAAAATTATTTTACAGCTTTTCTGCCTAGCAGTACTAATGTTAACTACAGTTTTAGATTTGAAAATGTCATCTTTGCATATAAACTTCCAAACATGGCAGGCTGAAATGAAATAGATGTGTACTTATAGAAATATACAACCCAGTCAGGCCTCACTCCTAACATTTATGCTAAAAGATTGTGAGAAATAGTCACTTCAAGGTACAACGGCAATTGATTATCTGCCTAACATGCAAATGTTGATAGCTTATGAACAAGTACTGTTCAAACTGCTGGAAACAATTTTAAGCTTCTAAATTGTAAGTTATATGTTTTGAAATGAACCTAAGCTCTAAACTATTGGTATAACCTTCCTATAAAGTATATACAAAAAATGTAACAAGAGTGGGTTTCCTTGAAAAACTCTATCAATCATTAATCTATAGCTCAGCAAGAAGCATAGACCTTCAACAAACACATGCCAAGTCCTTCCTGTCACGTGACATCAGTTCAAGTTCTTTCCACGTCTTCCTCATCATTTTCACTTCTGTCTCCAATTCTCTTCTCCATGTGCTTCGTGGTCTACCTCTGCCTCTCTTACCCTAGAGGTTTGAGAACAAGGACTGCTTTGTAATGCTATCCACAGGTTTCCTCAGCGTGTGTCCTATCCATCGTCATCGACTTCTTCTCATCTCTTGTTCCACTAGCACTAGTCTGGTTCTTGTCATCAGTTTCACATCAGTGATCTTGTCATTCCATTTCAATCCCTCTATTCTACACAAGCACCCATTTATGAAAGTCTGTAGCTCTTTGTTGTTGTTTTTGTTGTTCTCCATGTTTCAGAGCCAAAGAAACACATTACAAGAGGTAATTTTCATGCAAGACTACATCACATGCACAACAAACAGTCTCCACTTACACAAAATTAGGAGAGGGTGCAATATGCTGTAACAGCTACAAAATAGTGTGCTAATTACCACAGTGTGTACAAGATAACAAAGGCCTTACAAATACCAACGTAGCATGTTACTTCAAGCACAGAATAACATTTAATGATAGTGACATCTTGAAAACTAACAATAAACAGATGCTACACACTGTGTATGTCTAGACAACATAGCTCACATTTGCGTAACAGTGGCATGAAGAGATGAAGAAAAGCATGAAGAGAGTACATCAAAGAAAATAATCTACCAGCTGTGCATTAATTTTGTCCGTTCTCAAGCAGTTTCATACAGACAAGGTCTGTCTACAAATGACATATCATTACCCTTCTGGCCCCTCCAAAGCACAGGACTTCAACTAATACACGCCTAGCCCATCTTTCTGGACAGTGCTATTCATTTGTGTTTTTTCCATGTCTTTTTTGGTTTGGTTTTAAGGACCATCTTAATTTCACACGGACAACTCCATCAGTGCTCCAATCTCCTCCCTTAGATCACACAAGGAGGATCTCAGCACATAGCACAAACTCCGTAGCACCAGTGAGGATCCCAATGTGCGTATACAGGAATCCCACAATGAATAAATATTTATTTGATGGGCAGGTTTCCTAATTTTTAAATTTTGCCAGGCCATCAGCTGCATGGCCTACTCTTTACAATTTTCAACTGCAGAAGAGTTTTTAACATGCGCAACTTGCACATGAGACCTCCTATTTATCAGAGAAGGCTAGGCATTTGATCTCACTACTCAGGAGATGGAAAATGACATCGTTAGGAACCCTGGTTCAAAAAATTACCATCAATTATATTCCTTGTGCTGGGAGCAAACCTTCAGAACTAGAGGTGGATGTGATACCTTTAAGCCATTCCGACCCCTTGTCTTATTTACTCCCATCAGCATCATCCATCATCCTCATCAAAACCCTTGAGCTCTCCAAGTTGCCTGCCCTTTGATATCTACTCAAGGTCTTTCCAAGCCATCTTCATCCCTTTGGTTTCTGTCTTCAGTTTTCTTCTCCATGTGTAAATGGCTTATATACAATGAATGTGATGATTTATTTCCAGCATCATTTTTAGAAGCTGGGCATATGATCATGTGTTAATAAATATTAGAACCTGCACACTGTTCACTAAATGTGAATCTTAGGACTACCATGTAACTCCATGAAAAATGCAAACAGTCATAATAAGATCATGCAAGAATAATAATAATAATAATAAATTCTTTAAGCACCAAACATGGCGCATAAGGCAGAAACCAGTGCTCTCCAGGTTGTTCGTTGTGATGCCACTCCTCTTAGCTCTTGCACATTATTTAGGCCCAACGTTCTTCCTTCTCTTATTATTGTTCTTCTGAGTGTTTCTTTTGGTCTCCTTTTTTCCTCTTACCCTCAGGAACCCAAGTGAGCGCCTGTAGTGGTATTCTGTTGTTTTGCATTCGTAGGACATGACCGATATATGACCATCGTCTTTTCCTTATATAGTCGGAGACATATTTCTGCCTAGAGTCTTCTCTTATTTGTCGATTAGTCTTGAATTCTTTCCAACTGATGTTCATGAGTTTTCTAAGACATTTGTTCTCGAATGTATTCAGCTTTTTCTCCAATGATTTTGTTATTTTCCAACTCTCACAACCGTATGTTAACACTGAGATAACATTTGAATTAAACAGACGAAGCTTGGTATGTATATTCAATGATCGTAATTTCCAAATGTTAGATAATCTATTGAAGGCGCTAGCTGCCAAAGCAATTCTAGTATGGATTTCTCTTGTTGTGTCACCATCCTGAGTCATTTTACTGCCTAAATAATTGAAACTTTCAACTTTCTGTAGTTTTTCCCCGTTCAAGATGATATCAAAGGTCTCGTTAGAAAAGTTCATAGCTTTAGTTTTAGAGGCATTTATTTGGAGACCTATTTTAACCGAGAGATGACACAAATTATTTACTGCTTCTTGGGATTGTCTGGGTGTTGAACTTAAGAATGCTAAATCATCTGCGAAATCCAGGTCCCCCAGGAATTTTCCATTTGTCCATTTTATACCTAATTGTTCATTGTGGGTATAGTTTCTCATAACCCAATCAATAGCTATTCCAAAAAGTAGTGGTGACATAATACAGCCTTGTTTCACCCCTGTTTCTACTGTAAACCATTCTGTATTCCCATTATTTGTTCTAACACAACATCTTGCATTGTCATATAGCGCTTTGATTATATTCACATATTTTGTTGGAAAACCATAGATTGTAAGTATCTTCCACAATGATGGGCGGTGTAGACTATCAAAGGCTTTTTGAAAATTCCTAATAACTATTTAAATATAGGGTAGTATATTTTTATAGTCTTCATATATCACCAAGCATCCTTGGTTTATTCATGGAGGAATAGGGTGACAGATGTTGAGGTGCTGTCACGTGCAGGCCTTTGGGGCATGTATGCATTGCAAAGACAGCACAGGCTGTGCTGGTTTGGCCATGTCCGCCACAAGGAAGATGGTTGTATCCCAAAAGATATTTTCTACAGACAACTGACAGATGGCAGGGGAACAGGTGGGCAACCATGGCTGAGGTTTAGGGGTGTGTGTGGGAGGGGCATGGGTGCACTGGACATAAATCCAGTGGCCTTGGACGATGAGGCTGCCAATCCCACTGGGTGGCGATGCTCCTTGCGGCACCACCTCAGATTAGGCAAAGGGAGGCTCTCACAACAAGCAGAGGAGAGGGGAGCACACCAAGAGGAACACCAGGAAAAGGGGCAGCTGGGGGCTATCACTTCAGGGGTGCATTCCCATAGTTATGACTGAAGGCGGGCTACTACTGCAATATCACCAAGAGCTAACGCTAAGTGACTGATGGTGGATCAAAGCATTAAGTCTTCATATAATCCAGTCAGGAACGGTTAATAAATGACATAGAAAATATATTGGCAGTGGTGTTCCAAATGTCTCTCTAGCATGCATCTTGATTAATAAACAGCATTTGTATTCTTCTTCATCTTTTGTTTCCTCCTTATAACACATGCAGCCACCATTGTAGCTGGGCCTCTTGCAGTAAAACTGTATCAACATATTCGTCTGCTAGCAGTAATGGTCTCTGTAGCAATTAGTTTTATATGATGAGTTTGCCAGCCCCCACCATGGACAACCTCATATTAGTCTCCTTGTTTGACTTTGCCTGAGGATGCAGTAATTCTACTATTTCTTTGTCTCTTCAGAGACCCTCGGAAACTACACAGGGCAATCAGCATTTTTACACAACTGTCAAAATCGTGGAAATAAAAGACAAGAAGCTGATTAAATGTAAAATCATGGTAACATAAACTATATTAAATCACATGAAGAATAAGGTACTTTGGAATCATTACAACCAAAGACATAAAATGCAAAACTGTAATTAAACACAGGATTACAAAAACCAGAGCAGATTTTCAAAACAAAAATTAAAGAACATATTAATTAAGTAGTTTCCAGGGGATCTCTTTGAGACAAAGAAAGAATAATAATTCCGTATGGATATTAACATAGGATATTCTTGCATACAAACCATTACCACAATCCAAAACATGCACGTCTGTTGTGAACAGTTCTTGTTAATATATTTATTGAAAGCCAATCACACAAGACCATATATTTATCATTCTATTATATCTGGTGTAATGAGAACATAATTCAGTGATCTGACTGAAGACCACATTAGTGTAGCGCTAAAAAATCAGGAAGAGGTACATAGAACTCAATGCTCATCTGGGGTTGGGCGTTAGTGCTAGTATACAGAACAAGACTGCCTGTAGCGTATAATGTAACATAAATCTTTATCTGTATATTCTAATGTACAGTGTAACAACCACCTTTACCTGCCTATTCTAGCCTGTAAGGTAACAGACACATCTTTATCTTCATATTCTATCGTATACGGTAACTGATAACTCTATCTGCATATTCTAACATCTAAGGTAACAGACACCTTTATCTGTATATTCTAACCTATAAAGTAAAAGATACCTCTATCTGTATATTCTACCCCATAACGTAACTGATATCATTATCTATATACCTTAATGTTAAAGATAACAGACATCATTATCTATATACTTTAATGTATGAGGTAACAAATACTTGTATTTTGGTCTGTATATTCTAACATATAAGGTATAATAGATACCTTGATCTGTATACTCTAACATATAAGGTAACAGATAGCATGAACACACTAGTAATGTGGAGTTATGAACATACTAGTAATGTGGAGTTATGAACATACTAGTAATGTGGAGTTATGAACATACTAGTAATATGGAGTTATGAACATACTAGTAATGTGGAGTTATGAACATACTAGTAATGTGGAGTTATGAACATACTAGTAATGTGGAGTTATGAACATATTAGTAATGTGGAGTTATGAACATACTAGTAATGTGGAGTTATGAACATACTAGTAATGTGGAGTTATGAACATACTAGTAATGTGGAGTTATGAACATACTAGTAATGTGGAGTTATGAGGCATGCACTGCAAAAATAATAGGCATTCACTTATTTTTTCTTTCTCGCCATTTAGAATTAAAAGAGGATTGTCTTTCTTGGTGATATAATCTGTTCTTAAACGTGCGCATTCAGATCAACGTTTTATTATTGACACTTTTTTCTTGTTTTTTATTTTGTTTTGTTTTGTGGTGGACAGCGTGTTTAGGGAAAGTTAAAGTTCTACAGAGCCTTTCATCGGAATGTCAATATTAAGAATTCTTTAAACTTAGCGATCAAACAAACATAGATTCAAAAATTCATTAGTTTTGATTTGTATATAAAGAGTCTTCATGGTTTGTAACTGCTGTCAGCTAATGAATGCCCATGAGACATCAATCAACATATAAGGTTTAATGTTTTTTATTTTGTTTTGTTTTGTGGTGGACAGGGGGGGGGGGGGGGGGGATTTGTATATAAAGAGTCTTCATGGGACTGCTGAGAGAAGGCACAAAACTTGATGACATGAGGTGGCAACTGTAAATAAACTGACACAATAATTCAACAACAGGCAGAAGACTAAAAAAATATGTAAGACAGATGGAAGAAAGAAAGGAAAGAACCTGCTGTCTGCACCAGGAAGTGGTGGCCGTAGCAAGTTTTCCATATTTTCCACTGGATGTAACATTTCTAGAGAGTCAGGTGACCTGGGAATCAAATGGGTTAGTTCAACAAGTTGGTATTTACTGCCAAGTTCACCCAGAATAATGAATATGATAAATGTTAATCAAATGCATTAAAATCAACTGATCAATGGTAATGTTTTTCCCAGCAGGTCACAAACTTACTTAATAAAAAGTACATAAACGTCTACCTAGTTGAATTTTGCTTGACTGGTGTTGGTGTGAAGGTTAAGGTCAATTATAAATTACTTTGGATAAATCCAAAAATGTAAAAATTACTCTTCATGTGCTTTAAAAAACAAGGAAATAAAAAGGAAATTTTAAAACAAAAGATTTTAAAAAATGAATGGGATATAGGTTTTATAATTTGTTTTTTTCAACACACTTGGTCAAGGCATGTCAATAATTTTTACAGCTGGAGTTAAGATCTGGCAACACTGACTTAAAATATAACTCAAAGCCTCGTATGAGTAACAAATGCGGATCATAAACAGTAAATTAAAAAAAAACTGTCACATATTCATTTATATAAAAAAAAATTAGAATTTTTCAAAAGCCCCTTTACAACTCATTAGTAAGAAAATGGCATGACTGCTTCATACAAAATGTCCCAGGTTCAAAATCCCAGTCACATGACTGCTAGTTTCAAAGATCTCCTTTTTTGTTCTTTACTTGCTTTTTCCCATGTAGTTTTTACTACTTTGCTGCTAATCCATTTATAAGTACATTCACACATAATTAAGCACATCTAAGTGAAGGCATACCCCACCCAAACAAACAGAACAACTAAAAGGCAAATACAGGTAGCACATTTAACAGAGAAACAGGAGCAGCTAGCTACTCATGTACAAGGACCAGCCTAGTGAAATGTCTATCAGAATGACCATTAGCTTTGAGATATAAGCAAGAAAGTGCTCACAGCCACACACAAAAACATTCACTCACATTACAGAAGTCTTGGTCACAATGTGGTCAGGAACACACACTGGAGGCCGGTTAGACAGGTAACTTCAACAAAACAAAACAGATAACTCAGGTAAGATGACAGGTACGTTAACTCTAGTCTCAAATTTTAAAATATCTACATGAGTTAAGACCTTGAACTAATTAAGAAGTCGCTCTCACAACACAACTACATAAACTGTCACATAAGAAAAATGAAAATTGTCAAAAGTCATGGTCAATTATGAAAATTTATGGTACCCTTATTTTGCCACGTGAAATAGGGAACAGAGGGGAACAGAGGGGAACAGAGTTATGACGTTTTCAAAAGATTTAAAAAAAAAAAGGTAGTCCCGTAGTGCAGATGCTGTCAAAGGGGAGTGAAGTGCAAGGAACTTTATAAGGTGAGGTGATCAGCTCCCTTCCTGACTGTCTTAGGCTTCCCAACTCAAGAGCAAAGTCATGTACCCATTTACAGTTGGGTAGACTGGAGTGTAACTCCGCCTATGCCGGTCCCAAGCCCGGATGAAAAAGGAGGAGGGCGGCCTGCATGGAGGCCGTAAGGAGGCAGCCCCTCCACCATGCAAAGGCACAACAGGCCAATCACCTGTTTGTCTTAAACTACGATTACAAGCAATATAAGAGAGAAAACCGGACTGGTTCTAAAGGCGACGACAGCTGATGGAATAGTCTGGCGCTCTCTCTTCCAAACCTCTACACCTCACGGTAGAAGGGGAACGACTAAGTAAGTAAGTAGACTGGAGTGTGACACCACCAAGTCTTGAACTTGAAACTTGGTAACTATGCCATGAGAGGCAAATACTCTAACCACTCTCAGGACTTTTTACTCTCTAATAAGTCAAAATTTGACACTGAAATCAATGAAGAGCTTGAAATACACTGGCAATGAGGCTATTGCATGGGAAAACAAATTTGAGTGTGACGTTAGCAAAATGTTCTAAAAAATCAACAGAAAAATATTTGCTGTCAAATTATCAACAGAAAATCTGAAGTCGTGTAAACTCAGAACAACATATGGAGAAAGATCATGTCATTTCTGATAGGAGACGTAAAAACAATTTTTAAAGAAAACTTCTTGATGTAATCTTACTATGGTGACACACTTCTACTAAACATAGACAAATAAACAAAACAAACAAATACATATGTGCCAAGTGTACACACACACACACACACACATTTGAGCATGCATGAGCACACATACACACATCCATCCACACAAACCACCAACCTTTTTTCTTCCACTCAACTTCTTCTAAAAATTATCATTTAAATTAGTTTTTGGTTCTTGTGTGCCTAAAGCAAACAAATAAAACAGATGATAAGTGAATCTCCAAAAAAGCTACGGTAAACAGTTTTGAGCTGTAAAAACTACTTCAAGCAACAGGTATGGTCTTAGTGGAAGCAACGAACAGTTCTACAGGATTCTGTCCCACTGATTCACTTGCCTAAATTCTGGCCGAAATATTTCTCTGTTGTTCAAAGCAAATGTAGGGAACTTGTCAATAAAAAATATCAATTTATGCACTGTCTATTAAAAACAAGATTCTGCCTTGTGAATTTAAAGAATTATTGTTGTTGTTGATAATAAAATGTCAGTCTGAAGACACAAAAAAAGCACATCTTTCACTTTACATTCAGTAGCACCACAGCTTTCAGATCATCAACATCAACAAGCACAGATAAGTATGATAGTCACAATCTCTATAAGAAGCCACAATCTATATAAGAAGCCACAATCTCCATAAGAAGACATTATCTCTGTGTGAAGACATTATCTCTGTAATAAGTCACAATCTCTATAAGTCACAATCTCTATAAGAAGCCCCGATCTCTGTAAGTCACAATCTCTATAAGAAACCACAATCTCTATAAGAAGTCACAATCTCTATAAGAAGCCAAAATCTCTACAAGTCGCAATCTCTAACTATGACAGGAATTTCAACAAATCACAAACATATTCACTAAAATCTACACAGGTTTGAAATGTCAATTTCACTTAACAGGCAGACAAGCTAATCAAGCAAAACTGACTCTATAAGGTGAAGAACATACGGGTTATATTTTTACAGGTAATGTAGATACATGGTGGCATATCTGGAGTCATCCTTATATGACCACCAGCTAAGCACAATGGTCCGGTGTGATGCTGACCACATCGCCCTTAGTGTGCCGATGGTCAAGAAACTAAGGGCCTAACACCATATTCCCAATATGCCTCAATATGCGTGTAACGGGATCCCCCCTTAAGCACAATGGTATAGTATATAGATGTGGAAGTGAGCCTCTGTCTGTCAGGACAATAGCACCCTCACTGACTCTTGAAATCATCCATACACTTCCAGCGATTCCCTCTGTGGTGAAACATGATGAGAACCCAGCATTGCACACTAAGCTTGGAGAAGTCACTTGAGTCCCAGACATAACTGTGGCTTTTATCTGGTTGACTGCATGCAGGACGATCTCACTGTGGACCCATGATGGGTGGGGGCTAAGTATGGCTCTGTGCAGGATGTGACAATTCCTTGGGAGACCCCAGAACCAGAGCACAGTATTTTAGCTCTGCATATCTGTAGAGCCCCCTTGGATGGCAGGGAATGTGCAGTATGCCACATGCTCCTTCCTCCTAGCTTGGAACCAGATGTGATGATCCTTTAAATGCAAGCCAAGCTGGAAAAACTGGAGTTCATGACTTTAACTCAACATGTTTCGAAATGGCAGAAAAGCCACAGGAAAAGCCTAGATCTACAGTGTAGATAATACCAAGGAGTCTTCAACTTGGTATTGGCTGCATAAGAGCAAAAAGCTCAGATGCCCTAGTTAAACAACAACAGGTAATGTAGTAGTTCTCTGGGATGAACATGAAAGTTGCATGCAAGTTTCACAATTACGTCTGAAACAAAATGTGCTGCTTAATGCACTTGTGGTGGGCTGGTACTAACATTGCTGGGCTGGTCAGCCACTTTAGATGTGAGAAGTTTGGAGAAATTTTTATTCCTTTCTTCATTTTCATACATTGTTGACCTGAGAAATTGTATGTTACTGGAAGAATTTATTCATATTCTCAGGATACTAGATGAATGTTACCATAATTCTATGATTATGGAAGAATGGAACCATGTTCTCATGACATTGGAAGAATGGAACCATGCTCTCATGATGATGGAAGCATAGAATCATATTTCCATGACACTGGAAGATTGTAGCATGTACGTATATGTGATACTGGAAAACCCATTTTCTCATGATAATGAAAAAAAGCAAACATGTTCCCATGGTAACAGAAGAATGAATCATGTTCCCATATTTGTGGAAAAATGTACTATATTCCCATAATTCTCTAAAATAAAACTATATTCCCATTTTACTGGAAGAATGGAAGCGAATGCCTTGGTACTGGAAGAAAAGTGGAATATCTCCAAGATCCTGAAGGAATGGAACCACATTCCAATGTTGCTGAAAAAAAAATATAACAATACTTCCATGATACAGGAAGATCTGAACCATATTCCCATGGTACTGGAAGGAAAAGCTACACACCCAGTACAGGGGATGAACTAATGCATACTCCCATGATGCTGGAAGGTTGAAAGCACATTCCCTTGAAAGTGGAAGAATAGAGAAAATTTCCCACGATCCTGGAACAATGGAATCACATTCATATGACACTGGAAAAATATTACAATATTTCCATGATACTGGAATGATAAGCTATACACCCAGTAAAGTGGAAGAAGTAAACAATATTCCCATGACACTGGAAGAATTGAACCATATTCCCATGATACTGGAAGAACTGAACCATATTCACATGATACTGGAGAAATAAAACCATATTCCCATGACACTGGAGAAATTAAACCCTATTCACGTGATACTGGAGAAATTAAACCCTATTCCAATGATACTGGAGAAATTAAACCATATTCCCATGATACTGGAGTAATTAAACCATATTCCCATGATACTGGAGAAATTAAACCATATTCCCATGATACTGGAGAAATTAAACCATATTTCCATGATCCTGGAGAAATTAAACCATATTCCCATAATACTGGAGTAAATTAAACCATATTCCCATGATACTGGAGAAATTAAACCATATTCCCATGATACAGCAACAATTTAACCATGAACCGCAGATAATGCAAGAATTTAACCACATTCCTAGAATGTTGGAAAAATGTAAGCATATTGCCATGGTACTGGAAGAATGTAACCATAGCACCATGTGAAGCTAGTGATACCATCAGGTATAATAAATATACATAACCACTCAGAATATCTATATATGTATATAAAAAAAGGTGCTGAGTTGGGAGTGTGCTTAGTCACATTTCACTCCTGTAGTGAGGTGATGGCAACATTTGAATGGTCTGGGGGTTTGATTTCCCAGTAAACATATCACTTCTATCACTTTTCTGTAGTCTAGTTTTCTACTTCTTTATTTCTCATGAATGCTTGCAACATACCAACTTGTGTTTGTTATTTACTGTTCCTATGTGAGAAGTGAACAATAATAGTGGTGGGTGGCATGGTATTTTTATTAAGTTCATTCATAACAATGCCATGTCATTCTGGTCTGTATTCCTTTATCTGATCACCCGAAAACCAAAATATTCTGAAAATCAAAAGTTTCTTTGGGCGACTTTTGAACACACTTTGAGCTACTATTTGAACGTGATTTGGACGACATCTGAAAACTGAAAAAATCTGGGCAATTTTAAGAGCTAGCTAACAGAGACAAGGCACTTTTAACAGCTAGTTAACATTACTAGGCAATTTGAACAACGAGTTAATACTAACAATTTAAGCAATTTTTATAATAACACTGAATTTCCTGTTTAATACATAAAACTGTCTCCTCAGCCACTGATTACACAAATGCATACATGAGGCATACCTTAAAATCAAACAAACATAGAGGTGTGCTTGCAAAATAAGAAAATTGATACGACCTCATTAGAAGCTAACATAATCGTTTAATGCTTACCTTAATAGTCTGCAGGAGGAGAGAATTTAAAAAAAAGAACAATAAACTGTAGATCTGTGTAGGAGACATGGTTTGTCAATGCAAGGACAAAACCCACTAAACTATTTTGTCACAGCAATAATGGCAAATAGGCCTACATGGAAATGGCTATCATTGGTTGCCTAACGTTAATTAATAATAAATGTAATTGTTATTATACCAAAAGTGATCATGTTTAAACTGCGTGTAATTAATTCCCAGGGGACTCTGATGAGTCAAGAAAAGATCAGGACTATTACTATACTTCAGGCATTTCGACAAAGGCAACTAATATGAGGTTGTCAGTGAGGTATGTAAAACAAATAGCCAATGAAACCACTGCTGCAGGAGCATCATTCCCCCCCCACAAGATCACTAATGTAGAATTGATGACAAGATCACTAATGTAGAACTGATGACAAGATCACTAATGTAGAACTGATGACAAGATCACTAATGTAGAACTGATGACAAGATCACTAATGTAGAACTGATGGACAAGATCACTAATGTAGAACTGATGACAAGATCACTAATGTAGAACTGATGACAAGATCACTAATGTAGAACTGATGACAAGATCACTAATGTAGAACTGATGACAAGATCACTAATGTAGAACTGATGACAAGATCACTAATGTAGAACTGATGACAAGATCACTAATGTAGAACTGATGACAAGATCACTAATGTAGAACTGATGACAAGATCACTAATGTAGAACTGATGACAAGAACCAGACAAGTGCCAGAAGAACAAGACATGAGAAGATGACACTGGAGATTGATAGGACACACACTGAAGTGACCTTGTTGACAGCATCACCAGGCAGTCCTTGTTCTGGAGTCCCCAGGGAAAGAGAGGCAGAGGGAAACTAAGGAACACATGGAGAAGAGAACTGGAGACAGACGTGAAGTGCATACAGAAGACATAGAAAGACCTTGAGCTGATGGCACGGGACAGGAAGACTTGGCATAAATTTGTTGGAGGCCTATGCTCCTTGGTGAGCTGAAGGTTGATGAAAACTTCTCCAATATCTTAATACCTCTGCCAAACCAAATAATCATATTGATACAAGCATAAGCGTCAAACAGTCTGCAACCAAGCGATATATCATGGTCTCAAAACCAAGCCCCTGCAGACCAGAGTGGAACAGTACTAGTTGCAATGATTTGGCCATGTCTGCAATGGGAGAAGACTGGCTACTAAGACAAATATGGGATATCAAAAGCCACAGATCCAGACCTCCAAGATGACCCAAAGTTCACCGGGAGGACAACATTAGACAATCTCTGAAGGGCTGAGGACTGAACTAGAACCAGGCCAAATGAAAGGCAGCTGACAGAATAGCATGGCACTCTCTCTGGCTAACCTCTACACCCCAGGGTAGAAGTGGAAAGACTTAAGTACTAAGTAAGTATGAGCGTCAAACATTTTTTATTTTTTAAAAGAATAAATATCCCGTTCAACCCTTGATGTGTTTTAACTAGGATGTCTAGTGTACTTATATCAAGATACTAATTCTGATTTCAAAATATATATACCATACTTTGATATCAGAAATCAAAATTAGTGTCTTGAATTAACTACATTATATAACCTAGTTATAACCCATCACAGGATGAACAGGATAAAACATAGGAATATTAATCATGACCTTTGAAATCCAGCACCAGAGAAAGGTAATCAATAATACAAGAAATGATACAATCAGAAAAGACACAATTTAGGCAGAAGTTGGAACTACATCTTTCTTGGAATACATAAACCACTATCGTACATTTTTTTAATTTTTGTGAAATAGGAGTTTTGCTTCATTTTGGCAAGGCACATCCCATTCAACCTAGACACAAGGTCTGTCAGTTATATTAGGGCACATGACCAATTTTAAAAGACCTTGTGGTGTATAATTAGTGTTCACCATCATACATACATCTTATGTTGTATATCATGCATCTCATGCACCATGCAATCTCCATGAACATAAAATGAGGCATGAGGTAGACCAACCAAAAAATGATTGATTTTAAGGAGTCTCTGAAGCTCAAAGAAAAGAAGATAAAACTAATATACATGACATGCCAAAGAATGTCACTCAAACTTCTTATGATGCTTCACTGCAGAATTGAAAGAGCAAAGAAAGTAACACTTGTCTGTTTGAAAAGATGAATACATCTTAGTGTGTATGGGTGAATGACGGAGTGATCATAATGGTTGTATACCATCTACATGAGATTGCATTGTCGTATGTGAATTGAGTACTAGTCAGGCGTGCAGTGAGTTGGTACAGATGTTTATGTGACCTCATGGAAAATGTATGGAGTGATGGAAAATGTATGATTTGTGACTGTACGTCTTACAGGACAGTTCGGGTATAAACATCTCCTATTATGGCCTGTGACAGCATAGGAAGCCTCCTAGACCTAACCTCGTCTAGCGAATTTTCCTTCACGTAAAGTTCAATATATATACTTTTCATCATATCGGAACCCCACACATGGGTTCTCACATGTAGCAGTGATCTCTTGGTTCATCGAGCGATAGTACAGGCATCCCTTTTTCTCACTCGATAAATACAAAGTATATGAATTTCAACATGGCTGTTCTCTCTCTCGTGAGCTTCACTCACTATAAAATATAGACCAAAATTAGTCATTCATTAAATGTCCTCATTTCTTCATAGGTTCTCTCATAGAGGTAATTGAATAATATCATACAATCCAGTGCTGATACATAGGAATGTCTTCTTCCTTTGAATGGATATTCTTTTTAAAAGTACCACTGTGCATCTGCTTATCAACAACGATGGCGAAGCCCAAGTTCATAATAAATTGTGGTTTTACCTTTTTATGCGAAATATAACTTTGCCATTCCTTGGCAAAAGAGAATAAACACTGGGGTAAAGTACATACAACATGTCTAAATGATTATCACTTTTCCCCATCCATATATAGATCACTATTTCGGCAAAAAGCCTGCTACAACAAAACTCGGCATCCTCACAGGATGACAGCCATGGATCACACCATTTGCTAGCGATACTTCCGCTGCATAGCCTTTGACCTTTTCTAGCGACAACCAAATTAGTTCGACTTAGAAATGCAAAGATATCCATATATAAGACAGACTCGTCCTACTCATACAAACACTAAGTATAAATTCAGGCCATAGATATACTGAAGCAAGAACAATCTATTCCTACCCAGCCACAGAATAAATCGCAGTAGGCCTAGAGTCGTCTGCGGAGTCCGATCGAAGATGACAGAACTATTTTCAAGGGAAGCAACCCAAAAATGACTTCTCCTTAAGCACTTAAAAAGGAAATACTTTGCTTACAAAATATTTGCGAACATAATAAGAATATAAATGTATTATATTGCAAGATAGTAAAAATTGCCCTTTACAGTCTTACCACACCTCCCGGGAAAAAAAAAAAAATAAATTTTTTTTTTTTTAAATACATCTAGGAGCACCGTAGAATAGGCTCACAACGCAAGAATACTGCGCAGATGAAAATATCAGGAATAACTATAATTCCTAATATGACTGGTGAGAATATATATCTCAAAATCTGAGAGAAATTGTTTCCCTACGAATAAATGTTTCCAGGAAGGTGTGATGTACGTATAATACAATTCTGGTAATTATACAATGCATACCAAAAATTCACACTACAATCTTAAATTTATGATTTATGAAGAAACAATCATCAAAGAACAGCGGTGAATTAACATCAATAAAACCGCTAAGTAGCGATACCATCATTCTATTATTAAATTACAAATGTGTATCTTAGTAAAGAAACAAAAAATAACTGTTGTAAAGTTATACATATTAAAAAGATCCAATATTTAACAGTTAAGTGGCATCATGTGGGCATCTGGACAGAATGTCCGCCATCACATTTTCTGAACCACGGATAGCTCGTACCGAAAAATGAAAAGGTTGAAGAGCGATTGCGTATCGAGTTGATCTCGAGCTCTTCAAGTTCTTACTTTGGATAGCCGTAAGAGCTTTTTGGTCAGTTTCCACTACGAAATGCGCGCCCAGAAGGAATCTTTGGAGTTTGAGAATTGACCAAACCATTGCCAATAATTCACGGTCTAAAACCGAGTAATTCCTTTCTGCAGCATTAAGTTTTCTGGATATGTACATTACAGGATGCAGAGTTCCAGAGTACTCTTGCATTAGTGCCGCTCCAATCCCAGTGGATGAAGCGTCACTACGAAGAACAAATGTCTTATCTGTTGTAGGTAACACTAAAATAGGTGGTGATGAAAACATAGTTTTGATCTTCTCTAGTGAAGATTGGCATTCATGAGACCAGTGAACCATGTTAGGCGACCCTTTCTTTAATAGTGTAGAGAGAGGTGCCATGATAGAGGACAGATTCGGAATGAAACGTCCATAAAATTGTATGAGACCTAAAAGACTTCGCACTTGCTTTTTAGTCCTAGGGATAGAGATGTTAAGTATCTTAGTGATATTATGGTCTTCTGTCTTCAAGAAACCGTGACCTACTCGATGGCCTAAGAAAGCAATTTCGCTAAAGCCAATACAAGCTTTAGATGGTTTTGCTGTCAGGTTATACTCACGCAGAGTTGATAATAATTCAACTAATCCTGAATAGTGATCTTCCCAAGTATCGCTGAAAAGACAGATGTCGTCTAGATAAGCAATGACATCTGACCGATACGATAGGATTCGACGCATCATGCGTACAAATGTAGCTGGTGCGTTCATAAGGCCGAAAGGCATAAAATTCCATTGGAAAAGGCCTCTGGGAGTAGAGAAAGCGGTAAGAGGTTTGGCGCGTTCGGATAATGGAACTTGCCAATATCCTTTAGACAAATCAAGTTTAGTGAAAAAATGCGATTTAGAAAGACGAGTAAGTAACTCTTCTAGTAAAGGCATAGGTTCAGCATCGAACTTCGTAACTTGATTCAATTTGCGATAGTCAACGCAAAGACGTATGTTATTGTCTTTTTTTCGAACAATAACCATCGGCGAAGAATATGCAGAAGTGGATGGTTCGATTATTTGTAAATCTATCATTTCATCCAACTCCTTTTCAACCTGTGTTTGGAAATGTATAGGGATAGGATAAGGCCTAACCCTAATTGGAGTATGTTCAGTTAGAACAATGTCATGCTCAATGACATGAGTTTGTCCAGGGATGTCAGTGAGGACATCCTGAAATGTTTGTAACATAGACGAAACTTGTCGCCGTTCTCCTAGAGACAAATCAGGAGAAACAGTAACGTCTTTCCATGATTCACTAGAATGAAGTGGGATCATTGGAAGCGGGAGATTAACATCCGAAAAAACTTGTTTCCTCATCCTGTATTACAGACAGTGATGAGTAATGACCATGTTTGACATGAGAATCGTCCGTTGCCTGGAAAATAGGCTGTAGATAGTCAGGACGTTCATGGAACTCCGTAAGCATATTGATGTGGAAGGTTTTATGCTTCCCGTTAATATCGACGATGTAGTCAACATCTGAAATTTTCGATATTATATCGTACGGACCTTTCCAACTAATAAGGAGTCTATTTTCACGACAAGGTAGCAAAACAAATGCTTTGTCACCAGGACAAAGTTGTCGTAAAGTTCTCTTCTTATTAGCAAATTGTCTTGCCTTCTGCTTAGCAAACTCAGAAGAGGACGTTGCCAATTTGCATGCTTCGATAATCTTTTGTCTCAGCGCGATGACATACTCGTAAGAAGATTTTGTGTCATCGTCAATATTGTCAGCTGTTATAAGATCATGCAGCAAAGACATTGGGCCGCGCGGTCGCGCGCCAAAGACAAGTTCAAAGGGCGAAAACCCTGTATGTTCATTGGGGACCTCTCTGTACGCGAAGAGGGCCGCGGGTAAAACCCTATCCCAATCCTGAGGATGATCCTCAGTTATCTTCCCTAATAAGTTCTTAAGTGTTCTATTTAGTCGCTCGACCATCCCATTGGACATAGGATGATAGATGCTACTCAAAGATCTCTCTATCTGTAGAGTAGACATTACTTGAGACATGGTATCCGATATCAGTTGGGTGCCATGATCTGATAATATTTCTCCGGGGAATCCCAGCCGAGAAAATATAAGCCAAAGAGCATCTGCAATGTCAGCGGTAGTAATGCTCTTTAGAGGGATAGCCTCTGGCCAACGTGTGCACATGTCTACACACGTTAAGATAAACTGATGTCCTCTAGCAGATTTGATCTTGAATGGACCAATGATGTCTATCGCCATTTTCTGGAATGGACGAATAGGAATATCTGCAGCCTGAATAGGCGCAGCATGACGAGGACCTTTGGATTTGACTTCTTGACATACTTTACAGGATCGACAATAGATCCGTATGTCCTTGTTCACAAAAGGCCAAAAGAAAGCCGCAAGAACTCTTGACTTTGTACGGAAAAAAAAAAACCCATGTGACCAGCACACTGAGAGTCGTGTGCATGTTGTAAGATCTTAACTCTCAAATTCTTGGGTACAAGAATCTGAGAATGACTTGACTTAGTGGAGTCTTGCACCATACGTACAAGTACGCCATTCTTCATTGTAATCCAAGATTTACAATTTGAATCTTTATTCGGATCACCTTTTGTTACAAGAGTGAAGAATTTCTTAAGAGTCGGATCTTCTTCTTGTTGTTTTATAAACGAGTCACGAGAAATTACCAAGGGATCATCTTGGTTATGCACTTCATTATCTTCAACAGATGAAGTTTCAGGCATATTGAGAGCTTGAGCTCTAGTGACTACTGCATTAGCAGATTGCATATTTTGATTTTCCCAAACGGAAATTTGCTCCGGAGCTAATTCTTTGACTCCGTGAATGCGACCGATGATAAGATCAGCGATCGGATCCGGCAAAAGACATGCGTGTACATCTCCTGTGAAGAAAGGAGTAGCAATCCTAATGATAGCGGTAGAGTATTTCTCTATGGTGCCGCCAAATGTTACGCATTTGACTACTTTGCCTGTAGAATGAGAAGGATCTATGAGTGACTGCCTAACCCCAATAGTTGTGCATCCAGAATCAAAAAGTACTGAGACTGGATTGTCATTTACTAAACCTTTGTGTAAGACAAGAGAACCTCTCCCATCATGCGCGATTGACGCAGGAAGAGCGGGAAGAGGATGGCCACAGCTTAAAGTAGACACTGTGGTTGGCTCAAATAATGTTTTGCATTGGGGGCACTGAGATGCTCTCCCAAAATCAAAAGCGGCACATGCCATATTATTAGAGTCATCATTATCTTTATTTTGTTTATAGGCTTCGTGGGACTCTTGCTGTGCAGAGTTCGCCTGGTAATGAGCTTTATGTTTTTTGAATTGTGCTCTACCTCTGTTATTATTGCCTCTGTACTTATCATTGTTTCCACTATTATAACCTCTACTCGGGTTTGAATCATAGCTCCTTTGGTTACTATCATCATATTCATTATAATGAGTATCTCGGTAATTATGATCCTGTTGTCTCCATGAAGGAAAACTTGGATAGTTTCTAGAATGACTTCCTTTGCGAAAGTTCCTGTAATTATGACCACCCTGAATCGAGGGCTGTCAGCTCTTCTCCAGGTATTCGAAGAAGAACCCTGAAATGATTGGTTACCTTGGTTCTGATAACTGTAATAGTTACCTTTTTTATTAAACCTATTTTGAGGTCCTTGGAATTTGTGAGAGTGATTAGGGTTGTATGGTGTTGCAGAAGCAACTGGCATACCTTCTTTAACCTTACTGTTGCTAATGGCTACGTCCGGATGTGCAGTGACGTATTGGGTACAATACTGTTCCATTTCTTTTAGAGACTTAGGTTTACGCTCATGTAAGAATTCGAGGAAAGGTTTATTTATACTTGACATAATCTTGTCTCTGAGTATCAAGTCCATAAGGGCTTCATAAGTCTTTTCTGTTTTGGATAGCTCAATCCAACGATCAAATGTAAGTCGTGTCCTTGCAATGAATTCTGAGAATTCTACACCTGCCTCAGGCACCATTGTCTTAAACAACTTCCGATAACCCTCTTCAGACAACTGATACTTCTTTAATAAGGCTGCCCTAATAACATCATAGTTATCTTTGTCAGCCTCTTCAACCAAACTTAAACTAGTCAGAGAATCACCTTTCAGATTTTCTGATAACTGGTTAGCATATTGTGATTTGTCCACATTATGTGCTCGACACGAGCGTTCAAATCTGTTTAGCCAGAATGTTATGTCATCACTGGAAGGGTTGAACGCTGGTACCTTGACCTTGTAAGTAAAGGGTTTACCATTACCACTAGATGCTTGATTAACATTACTTATGTTTGTTAACTTTAACTTTTCTAACTCAAATGCTAAAAGTTCTTTTTGGTGTTCATGTTCTCTTATTGCTTTTTTTTCTTGAGCTTCAGCTTGTAATTTTCTCTCTTCTGCAGCAGCCTGTAATTTTTTCTCTTCAGCAGCAGCTTCATCTTTTCTTTTCTCTTTTTCCATTTCCATCTGGAATCTTTTTTCATCAGTCTGTATCTGCAATTTCTTTTTGTTCATCCTCTCTTTGTAATTTTCTTTCCTCAGCTTCTAATTTCTTTTCTTCAATCAATGCTTTTCTTTCTTCAGCAGCCAATGCTTTGTCATATTGAGCAACTGCCCATTCTTCTAACTGCTGACCAGTCTTATCAAGAGCCCTGCCTTGTGTGATAAAATAATCCAAGGTAGACATCTTGTCTAATAAGATCAGTAATTTGCAAAAGTAAATAAATTTACTTTCTTAGTCTTAATCAAAGACTTTGTATGATAACTTTGTAACCTGTGAAAAATAGTACTTAACTATCCCAATCACTGTGGGAAACAAGCCTTACAAAGGTCTTGTATAAATCCTTATATAATAACAGCTATAAGTTGCTGGTTCACTCTATAATATAAGTGCAGTGCACCAGAAATAGTGTTTTATATCATCAACTGTGTACCTTTAGTAATAGTAATTAACTATCAGTTGATTCTTGTACATCAATTTATATGATCAACTATATTTTAAATAGTGTATGTCGATCAGGCACAAAAACAAAACAGTTATACAGAAAAACATGAAAACATTTGCGGAAATGAAATAAATAAAATTGGAAAAACAATAAAAGATAAACCGCAAGAGGATAACAAATACAAATAACGCCACAGTATATAAATATAAATTGAGAATAGAACTGAAAGATAGAATAGGGTAGACCAACAAATTACAAACAAATCAAAACAAACTAAAGAACAGAGGAATATTACAAAAACAACAATGAGTACAGACTTCACAGCTAACACTAATAGCAACAGCTGTCGCAGCAAATTTCCAATGAAGAAAATTGCACCTATAGAAACGCACACATCAGACCCTCTATTACGTGGGATACTCTGCTGTGTGACACCGCCCAACCGAAACAACAACCCGCTGGATACAAACAAATATCACATAAAAATAGTTAAACATAAATACATAAATGCATAAATAGTATGGCAATATGATGTAAATAGAGTGTTGCAGAAAGAATGTGTTGGAATGAAGGCTCAGTTACACTGCCTAATAGTACAGTACTGTGGTACTTTATTAAACAAATACTTCTGGTCTAATTATTTTAAATTCAACACAGAAATAGAAGCTCCATCGTTGATTTGAATGATAACAATCAATGTAGGACTTCTCAGTTCAATAACATTTTCTTTCGCAAACACTGTCAAATATTCTCCAGTCCTGATGTGTAATGTTCTATGTTTCAACCAAGCTTGCTGTGTAACACTGTCAGTTGTATGGCAAATGTCCAATGAACCAAATGTCAACAAACCCTGACCTAGTTACTGCATACTCTCGACAGGACAGGTCACGCTGACATCACTGTAGAGTTGTACTGCTGATGTATTTGTGTGTCGTAACAGACCCCAAGGAACGTCTGGTCTCAGTAGTTTACTTCTCAATATGGTCACTGTGCAGGTTGACCCAGGAAGCTGGCACACCAGTTGTTAAAACTCTTTTTGTGTAGTTGTTAACTCATACTGGCTACTAGTTGTTGAATCATGCTTTATTTGCTAAATGATGTGAATGTCCACCAGTGGATAAATGTAGATGTTGGGACTGGTGTAGTAAAGTGTAACGATTGTCAACTCATCAAACCCAGCACAGTTTTGGTCATACAGGTCATCTTGTCCTGGAACGTGATGAGGCTCCGACAAGAATGTGAGTGTAAACAATGAGTGTGTATCTGAATGTCAGTACGCGAATGGTAGAATGATTCGATAGAGTTGACAGGTTGGTAGTACATCACTCATACTCACACTGTTCGAATTCAAGAAGTACTGGAACTACGGTGGTCTTTTTATAACATTTAATGGGACGCACACTTGGACAGTACGTGTATGGTTACAGGAACAAATGTCGACATAGACAGTATAATGTTGATCACAGGAATATCATCTTAAGTTAGCATTCATGCTTGGCAAATATCATAATGGAGCATTCGTAAATAAGCATTCAGCGTTCCATCATGTAAATCATCTGGCTTTACTGACTGGGCACGTCAGACCATAACCAATACATAGGAAGGCTCCTAGACCTAACCTCGTCTAGCGAATATTCCTTCACGTAAAGTTCAATATATATATATTTCATAATATAGGAATCCCAGACATGGGTTCTCACATGTAGCAGTGATCTCTTGGTTCATCGAGCGATAGTACAGGCATCCCTTTTTCTCACTCGATAAATACAAAGTATATGAATTTCAACATGGCTGTTCTCTCTCTCGTGAGCTTCACTCACTATAGAATATAGACCAAAATTAGTCATTCATTAAATGTCCTCATTTCTTCATAGGTTCTCTCATAGAGGTAATTGAATAATATCATACAATCCAGTGCTGATACATAGGAATGTCTTCTTCCTTTGAATGGATATTCTTTTTAAAAGTACCACTGTGCATCTGCTTATCAACAACGATGGCGAAGCCCAAGTTCATAATAAATTGTGGTTTTACCTTTTTATGCGAAATATAACTTTGCCATTCCTTGGCAAAAGAGAATAAACACTGGGGTAAAGTACATACAACATGTCTAAATGATTATCACTTTTCCCCATCCATTTATAGATCACTATTTCGGCAAAAAGCCTGCTACAACAAAACTCGGCATCCTCACAGGATGACAGCCATGGAACACACCCACTGCTAGCGATCCTTCCGCTGCATAGCCTTTGACCTTTTCTAGCGACAACCAAATTAGTTCGACTTAGAAATGCAAAGATATCCATATATAAGACAGACTCGTCCTACTCATACAAACACTACGTATAAATTCAGGCCATAGATATACTGAAGCAAGAACAATCTATTCCTACCCAGCCACAGAATAAATCGCAGTAGGCCTAGAGTCGTCTGCGGAGTCCGATCGAAGATGACAGAACTATTTTCAAGGGAAGCAACCCAAAAATGACTTCTCCTTAAGCACTTAAAAAGGAAATACTTTGCTTCCAAAATATTTGCGAACATAATAAGAATATAAATGTATTATATTGCAAGATAGTAAAAATTGCCCTTTACACCGCACTGAAGTTTATGTAATGTTCTGGCTGGGAGTGTGCCACTGTAGTAGTTTAGTAGTAGCCAGTATCTAAGTGATTAAGACTGTACCAGAGGTTTGGTTGATGCCAGTAAATATTACCAGTGTAGTTTTGTACTGCTTGTGAGTTGCTGAGTTCAGGACACATTACTGAATTATAAATATACATTGAACTGTGAGTTGGTTTTCTGTTAAGTTATTATGTCTGTCACACGTGCAACTGTTTTATACAGCATATAACACACTTATGAGGCCCTTGTGCGAGTGCATAATATGAAAACCTGGAAATCTGCCCCTGCTTAGTCTACCAGCATGTCAACTGATTATCTGCAGCAAACACCTTTGACAATAAGCACGGTAAAGTGATGCTCTGGTATGTCCACGCTATCAACAAGAAGGCCTGGCATAACAACAATCAACTGTTTTACAACTTTGCAACACTAATGATGTCACTGAGATGAGTCAGATGGGCAAGTAACAACAGAAAGTTCAACAGGTTTTTTTCAGTGAAGATTAAAACTGCTACTTTTCTTCACCATCTCTAACACATCACTTCTTCTTCTTCCATGCTGTTTGCTTTAAAAAAACCACATCTATCTCTCTCATAAAGCTGGCAGTCCATCTCAGGCTTCTCTCATCACCATACAGTCACCTATGGTCACCATATAGACACATCACCATACAGTCACCATGATGTGTCTATATGGTGACTGCATGGTGATGAGAGAAGCCTGAGATGGACTGCCAGCTTTATAAGAGATAGATGTGGTTTTTTTTTTAAAGCAAACAGCATGGAAGAAGAAAAAACATCTAGATTCATTCATCTCCTATTTCACTCCATATACAACATGCAGCCATCACTGCCACTGGCCCCCTCATAGGAAGCTAGCACCTAAAGTGTATGTTTCTGCAGCTGTGGTTTTTGTAGCAATGTTTTAAAAGTCAGAATTAATTCCCCAAAAGTATTTTTCTCACACATTTCTCATAAAAATGACGTACTTTCTTTTCTGTACACCCCTGCATAGTATGATGAGTTGTCAGCTGCCAGCAGTTCTGGGAATAGAACTAAACAAAATCATACAAGTGCTAAAGCTAAAGGTTGTCCCGTAGTAGATACTGTTGCTGTACAGGAGTCACTTTATTACAGACTTTCAATTATATTCGTCTTAGCTTGGTGAGGTCAGGTAATCAGTTGGCTTCCTCATTGTCTTTGCATTCTCTAGCTCAGAGCAGTCATGTGCCCATTTTTATAGCTGGGTAGACTGGAACGTGATGTTACCTGGTTTTGAATGAGGTATGTTTGCCTCATGAAGCAAATGTTCTTACCATTCAGCCACTCTGAGGATCTATACAAGAGCTAAATAAATATTTATTGCCTCAATCATACCTGTAGATAGCAGGGATGGATGCACGAGAGGATACATCCGGCATGTATACAACCAACTGTAACATAGGGACAATCAGCATTCACACCCTTTGACATTTGCTGAGGGAGACTGAGCACCTATGGGTTTTACCAGGAGTGCAATGATATCAATTCTGACCAACAATGACAATAAACTTCAAACCTAAAAACTTATATCCAAGATATAACAAACTACTTACATGGCATTTGGCACAACACAATGAAGAAGGCTGGGAGACCTGGGCGGTGATACAGGGAATGTGAAATTAAGTGTCAGGGTTCTATCACTGCTGCCTGTGACTGCAACGTTGTCATGGAGAGTAAGCTCTCTGTGTCCATTCGTAGCAATGAATTCTGGTCGCAGGTAAGGAGATGCTGGGGGCATTTCATGCTCAAGAACATACAAATCCTCAGAGGATATGTCTGTGATGTAATGGAGACTTTCCTGGGCTTTATCAATCCTGAAAAATCTCTCAGCTGTTGTTGCTGCAAAAATAAATTTTTTTTTAAATTATAAAGAAAACACTATACTGTAAATATTGATTACTTTGGTACAATATAAGTTTATATACTACTAGCAATAACCCGTCAAAATTGGCAGGTTTTTAATTGCAGCCATCTTATCATTTAGATCCATAATAAGTCTGCAATACTTTAAATTAAAATTTTGTCTTGAAGAAACAATCAAAAACTTACATTTTAAGGTTATTTTTAAGAAAATGATGAGTTAAAACCGTTTCCCGAATGAAACTGGACAGAAGAGTATCTTGATATTCTGTTGATTTAATCTGCATCTCTGCACCTTCCTGTCTCAGGTTCATGTACTGTTTATCAATTGTGTTGTTGGCTTCTTTCCATAATCAAACTGTTCATGCACCCCGTCATTTACACACTTTTCTATTCTCGGGACAGTACATATAAGGGAAACAATACAATTATTGTCTAACTTTCAACTACAGTTGCACCCCTTAGCTGTGTTTGAAAGTTAATGCACTCTCTCGACAATAGAAATGACGTTGTGCATGATGTGACCGACCGACTGACGTACTTACAGCGGGAATTATGGTATTGGATTCTATACTTGAACAGACAGAGGAACTGGTATGGCATATGAGGAAATCTTCTGTTGTTTCTAAATTATGTCTCTCCACAATTTACTGTTCTTAAAGCTGTTTATCATTTCTGTTGTTAACATTTCCCTTGCAATAATATTTAACTGTTTAACGGTCTTCAACGTGCACTGCATAACTAAGGCAAAGCAAGAAATCAAAATACTTTTTAAATTTAATACATAAAACCAACATTGCAACTCTATTTAAATTTACATGGAATTACACACAAAAATTAAAGCAGCCATTTTTGATATACTGTATTTGTAAGATAATTATGTTAAATCTCTTTTTTACACCAAAAGAAAAAGAACAAAATCATAAAAACAGCAGCAATGAAACACCTCCTCCTTATCGCTCCTCGCAGCGGAGCATGTAGCCAGCACTGCAATAGGCTCTGGAGAGCTTGCTAACTCATTCGCTCCTTGAGGAGCATTGTGTCAATATGCAAGCATAGCTTCTCTGGAATCCTTCACCAAGCATATTTCTTTATGCCGTCTACAGTGTGGTTTCTGGGGCAATTGTTTTACTTGACAAGTTGCCAGCCTAATAAAAAAAACCCTCAAAATTGTATTTATAGCAACATAACACCACCAACGTGTAATCCACAATTTCTGCTGCAGAAGCAAAGAAACGGCCATCATCACAACTACCACCTCCAACATCACTCTCGTTTACCATCATCATCCTGGGGACCACATTATATCATCACCATTATATCACCATCACCATAATCAGAGCTACCAAATCAATCATCTCCTCTGCCCCCTCATTATCATCAAACAAATAAAATCATCCACAGCAATGACTTACAGTCCAAAAAACACCATTGCGATGACAATCTTACAGCACTCAGGCTCTCACTTTTGTCATTCTGAAAATGCTGGGGAAACAGATAATTACAAAGTCATTAAGCAGGTCAATCACAACTTTCTGCACATATCTAAAATAATAGATCAGAAAATCCTTCACATGTTTTTCTTCACAGAACTACTTTCCTTAATATAAGATTCCAGCTAACCGAAACTTCATTAACAAAGATATTCATTGTGTCAGACTCTCAGTCCATGCTTCGAAAGGTTCAAAATGGTTGGCTAGGCATGAATAGAAAACACTCATACAAGCTTCGAATCTGCAGGAACTGGTGTGGGTCTACTGTACTGGTCATGCAGCGGTAATGAGAGAGCTGACACACTAGCATCAAGAGCACCCACAGTGGATATGGATAAGGGAGAGACACTGAGAAGAATTAATGATCGCCTATCAGATGATTTAGCATTCTTAAGTTCAACACCCAGACAATCCCAAGAAGCAGTAAATAATTTGTGTCATCTTTTGGTTAAAATAGGTCTCCAAATAAATGCCTCTAAAACTAAAGTTATGAACTTTTCTAACGAGACCTTTAATATCATCCTGAACGGGGAAAAACTACAGAAAGTTGAAAGTTTCAATTATTTAGGCAGTAAAATGACTCAGGATGGTGACACAACAAGAGAAATTCATACTAGAATTGCTTTGGCAGCTAGCGCCTTCAATAGATTATCTAACATTTGGAAATTACGATCATTGAATATACATACCAAGCTTCGTCTGTTTAATTCAAATGTTATCTCAGTGTTAACATACGGCTGTGAGAGTTGGAAAATGACAAAATCATTGGAGAACAAGCTGAATACATTCGAGAACAAATGTCTTAGAAAACTCATGAACATCAGTTGGAAAGAATTCAAGACTAATCGACAAATAAGAGAAGACTCTAGGCAGAAATATGTCTCCAACTATATAAGGAAAAGACGATGGTTATATATCGGTCATGTCCTACGAATGTAAAACAACAGAATACCATTGCAGGCACTCACTTGGGTTCCTGAGGGTAAGAGGAAAAAAGGAAGACCAAAAGAAACACTCAGAAGAACAATAATAAGAGAAGGAAGAACGTTGGGATTAAACAATATGCAAGAGCTAAGAGGAGTGGCATCACAACGAACAACCTGGAGAGCACTGGTTTCTGCCTTATGCGCTGTGTTTGGTGCTTAAAGAATTTATTATTATGTATTAGAGAATGACGCTGCAATAGATGAACCATCAAGGTTAAAACTGTTGGAATTTTGCATCAAATGTAAGACTAGCAGAGATGGGCATATGAAAGGAAGAATCTGTCGTGCATGCAACCAGCGAGCTACAGGAACAGTTAGCTTTCACATTCTTCAACATATACTGAGGGAGACTGAGCACCTATGGGTTTGCCCAGAGTGTAATGATGTTGATTCTGTTCAACAATAACAATTCCGGAAAAACACCACATTTTCTTGCATAGAGTAAAATTTAAATTTGGATCTGAATATTTCTACACACATTATGCAAGCACATGTTCTAAACAAAAATGAACAACTCTTAACCCTACGATGCATTCAATCAGGCAGAAAAAGAAACACTTTTCTTAAAATTTCGCTCAATTACAGATTTCTATCTTTCTCTTTTCTTGTGGCAGCCTTTTAAATTGTCATCATTATAATTATCTACTTTTTCCACTTCTTAAGCAGCATGCAGCCAAAACTACACAGCTGACCCCCTTTCATGAAGCCTGTGTCAAAGTACATGCTACTGCAGCTGTGGTGTGTAGCAATTTGTTCTGCATAATGATGTTGCAAGACACACGTGCAATCTCATTTCAGTCACACCTTACAACATACCTGAGGGAGTCGTAGTTCTATATTATAATATAGGAATTGTTAAAATATGCAATATTATATTTATCACTGACAAGGACAGTTGCCTTATAATCAAAGCAAGATTGCAATGATGGACTATATCCAACATTATCATGACCCCTTCAAATCAATTATACTGTTCCATATCTGCTTGGTTACAAGAGAAGAATGTGCACTAGATTAGCTACAGCTTTTTAAAATGTTCCATTATCTAACTTCAGTTTCTTTCTATTTGTGGTCTTTAGTTCTCCTACGGCTGTACAAAATCTTGTGACAATAGTTTTACACACAGATGTGCTAAGACTATCAGAACTCTCATAACAATGTTTTACCTATAGATTTCCTACAGCTTAAATAACATTGACCAACGGGCTGATCACCCGTTTGCCAGTCACTTCGATTACGGAAACAACAGCAGATGGATTGATTTGCCGTTGCCCTAAAGACGCCAATAGGCGTGATGGGAAACAATGGCAAAGAAAACCTATCTGCTGTTGCCCTAAGATGCCACTAGGCGTAATGGCCACTGACTGCTTTGACGGTCGGTGGCTAAGGACGGAAGAAGAAGAAGAAATAACATTGGTACCAACAGTTTTACTGTAGTTCACCCATGATAGTAAGGAACTATGAACATATTACCTGTCCCATGATTACTGCAGCCCAGACATACTTGTCTGGTAATTGTTGTACTTAAAATATGAAACTGCTATTGCCTACATTAGATAAAATGTGACAAACTCTTGAATAAGCTCTTTTCATTTTGAATAACCATGAAATAATAATGAAATCACTAAACTGTTGTTAAGTCTTTTGGTCCCAGGCAGTTGAAAGGTTTCACCTGAGTATTACACTGGATACCAATCTCTTCCCCCTCCCCCCCCCCCTCCCCCACACACACGAAGATTTTTTTTGAAGTGCTGTGAGTCTTAAATGAAACATTATGTTTGTTTTATATCTCGTAAAGTGTAGACAGTCAATCTGATTATAATCAGCCCAAGGGAGAGTAATGTATCCTATCAAGGTAATCATGTGACAGAAAGAGTTTTAAAAAGTTGTCCTGACAGTGTATAAAAGTATAGTAATATAATATATATATATGAATTCTCGTATGTGGACAATTTACTCAGATAATAATTGCTTGACACATTATAGTATAACTGATACACTCAGAGTATTGGTTTTGTCTTGTTTTATCTCATTTTTGTTTGTTGGGTTTTTTTTTTTTTAAACATACAAGCAAAATTGGTAATTTTGATTTGCCATATTTACAATGATTTGACAAATGTGATGCCACTTTTCCATATCAGCAGTTATTCATCGTATTTGGAATTTTATGGCACCACTTTTCCGTATCGGCAGTTCTTCATCTTATTTGGAATTGAAAACACTATATATAATAGAGGTTGGATGGGTTACTTTTCACCTTTAAAATAATAAAAAATACACTCACAGACAGCATTTTGTTGATCTCTTCCCTCACTTGCTCTAGGTCAGCATTGTTGTCCACCACAATGATGCCCAAAGGCACAGCTAGAAATATGCAGAAGACTTATTAGTTAACTTCACCAAAGGTCAAGTTCAAAATTGGACTGAGGTTGTAGACAATATTAACACTTCTATAATTGCAAAATATCTCAACTAAAACCTCTGCACTGATTTAAAAAAAACTAAAATTCACATACTGTTACTTCCAAAATTATTGAACAAATATTTGGAGCATTCAAACTGATTTAAAAAAACAAAGCAGAAAAGAAAAAAAAATAAACACACAAATAAAGATCTGCAATAGTCACTCTGATAAACAAAAAATAAAAATTAATCAATTAATAAATTTCTAATTTCAATGCTAATGAAAATAAAAGTTTCTAACTTACACAGTGAACAAAATTCAACATTTAGAACTAAAGAGTCACACTTAACATAATCAACTATTAAATAAAGTTTGTTTGTTCGTTAATATGGTTATTTCATAAAACAATAAAAATAAACTACACATAAATAAGATTAAAGAAATGTGGAAAATAATCTACAGGTAAATGTTCAGTTAAACAATAGGATTTTGAGCTTTGGCTTGTGCATTTTAATAATTTAACATCAGAAGACGTAGGTAAAAGGATTTCAAAATAAAGGGACACTTGTTGCAACTATTACAGATCCATAATCTTTTATCCGAACACCTGAAAATGAAACATTCTGAAAATTTTCTTTGAGCTACCTTTCAATTACAATTTGGATGATACCGAACTATTTTCACCAACTTTGGGCTATTTTTTAACACCATTAGGGTGCCTTGGAACGAATTTGGGCTATTTTGGGTAAATTTTCTAACACGATTTGGGTGACACGTGAAAACCACAAAAATCCAGTTTCTGTAACAAAAGCTGTCCCTGAGGAGGATTTCAGATAAAAAGGTTACAGAAGTGTATTTTGTGTGTAAGCAGCGTTATAAACAGTTACAGAAGTGTATTTTGTGTGTAAGCAGCATTATAAACAGTTACAGAAGTGTATTTTGTGTGTAAGCAGCGGTATACACAGTTACAGAAGTGTATTTTGTGTGTAAGCAGCGTTATACACAGTTACAGAAGTGTATTTTGTGTGTAAGCAGCGTTATACAGTTACAGAAGTGTATTTTGTGTGTAAGCAACGTTATAAACAGTTACAGAAGTGTATTTTGTGTGTAAGCAGCGTTATAAACAGTTACAGAAGTGTATTTTGTGTGTAAGCAGCATTATAAACAGTTACAGAAGTGTATTTTGTGTGTAAGCAGCGTTATAAACAGTTACAGAAGTGTATTTTGTGTGTAAGCAGCGTTATAAACAAATTTTAAAGATGTGATACTCTGTATCACACATAACAGACATCTAAGCAGGCAATTTTAATTATGTAACAAACAAGAGCATGATACTAAGTAAGATACAGCACAAGCTACACCTTGTAGTGGTCTAAAACAGCTGATAAATCTGCCCATTTTTTATGCTACAGATATCTAAAACAGAGACATAATCTGCCTGTACCACAGATCATATACAGTTTATAAATATATTTACTGGGTCATACCTCACATTAGTCTTAATATGGATGTCTATAATTCTATAATGTCAATAACATAATCAAAAGAAGTATAAACACTGAGTACTCTACTGCTCATATCACGCCTGATAGGAAGAGTTGTCGTTTTCAAACAAGTCTCGAGTCAAGTTGAGATGCTAATAACAACTGTTGAGTCAAGTCGTTGAGGCAGAAGTTGGTTGAAGACTTTAAAGTGATCACTGAGTTATGAATTTCCTGTCCATTCTTTAGTTTTGTATAAATCCTCCATTTCTGCAGCTCTTGTTGCTGATCAATCTGGACATATAGGTCCATTCTGTGGCTGGATTCATCTTTTCAATTTACTCCACGACTACATGCTTCCTTTTTGTACTCATATGGCTCCCTTTTTTTTCCCCCATCACTTATGACATGTTGTCAATCAATTATGGGATTCTTGTTCTCCTCCATGGTTTGAATGTGTTGCTTATCATTAGGGGGCTCTCCATTTTTCTGTGCAAGGTCTGACATAATGGGAGCGAGTTCATTTGCTTTTTGAGCAATGCAGCTTTTCTGAAGTCTACCCTGGTATATCCTTTAAGTCTGTCATTCAACAGGTGGTTTGTGAGCCTCTTAAATGTTTGTGCCTGTGGGATTCCATATTCCACCACTGGTTTTAAGTACCTGTATAACTTGACTAGTTATAAAAATGCTAATATAATAGACTTATATGATATACATTTAAAGTTATACAAATAAAGGATTTTAAAATTGTCATGTATAAAAAAAATACATTCATGAATATATAAGTAAAGTATGAAAATATATATTTTCATGAGCCAATGAGAAATTAAAACGTGAGCTTTGGCTAGAATCTGAATGTGCTGTTCACGCATGTTAAATGTGTAAGTAGCAAATCAAGAAAATGGTGTGCAGTTTGATTACATGACTCATTACAAGTACTAATGCATGGCCATGGAGACAAAAAGCTAAACAGCTAAAGTTAGGCAGGCACGCAGTCATCATTAAGTCAGGTGCCATTCCCAGGCAGGTTCTAGTTAAGAGGTTAGTCAGCCAGTACTTCAAGGCCAGGAAAAGCAGACTGGATTGAAGAAAAAAAACATATTACCACCAAACTTACAAGCTTGCCGCAGTTTATCCTTGTCAAAGTGTAGAGTTTCATAGTCAATCATGCCGATACGGCTCACCTGGATTCTGAGCCGCTCTGGCACAGATGATGGAGGACTGAAAAAAGCAAAATCAGGACTATAACTGGAGTCTTTCATGCTGCTCTTGGCCCCTCTGGACAGTGGTCATTTACTAAGTGAGATGTGAAACAAGTTAGCAGATAGACATCTTAAACTGACATATATAATACTTCTTCTTCTTTAGTCTTTTGTTGCTGACTGACAAAACAATCAGTGACCATCACACCTGATGGCGGCTTGATGGGAATCCTTCATGTTGTACCCCAACTCTGATTTATGCCTTGCAACTCTGCTTCTACAATTTTTCCTCTTGTTTGCTTTTGGGCAGCCTCTCTTTCACCTTTCTTCTGGGGTACATAGAATGGCAGTTCTGATGATGGTGCCAAGGTCACTTCTGAGGATGTCGCTAACTCAACTTTAATGTCTACAGGCTATGATTGTGTGCATATTTCCCTGATGACTCCGAATTAGCAGTTCCAGGTTGATGAATAAGTAATAATGCACCAAGGAAAGTATGATATATTCCTGATGGCTCCGAATTGGCAGTTCTAGGTTGGTGAACAAGTAATACTGCACCAAGGCGATAAGACCTGCTGTACTGAGCTAAGTATGATATATTCCTCAAATGTCTATATCTCTAATGCTTACGTTGAAGAAATCCTTTCTTTTTTTTTTTTTTTGCAGGCAGAAGTAATTGAAGCTTACTAAAAGCTAGGACACGTTTCTCATTACAAAGTCTTTGAAGAGCTGACAATAAGCTCAGTGGAGTGTTTAAACAAATAAAGAGGGGAAACCCAAGGCCTGTTACCAGTAAATAAATAAATATTATGCATATAAAGGTATGTTTCAGGCACTGAAGAGAAATAAAGAAGTAGAAAACTAAAAAACAGAAAAACAACAGAAGTGACAGACTCGCTGAAGAATCAAACTCAGGAACTTCCGACCGGCAACATTGCCTAGCCATGGAAACAAATCACACTATTCTCCCTGCCAACTAGGCACCACAAAAATAGTGCTTCATGGACAGGAATCATTCAGTGGAATGTTGCTGTTATACCAGTAGTTTTAAGACTTTCAAGTATTTAGTTTGGTCACAATTAAAGCACAAAGGCACCATACAATTTTGGTTGCTTGTACTTTGGCCAATATTGTTAAAACTAACTCTGGACTCTATCAGCTCCTTCATCAGGTGTTTTTGAATCTCAATTTCTTTAGTTCTGAAATCCCCGAGATAAAAGAAATAGGAAGAGACCAAATTTCACAATGGAAGGACTTGAAATGATCATGCCAGATAGTATGGCTTGGTATGAACTAATTAAAGGCCTATACTCCACAGAAGCTGACAAAGAAGAAACCTGGACTCTTAATAGATTTACTTTGCCATTCTTTTTGGTCACTGAAGGTACCAATGCATGTCCTCGATAGACAGATGTCTTTGTGTGTTTAAAAAGTAAAAGCCTCGGACATAAAATTAAACAGTGCTTCCACAAATCTATCTTCTTCTTCTTCTGCGTTCATCCTAAAACAGACGTTTGTTACGTTGTGTCGCTGTTTACAGCAAAGCTGCGATATCTGCACCTTTCGGCCCGACACATTCATTTTTGGCATGGCATTTTTGGGACCGGGTTAGCCTTCCCTCTTTGATCCCTACTCTCTCAGTCAGACTGCAGTGATGCAGCCTGTTTCCAGGACCACCACTTGGAGGTGGAGTAGGGTCTTGGTCAGCTCTGGTTCGCTGACCCTGACGCAAGCAGTCTAGCTATGGGTCGCTGACTGCATTCCTCACTTTTGATGCGTCTTCGGTCCCACAAATCTACAAATCTATCTGAACTGAAGATGAAGACTGATCAGTTAAATGATGCAACTCTGCAATGTTTATGTTCAAGGGTCTTTTGAATGAGCACAAAGATACAATAACAATATGGAATGAAAGTCATAAGAGATGGAAAGCTCTGTCAATAACAAACAGCCCTGCCCCCCCCCCCTCTCCCAAAGTAGACCACATACAGATCTTAAAACAATAATGCATCTATGTACCTTTGTTGGGCAATTAGTCACAACAGATGGAAAGATCAATGAAAACAAAATGGTGACATTTACAACAAAGAAGATCACATACAATCCCTATAGCATAGAAAGCTCAAAGAAAACAGCAAGAAATGTTCCAACAAAACAGATCACACACCCAATAAGATGAATGTATATTATACACAGATTATAAGTTCCTTTGTTGGGCTATAATTATTATTGTTTCTTCTAGTCTTTCAACGGATTGAAGGAAAACAAAAACAGCTCCTAAGTTTGTGTTCATAAAGTGTTATCAACATAAAGTGTTATCAACATAAAGTGTTATCAACAAGATTGTAAAAACTTCATGTGACCAAATAGCATTATCATCAACATCATTTTCATTTATTTTGCTCCAAGTGGAGTCACCACTGGAACCAGTTGCTTGGTAGGAAACCTGCATCAAAGTACTCATGTGCCCTTACAGCGATGGATTCTGCAGCACTTTCTTTTGCCTTATAAGGCTGCCTGCCCCGCGCATAACGTCATGTTATGTCACCTCTTACGATATGCCTTTGGGAGCAGTAGAACTATTCTGTCTTCACCTCTTTGAAGACCCCAGGGAATTACACAGGGCTAGAATCAACAAGATGCCTTCAAGAGGCACAAAGAACATTACCTTTTTTAGTATTTACATATTTACTCACTTAGTCATTCCACTTCAACCCTAGAGTGTTGTTGTTGTTGTTTAACTACGGCTGCTGAGCTTCTCGCTCTTTTGCAGCCATTACCAAGTTTAAGAGTTCTTGGTGTTATCTACACTGTAGATCTAGGCTTTTCTTGTAGCTTTTTTGCCAATCTGAAACATGTTGAGTTGAAGTCATGAGCTCCAGTTTCTCTAGCCTGGCTTGCATTTAAAGGATCATCACATCTGGTCCCAAGCTAGGAGGAAGAAGCATGTGGCATACTCTGCATTCCCGGCCATCCAAGGCGGCTTTCCAAATATGCAGAGCTGAAATACTATGCTCTGGTCCTGGCTTTCCCAAGGAATTGTGACATCTTACACACAGCCACTTCTCAGCTCCCCCTGCATATTATGCATCCACAGTGAGATCCTCCTGAATTCAGCCAACCAGGTAAAAGCCAGACTTACGTCTGGGGTTCAGGTGACTCCTCCAAACTTAGTATGCAATTCTGGGTTCTCAACATGTTTCCCCACAGGGGGAATCCTTGGACCCTGGGGTGTAGAGGTTTGCCAGAGAGAGCGCCATACTATCCTATCAGCTGTCTTCATTAGTATTTACCTGATGCGTAAAGAATTTTAATGAAACTAGTAAAGTGTGTAACATTTTTAAAAGTCTAAACAAGTTACTAGAAAATATGTTAATAGAACTTTCAGTAAATGTTCAGACGTTTAGATATCTAATTTCCTTTACTAGTAACTGAGGAAAAGAGCAGTTAAAATGATCTATTGTTTAGAAACTATAATGAATTACACCTCTTCTGGTCACATTCTACTTTTTCATAAATTGTTATTGTTATTGTTAAACACAATCAACATCACTGCACTCTGGGCAAACCCATAGGTGCTCAGTCTCCCTTGTTTCATTAAACCTTTGGTATTAAAAGACTTGAAGTTATGTTAGGACTTTAAGAAACCACATACAAATATTAAGCTTTCTTAATTAAGCTGAGTACCAGGAAATCCCCGGTAAGGTTAAAAACAGAGAAATTTACTGGCAGCTCTGAGATACAGATAAGAACCAAGATGGAAGACATCCACCACTTTTCCAATATTTGTTATATGGTAACTGATCAGAACATGACTGAAATAGCAATGAAGAGTCAACTAGGAATATAAAGTACCCATGATTACAGTTGCAAGGTCTGACTTTGCTATCAGTCATTAAAAAATTCAGGACAAAAACAGCGCACTCAATTATATGGTCCTACTGACTAGTTCTGAATCATGGAAAACAACAGAACTGAAAACCCAGAAGTTGCACACTTCTATGAACTGGTGTTTGCATAGAATAGAAGAACTGAAATAATATGACAAGATCAACAATGAGGAATTGTTGACAAGGACCTGAGAAGTGCAACTGAAACAAGAGGTGAGAAAAAATGACTGGTGTTGGATAGGATACACACTGAGAAAATCTATTCTGGAATTCTCAGGGTAAGAGAGATATTTGTGGATTGAACAACACACAGAAAAGGGATTTGGACATGAATGGAATAAAAAAAAAGACATGGAAACACCTTGGCACAAGATAGTTTGGTATAAAATTATTAAAAAAGGCCCATAAATATGCTAAACAAGAAAGAAATGTTGATGCAAATAAACTAACTGCAATAACACAGTTAAAGAATACAGGCTTATATTCTTTCATCCGAAAACTGAAATATTCTGAAAATCAAAAGTTACTTTGGACTACTTTTCTATCAAAATTTGGATGATTTCTGACTATTTTGGGCGATTTGTGGGCTATTTTTCAAACGTGATTTGGGCGACACCTGAAAATTTAAAAAAAGTCCGAAAGCAAACTGTCCCCAAGGATTTCCCACAAAAGGATTGTTGATTGTTAATCAGAATCGACCTCACTGCACTCTGGGCAAACCCATAGGTGCTCAGTCTCCGTAAGCAAATGTCGAAGAGTATTAATGCTAACTGTACCTGTAGCATGATGGTTGTACATATGACGGATGTATCCTCTCTCACGTCCATCTCTGCTAGTCCAACATTTGATGTCAAACTCCCACAGTCTCACCCTTGTTGACTCATCCATTCCAGTGTCATTATCTAGCAGGCGATCATTAATTGCCCTTAGTATCTCTCTCCCTTATCCATGTCCAGTGTCCCCACTATGGGTGCTCTTGAGGCCAGTCTGCCAGCTATCTCATTATCTCATACCCCTGCATGACCAGGACAGTAGATCCACACCAGTTCTTGAAGACTTGAGGATTCTATTGATATTTTCTATTCCTGTCACAGCCATCCGTTCTGAACTTTCTGAAGCATGGCTTGAGAGTCTGACAATATAACTGCCCTGATTATTTGTATGGATCTGAGACATGCCATAAAAGGATACAGACCTATAATAAACACAAAACAAAAGTATGGCCTGATGTGAAAGTGTTATCAATGGATTATCTGACAAGTGATAGCTGAAGAACCATGCTGTGCAGGATTAAAGATAACTTGGAAAGAAAACTAAATGTGGAGATACTTACTCATTGGTAATTGGCACAGAACCTCTGCGCTTTGGCTTGGTTATCATGTTGGCTTGGTTACGGAATGTAATGTTGACATGTGATGGGCGGAGCCTGCAGGGCTCCCCATCCACTTGCATAGGCATGGACTTGTACGTTGTCAGCCTGACCTCCCGGCATTGCATCAGTCTCTCACCATGTCCTCCAACATACAGTGTGGCCTGGGAATGTTGTTGTGTGGAAATTAACAACTTTTCAGCATGTCAGACATCACATTAATTAGTCATCTGACAGAATGAATGCTTATGACCAATGCAGTAAGGCCAAAGAAGAAAAAAAATTCCCACAATACTAGAGCAGAAATTGTGCAAGTCACTTTGGAAACCACAGTGCAAGATTCCTAGGATTTCCAACATACAAAGCAGCCAAATTAGTATTCAAGCAGGCAACTGAAACAAATACATGATTTTAAATAGCATTAGAGCAGCAAGAATCGAAACAGAAAAAGGAACCATAACCCATTAAAAAAATTTCAAGATGAATGGAAAAACAAAATTAAAACCTAAACTTAGAGGACAAATGAAAAGTAAACATCAATAAAAAATATAGATAAATTCAAAAAAATTATTGATTATTTAATGAAACCCTCTTCTACCTGTGTGAATTTATAAGAACACGAGCTATGATCTTTCTCTTGAAAGTGAATTTATATAATCAAAACTGCATTTCTTCTTTTTCTTCCTCTTTCGCCTTAAGACTTCTACATTAATGACTTTAATAAAGGCAGTAGTCAGCTCAAGGTTCCTGACATCTCGTTCACCCTCAGACTTCTACATTAATGACTTTAATAAAGGCAGTAGTCAGCTCAAGGTTCCTGACATCTCGTTCACCCTCAGACTTCTACATTAATGACTTTAATAAAGGCAGTAGTCAGCTCAAGGTTCCTGACATCTCGTTCACCCTCAGACTTCTACATTAATGACTTTAATAAAGGCAGTAGTCAGCTCAAGGTTCCTGACATCTCGTTCACCCTCAGACTTCTACATTAATGACTTTAATAAAGGCAGTAGTCAGCTCAAGGTTCCTGACATCTCGTACACCCTCAGACTTTCTACATTAATGACTTTCATCAAGGCAGTAGTCAGCTCAAGGTTCCTGACATCTAGTTCACCCTCAGACTTCTACATTAATGACTCTAATAAAGGCAGTAGTCAGCTCAAGGTTCCTGACATCTCGTTCACCCTCAGACTTCTACATTAATGACTCTAATAAAGGCAGTAGTCAGCTCAAGGTTCCTGACATCTCGTTCACCCTCAGACTTCTACATTAATGACTTTAATAAAGGCAGTAGTCAGCTCAAGGTTCCTGACATCTCGTTCACCCTCAGACTTCTACATTAATGACTTTAATAAAGGCAGTAGTCAGCTCAAGGTTCCTGACATCTCGTTCACCCTCAGACTTCTACATTAATGACTTTAATAAAGGCAGTAGTCAGCTCAAGGTTCCTGACATCTCGTTCACCCTCAGACTTCTACATTAATGACTTTAATAAAGGCAGTAGTCAGCTCAAGGTTCCTGACATCTCGTTCACCCTCAGACTTCTACATTAATGACTTTAATAAAGGCAGTAGTCAGCTCAAGGTTCCTGACATCTCGTTCACCCTCAGACTTCTACATTAATGACTTTAATAAAGGCAGTAGTCAGCTCAAGGTTCCTGACATCTCGTTCACCCTCAGACTTCTACATTAATGACTCTAATAAAGGCAGTAGTCAGCTCAAGGTTCCTGACATCTCGTTCACCCTCAGACTTCTACATTAATGACTCTAATAAAGGCAGTAGTCAGCTCAAGGTTCCTGACATCTCGTTCACCATCAGACTTCTACATTAATGGCTATAATAAAGGCAGTAGTCAGCTCAAGGTTCCTGACATCTCGTTCACCCTCAGACTTCTACATTAATGACTTTAATAAAGGCAGTAGTCAGCTCAAGGTTCCTGACATCTCGTTCACCCTCAGACTTCTACATTAATGACTTTAATAAAGGCAGTAGTCAGCTCAAGGTTCCTGACATCTCGTTCACCCTCAGACTTCTACATTAATGACTTTAATAAAGGCAGTAGTCAGCTCAAGGTTCCTGACATCTCGTTCACCCTCAGACTTCTATATTAATGACTTTAATAAAGGCAGTAGTCAGCTTAAGGTTCCTGACATCTCGTTCACCCTCAGACTTCTACATTAATGACTTTAATAAAGGCAGTAGTCAGCTCAAGGTTCCTGACATCTCGTTCACCCTCAGACTTCTACATTAATGACTTTAATAAAGGCAGTAGTCAGCTCAAGGTTCCTGACATCTATAAACAGTTTTTCGTCGACAGAAGTTGGTTGCTGCCATTAGCTACTTGAATCCGACAGCAGTTTGCATTGTGCTATGTTGTACACCTTGCAGTGAAGTGTCTTCAGCATGCATTTATTTGGGACTGCTTCCCTAGCCTTCAACTCCAGTTAACTTGTACCAGTTCAATAATGTTTGTTTCTTCAGGGTTGAGAGCAGATGGATTTATATTTGGTTTAGTTCTTCTTCTTCTTCTTCATACACTCTCAGACGTCCACTTGAATGTTCTCAAAGAAAGCAGTAGTCAGTCTTGATTGTACTATAATGAACAAAGTCTGAAATTTTCAGCTGTAATACAGCAAAAAATAATTGTGTTTGGAACCTTCAGAACCATACCATAGGCCTGACTTGACATTTGTATGGCTGTGAAACATGGAGAACCGCAAAAACAACTACCAAGAAGTTTGAGGCTTTCATGGGTGCTTGTGTAGCAACTACTAAGAAGTTTGAGGCTTTCATGGGTGCTTGTGTAGCAACTACCAAGAAGTTTGAGGCTTTCATGGGTGCTTGTGTAGCAACTACCAAGAAGTTTGAGACTTTCATGGGTGCTTGTGTAGCAGTAGCCACCTTAAGTCATAACTGGCTATGGGAATGCGCCCCTGCGGAGATAACCCGCAGCTTTTTTTTTGTGTGCCAGGTGTTCTTTTTGGCATGTTCTTGTCTCTTCTGCTTGTTGTGAGAACTTTTCGCCCAATCTGAGGTGGTGCCATAGGGAACACTGCCACTTGGTGCGATTTGCAATTCATCCTCCCAGGTGTGCTGGATTTATGTCCAGTGCCTTCCAGTTTCTCTTGCACACATCTTTGAACCTTAGCTGCGGTCGCCCAACTGTTCTTTTGCCATCTGCCAGTTGTCCTGTGTTGTGTCAACCACCACAGGGTGAAGCTAGAGTGTCCTCTCCAGGGTGTGAGCTTAGGCTTTGTGTAGAATATATGGAAATAGTATGATCATCCATGTAGAACCGATGAAAAGAACCAGAAAAGTGCCAGTAGAATAAGATGCTGTAATGGATAAGGCATACACTTAAAAAAACCTGTTGACTGCATTAAAACGTAGTTCTTGTTCTGCAATCCCCAGGGTAAAAGAGGTGGATGGGGATGGGAAAAAAAAACATACGGGGGGGAAAAGAGAACTGGCGTCTGAATGAAAGGCAAGAAGAAGACACGAAAAAACCTGGAACTGATGACACATGATGATGATGTGATGACACATGATGATGATGTGATGGCACATGATGATGATGTGATGACACAGGACAGGAGGACTTACATAAGTTTATTACAGGTGTAAGCTGGTTGGGAAGCCAACAGATGATGATGATGATGATTGATGATGACTGATGATGATTGATGACAATGATTGATGATGATGGATGATGATTGATTGATGATGATGATGATGGAACCTTCATTACCCCCATTGAGAAAAAAACACAATCACAGACCTACCAGTGATGAGTAAGTGAACCCTATAACCTCCAAGTATCCATCATCATGAGTCTGGGGTTCAAACCCTACTGCATTAGGATTTCCCCATGGTAATGTGCCACTGGCGTACCTGATGACGATAAAAAGCCGGGTTAATAAAAACAGAGCAAAAATGTATTTCCCATCTATTAGCAATAATAGACAAATTATGTTGACTGTACATCAGACATTTGCTCCCTGTAGTTCCTGGGGGGGGGGGGGGGGGGGGGGGGGGGGGGGGGAATTATGAGCATAATGTTATTGAATGGGATGATGGTGATGTAGCTGTTGGAGAGATGATGATAGTGCTACTCAAGGGAATAATGGAGTCTGTAGTGCTACTGCTGGGAATGTTGGAGATGATAGTGTTACTGCTGGGAATGTTGGAGATGATAGTGTTCTGCTGGGAATGTTGGAGATGATAATGTTACTGCTGGGAATGTTGGTGATGATTTAAATACTGCTGAGAATGTTGGAGATGACAATGTTTCTGCTGGGAATTTTGGAGATGACAGTGTAACTGCTGGGAATGTTGGAGATGATAATGCTACTGAGAATGAAGGAGATGACATTGTTACTACTGGGAATGTTCAAGATGATAGTGTTACTGCTGAGAATGTTGGAGATGACAGTGTTATTGCTGGGAATGTTAGAGATGATAATGTTACTGCTAGGAATTTTTTAGATGAAAATGTTACTGTGTAGAATGTTGGAGATGATAATGTTACTGTTCAGAATTGGGGAAAGGGGGGGGGGGGGGGGGGGGGGGTGTGTGTGTGTGTGTGTGTGTGTGTGTGTGTCTCTAAGGAGGCAAAGTAAGAATACGACTACTGCACCCTCAGACATGGCGTACACGGCGACTAATACGAGGTTGTGTATCGGGATGGCAACCTCATTATGTTAAACAAATTGCAACAGAAACCACTGCTACAGGAGCACATAGGTCTTCAATAAACTCATGCAAAGTCCTCCTGTGCTTACACTGGGGATTACAGAAGAAGGACTGCCTTGTAATGCCATCAACAGGTTTTACAGTGTGTGAAATATCCATCACCGGAGTCCTTCATCTCACCTCTTGTTCTACTGGCAATTGTGTAGTTCTTGTCATCAGTTAGAAAAATGAAGCATATATTCCAATGAAAGGTCATGTTATCATCATCACCTTGGGCAGAAAGGGTGAGAGCCCAAATGCTGCTGGATCAATCATCATCACCATGTGTCCCATCTGGAGACAGTGACAATTCACTCTATGATTGTCTTTTAACTCTTCAGATGACTGTTTTCACAGCCAGGAAAGCTAGTAAATAAGAGGAAATAAAAAGTTAATGTTTAAACCTGAATACCTTGGAATGTTGAGAATCAAAAGGCAATGTAACTTCATATCTTGAATTTTTTGAGTTAAATCAACTCCATCACACTGAAAAGAAACCATTTTGGGCAGTTATAAGAATTACTACGGTGATGATGATGTTTGGTGACAGTTTTAAGTTTGATAATATTACTTTTGGTTTGTATGGCTCTGAAACATGGAGAACACCTAAAACAACAACCATGAAGTTAAGAGACTTTCATAAATGGGTGTTTGCATATAACAAAAGGACTAAAATGTTATGACACGGTCACCAATGTGGAACTGATGATAAGAATCAGACATGTGCCAGTGGAACAAGAGATGACAAGAACCAGACAAGTGCCAGTAGAACAAGAGATGACAAGAACCAGACATGTGCCAGTGGAACAAGAGATGACAAGAACCAGACATGTGCCAGTGGAACAAGAGATGACAAGAACCAAACAAGTGCCAGTAGAACAAGAGATGACAAGAACCAGACATGTGCCAGTGGAACAAGAGATGACAAGAACCAGACATGTGCCAGTGGAACAAGAGATGACAAGAACCAGACATGAGCCAGTGGATAGCATAACAAGGCAGATCTTGTTTTGGAATCCCCAGGGAAAGAGAAGTAGAGATGGACCCAAAAAAAAAGAAGAGAATTGAAGACAGAAATAAAAATGATGGAGAAGACATGGAAAGACCCTGAGCAGACTGCAAGGTCAGGATGACCTGGCATGCATTTGCTTCTACAGGAACTGAAGGGGTCATAAATAAATACTGCTTCCATCCATGGTACCTAATTGTGACAAACTATCTTCATGTGGCATGGAATAACATCCAAGGTTCTGCACTACACCAACGCCTTCAGTGCTCACATAATTTATGTCATTACTGGGTAGAGCACAAGTATCAAAATTGAAAATATTACAGGGACAGATGAAAATGGCAGACATACAGAATTACATAACAACAATTTGTAAGTGATACTGCCGGGGATTAGGAATATAGTAGCACTTTGGTGAGGATTATGAGCATAATGTTATTGAATGGGATGATGGTGATGTAGCTGTTGGAGAGATGATGATAGTGCTACTCAAGGGAATAATGGAGACTGTAGTGCTACTGCTGGGAATGTTGGAGATGATAGTGTTACTGCTGGGAATGTTGGAGATGATAGTGTTCTGCTGGGAATGTTGGAGATGATAATGTTACTGCTGGGAATGTTGGTGATGATTTAAATACTGCTGAGAATGTTGGAGATGACAATGTTTCTGCTGGGAATTTTGGAGATGACAGTGTTACTGCTGGGAATGTTGGAGATGACAGTGTCACTACTGGGAACGTTGGAGATGATAATGCTACTGCTGAGAATGAAGGAGATGACAGTGTTACTACTGGGAATGTTCAAGATGATAATGTTACTGCTGCGAATGTTGGTGATGATTTAAATAAGAGTAAGAAGCATGTGGCATACTGTGCATTTCCCATCATCCAAAGGGTCTCTCCAACTATGCAGAGCTAAAATACTGTGTAGTGTTCCTGCTGGAAATGTTGGAGATGGCACTGTAAGTGTTGGGAATGTTGGAGATGGCTGTGTTACTGCTGGGAATGTTGGAGATGGCAGTGTTACTGCTAGGAATGTTTGAGATGGTAGTGTTACTGCTGGGAATGTTGGAGATGGTACTGTTAGTGTTTTGGAATGTTGGAGATGGCAGTGTTACTGCTGGGAATGTTGGAGATGGTACTGTTAGTGTTGGGAATGTTGGAGATGGTAGTGTTACTGCTCAGAATGTTTGAGATGGTACTGTTAGTGTTTGGAATGTTGGAGATGGTAGTGTTAGTGTTGGGAATATTGGAGATGGTAGTGTTAGTGATGGGAATGTTGGAGATAACAGTGTTACTGCTGGTAATGTTGAAGATGATTTAACTACTGCTGAGAATGTTGTAGATGGTACTGTTAGTGTTGGGAATGTAGAAGATGGTAGTGTTACTGCTGGGAATGTTGGAGATGGCAGTGTTACTGCTGGGAATGTTGGAGATGGTACTGTTAGTGTTGGGAATGTTGGAGATAATAGTGTTACAGTTAGAAATGTTGAAGATGGGAGTGGTACTGAAGTGGATAATGGTGTTGACAGTGTCACTGCTGGGAATGTTGGAGATGGTAGTGTTATAGCTGGGAATACTGAAGATGGCAGTGTCACTAAAGTGGATAATGGTGATAGTAGTATTACAACAGGAATGTTGGAGATGGTATAGGTACTAAAGTGGATAATGTATATATATAGTGCTACTACATATTATTAAAGAAAAGTAGCTGGAAAAGATATGACTAACTTCTAGCTTGATATGTTCTGCAAAACCTTTCCAGCTTCGCTTGAGTAGATCCCTCCCCCCTGCCTGCGGAAAAATACAACATATAATAACTTCTAAATCTAACAAGCAAATAATCCCTACATCTAACAAGCAAATAATCCCTACACCTAACAAGAAATTACTCCAATGTTTAATAAAAAATAATTTCTACATCTATATGAAATAATTCCTACATTAAGCATGACATTCTTATATCTAATATATAAAATCATTTCTGCTTTTCAAAATCTGACAATACGTTAACTCAAGTTTATGAGTGTTAATTCAACTTCACTGCATTAGTGTAAACTTCAACCAAAAATATAGACAATCATTCACATGAGCCTGCATGTCTACTGTCACATAGCCATTACTGTGAATAATTAAAACATAAATGACTGAATGCTTTGACAATTAATTAGTAAATGTATCTGACAGGTAATTGACATGTCTCAAACTTAGTGGCATTATAATTAGTGTCAAGCTTTAAATGTATGGTACCAAGCTGATGTTTTGAAATGTAGATGGAAAAAGATAATTTGGAATGAAAAAAATAAACAAAGTATTTAAAAATTAGTGAAAACTAGCAAAGTGGAAATGCTGTGTGTATAAATATTGCATGCATGGATATGCATGATAACCTCAGAATCAAAGCAAGTGCCAAAAGAGAGTAAAAACAAAAAAGATTAATAATAGTAAGTAGACAGAGTCACTGAAATAGTAAGGAAGTTTGAGGGAGTAACAGAACTGAGTAACGTGTGTGGGGCTTTGCTTCACGAGTAAGCTGCAACTCACCCCTGCATAGAACATTTTGTTTCTGAACCTGCTGTTAAACTTCTCTGGGTTGGCCTCTGTAACATCAGTGAGAGAGAAAATGGGTAGAAGTGTGAAGGCAACTTTATTTCATGTCTCTTAGAAAGGTTATCAAATTAAAAAAATAAAATCTACTCTACTCAGTTCAGGCATGCAAATGCTGCAAAATGTTACCATAGTTAACAGTAATGAAAGTATAAATAAATAAGTAAAACTAGTAAGGAAATCATTATGTAAACTTAAAAAGAAAATGGTATGGGCTCAGTTTTACAAATTAACAGTATGCAGGAAACACGGGAGGTTTAGTGGTTCACTCTTCGTCAACCATAGTTAGAAACAAGCAACAAGAACAAAAAATATATAAATATATTTTAATTTATATTATATTAGTATAATAATATATTAATATTATATTATTTATTTTATATAAGGCTGAGATTTTATATTTCTTGCCTTTGTCCCCATTTTGTAACATGACTGACGAAGGATGAACCCCTAAACGTCCCATGTTTCCTGTGTACCGTTAATTTCTAAAACTGAATCCATACCATTTTATGTTTTCAGTTGACATAGTTATTGTCACCAAGAGCTGACATTCAGTGACAGTGGATCAAAGAAGAAGAAGACATAGTTATTGCCAATAATGAGCAGGGGGGACCATAAGATTCAATAATCGTATATTTGACTATTCACTCCATATGAAGCATGAGGAGAATGTTGGAGATTGGTGGGTCCCTTGCTGTAAGCCTGCACCAATCATTGACATGACCTTTGTATTGGCAGTTTCTGTAGCATTTTGTTTGACATGATGAGGTTGCCAACCTCATGCACAAGCTTATGTGACATCATGCCTGAGTGAGGGAGCAGTGGTTCATATTCTTTCTTTGTCTCTGTAGAGACCGGGAGGGGGATGGGGGGGGGGGGCGGAAGGTTAGGGAGAGAACTATATTAGGCATATAGGACTAACACAGAATAAAAATGTGACAAATTGACACTGACAAAACTTTGCTTATTTTGTGTGAGAACAGGAACAGTGTGGCTAGGGTGAAAAATTATGCTATACGAAATATGCATGGAGGCATTTCTGGAGTCATTCTTATATGACCACCAGTTAAAGCACAATGCTTCAATTAATTACACCCTCTCTCACCGACTCTTGAAACCATCCACACACTTTCAGGGATTCCCCCTGTGGTGAAACATGTTGAGAACTCTGCTTTGCACACTAAGCTTGGAGGAATCATTAGAGCCCGAGATGTAACTATGGCTATTTAACTCGTTGGTTGTAAGCAGGTGAATCTCACTATGGGCCCATGATGGGACGGGGGAGCTGAGGTTTGGTTTGATGGCAATTCTATAATTGTTGAAAACTTTTAAAGGGAGGGTGTCAGCAGTCAGATCTTCTGTCACATCCCCTTCTGCACCTTCATTGCTTGTAACTTCGATGTTCCATCTGGTAACATTTAAAAAAATGTAAGCTGAAGACTATTCAAATATTATTCAAATTTTCTTCACTGAAATACTGACTTTATAATTCATATGTAAGTTGCTCTTAGCTTTAACTAGGATGCATAGCTCTCTATATGAGAAGGAATTTGGAGAACAAAATTATCCTTCCATTTCAGCAGACTTGCAAATGTTTTGGTATTTATATGTGTGTGTGTATTGTATACATATGTATGTACAGTAGAACTCCATTTATCCGAACCCCATGGGACCGAGCATCGTTCGGATAATCAAATGTTCGGATAATTGGATTACATAATGTATCGAGTACATGTACACATATTTCTAAAAATAATTAACCATCACAAGGAAAATACACTATAAACATATTTACTTGTACTGTAATAACTTGTACGATGTAACCCACTATTTAAAATAATGAGGAATCCTCTTTTGCACCAAACTGGATAGTCTCCTTTTGGCTGCTAAGTCCCGCATTCTCTTCAACAGCAGAAGCTGTGTAGCACAGCTGTCATCTTCTCGCTCGTACCAAGCCATCGCTGTTTCTAGTGCTATAAAGGCCTCTTCAGGACTCGGTCGACGTTTTGGGTTTTCTTCATAATCTACAAGTACATCATGTACTTCTGAGGTGTCTTCATCATCGGTCACTACATGTATTTGGTTTTCTTCTTGCACAAAAGACAAAATTTCTTCGTCATTCAAAAACTGAAAACCAGAATCATTATTATCTTCTAGCCACATGTGTGCATCATCTTTGTCACAGGCCGAAAATCCGGGCATTGCTTGAGACAGTTCCACAACTTCATTTATACAATCATCATTTGTGTCCACTACAGTAGTTTCATTTCCTCCTTTTTTCCCAAGCAATCTATTCCAAGCCTTGTTGAGATTATCTTGTGACAGGGTGGTCCAAGCATCAGCTAACATATATCAGCAGTCTTTGAGATTAAGCTTTTTGGAAAACGCCACCACACTTTCTTCATCTTCAGCCAACAATAAACGACGCAGGACTTCCTTCTTGTACATCTTTTTAAGCTTTGCTATAACACCCTGATCCATTGGTTGAATCAGTGCTGTTACATTGGGAGGCAGAAAAATTACTTTAAAATTTGCATCAACTGCATTCAATGTATCCGTCTCTGGATGAGATGGTGCATTGTCCAGTAGAAGAATTACTTTTCCAGTTTTCTGTTCTTGTTCTCTCAACCTCTTCACTTTTGGGATGAACTGATTTGTATACCAATCAAGAAATATTTCACTATTCATCCAAGCACTCTTCTGTGCTTTGTAGCACAATGGGAGACATGTCACATTCTTTTAACAACGTGGTTTTTTGGCTTTACCGATCATTAGCACCGGTAAACGATGATTTCCACTGGCATTCGCGGCTACCACAATTGTTACTCTCTCTTTGCACTTTTTAAACCCAGGGGCAGCTGCTTCGCGCTGAGATGCAAGTGATTTTTGAGGCAATGATTTCCAGTATAAGCCAGTCTCATCGGCATTATACACATCATCGAGTGATAACCTTCTTCTTCCAAAAAAGCCAAGAATGTTTCTTTAAAATTTTCAGCGGCAGTTGCATCGCTAGATAAAGATTCCCCTTGAATCTCCAGTTCTCATATGCCATGACGAGATTTAAAGTTTCTTAACCATCATCCCTGGCTAGCCTTAAAGTCAGGAGGACCGTCAAGTTGATTGTTGAACTAAAGTGCCTTTTCACACAATAGAGAGCCAGAGGTAGTTTATCCTTTGCTTCTTCTTTGCACAAACCATATATACAAAGCCTCTTCCAATTTCAAATCTCTCGCATTTCTCATGGTTTACGTTTCTTCGACCCATTTTCACTATCCAATTTCGATGCAAAACTCATAATTTTATCCTTGTTACTTTTGATGTCAGAGACGGTAGCTTTCCCAACATTGAAAATCCTCGCAAGTGAAGACACAGTTTCATCTTTTCCTAGTCTCTTGATAATTTCTGTTTTCGTTTCAATTGACAAAACATTGCGGTTCCTTTTATATGTTTTAGGCCTTCTGGAAGATGCCATATCGCACAGAGAAATACTTGCACACCAAAATTATTCTGCTGTAGTAGCAGACACAATTATTTTAAGTTGAGCTGTCTGTTTATCCAGTGTACTGCCTAGAACGCACACGTACACTACATTGGTAAACCAGATATTAACTGACTTTATGATCTAACTGACTTCCTGTACGTAAGCGACCGACCATTAGCCCATTCCATCCTCTACAAATTGTTCGCACACATTTGAAGCTTGCAGCATCAAAAGATTCAAAAATGTAGTCTAACATGACTGGTGGCACCTGATTTTTTTTTCTCAAAAAAGTGTTCGGATAATTGGATGTTCGGATAATTGGGGTTCGGATAAATGGAGTTCTACTGTATGTGTATATAAAATGTAAATATATTTTCATGTCAGGCATGTCATTCAAGGTAAGTAAGGAGGGTTGGGCATGGTGCTGGCACCTCCATCCTGCTAACCCTTAGAGCCTAGAAAACTCCAACACCAAGAACAGGATTGAAATGGTAAGACAAGATAACCAATGTGGATCTGATGGAAAAAACCAGACAAATTCCAGTGGAACATGAGGTGATAAAAACGAGAAAAACCCTTGATAGTCATACCATGCAAGTGCAGATCGGTGGACTTACCTATCTAGTTGGACAACCTGTCCATCTTCGATGTTGCATAAAATTTTGGAAATTGGCTCATCTGTGTAGCCCTGTAGACAAAGAAGGTATTTTATTGCAAATGTTTGAATACTTAATGCACTTCAAGAAAATTTCAATCAATCTGTACGCAAAATAACACTCTAATGGCATGAACAAAAAATCTAACACTGAATGAAGAACTTTTTCAAAATTGACAGCCAAAATTCTTTTTTTTAAATGGCCAAGAAAATTATTTAGAAATATAACAATCAAGCTGTATTTTTTTACATTAAAATATTCTTCCTTATTTCATGGTCAAATGGTTTTTTTCCTTGAGAGTTAATACGCACTTTTTTAAAAACTCACAGCCAGGAAATACTGTCATATGTGGTGGTCAACAAATACTTGCTACTGGACAGTCAACACATTAAACTGGACAGCCAACACAGTAAACTGGAGAGCCAAACAGGGTAAACTGGAGAGCCAACAGGGTAAACTGGAAGTCAACACGGTAAACTGGACAGCCAACATAGTAAACTGGAGAGTCAACACAGTAAACTGGACAGCCAACATAGTAAACTGGGACAGCCAACACAGTAAACTGGACAGTCAACACAGTAAACATCGTGCATTATTTTAGGAATTCTAGGAAATAATATATATGGTATTAACAATCTGAGCAATAGAAATGAACAATAGACTCAATTTTGTCACGATAAAATATTTCTTCTCGCTACAGTAAAAAAGTAAAGAAAATAAAGTAGAGCTGCTAAAAGAGACAGATAAGCTACTGTCTTTGCAGTTAACTCGTGTTCATTGCCTTCTGACTTCAGTTTGTAGTCATGCTAAAGCTGCAGGCCTCTAGCCAGGACGAAGTCCACAGTCTTTTCCTGGTCAGGGCAGCACCCCCATAGCTTCTGCTTGAGCTCAGCACCCCCTGGCCAGGTCAGAGGTCATCACGGATTGGGCGGCAGTTGTGGAGAATGTATTCCCGGGGTCTGGCTTCTCAGTTCCACATGGACATTCATTTGTATGAGATATCCTGAAGTGATAGAGATGTCCCAGTAATCTGGAGTGGCCAGTTGCAATTAACTCATTTAGTTTTTTTGCTTGTCTTTTTTATGCGGGGGGGTTGTAAGGAGAAGACTGAGTGACGTTCACTTCTAATGATCTGCTGTCTTCTTATTTTCTGGCCAAAGATTAATGGCTAAAATTTGTGAATATCATCATCATCACCACCACCATCATCATCATCATCATCACCACCACCACCATCATCATCATCATCATCACCAACTCTCATGTTATGCTCCTTAGGGAGCATGTGGCCACCAGTTTAGTCAAAGAATATGGCTACTACTCCTTCAAACATGCCGTACAAGGTGAGGCTGGGGCTGGCAACTTCATTTTGCCATAAACACCACTGCTGCAATAGGATGTGTATGCTTGGTGCAGGTTTCCTGTTATAGCGGTGATCCCCATGCTCCATAAGGAGTGCTAAAGAAAATGGAGGTGGTGGTGAAAGGGGATGGGGGGAGAGGAGGAGGTTATTAGTAATATGTTTTACATTGTTCAGTCTTATTCTTCACTTTACTTACTTACTTAGTCGTTCCCCTTCTACCCTGAGGTGTAGAGGTTTGGAAGAGAGAGCGCCAGACTATCCTATTGGCTGTCTTCCTCCTGGCCTGGTTCCATTCTAGTCCTCGGTCCTTCAAAAATTGTCTAATATTGTCCTCCCAGTGAACTCTGGGTTGTACTGGAGGTCTGGATCCCTGGCTCTTAGTTTCTCATGCTTGTTGTGGTAGGCAATCTTCTCCCATTCTGCAGACATGACCAGACCATCTTAGTTGGGACTGTTCTACTTGGGTCTGCAGGGGGTGGGATTTTAGGCCTTGACGTATCGTCTGGTTGAGGACCATGTCTCTTCTTGTTGCTTCAACCACCTTCCTCAGATACCTCATTTCTGAGGTTTGGATCTGGCTTTTGTGGGTTGTAGTCATTGCCCATGACTCGCATCCATATGTCAAGACTGGGTGGAGCGGTACACAGCACTTATTCTTCAATTTACTGGAATTAATATCTTGAACTGATCCTTAGATTTTGTTTAGTATTTTACTTATAAAATTCTATAGTTGTGCTATATATGTTGGTTTTTGTTTTGTTTATCAAAGTGTCTGGCAGATAGAATTCTGTGGGTAGTACAGTTATTACAGTATGTGGCGTTCACGTATGTGTATTCACTTTTATTGTAAGTAATATATTATCCTATACCATGTATAGCGTAACAGTCTCAATTAGCACCTGGTAATCTGGTTTTCGAGTGTCTGATTGACAGAGTGGTTAGAGGGCTGGTCTCTCGCGGCACAGATGTCGGTTCAAATCATGGTACCGACATGCTCCAGTCTACCCAGCTGTACATGGGTACCTGACTTTGAGTTAGGGAAGGAAAAGGTAGTGAGGAAGGGAACTGGTCACTTCACCTCTCAATGCTGGACCTACAGTGGTGAAGTCTCTAACACTTCACTACCCTACGTTAGTATAAGCTATGGGACTAACTTTACCTGTTAACTCTGGTTTTCAGACATTTTGTCAATCTATATTTTTTTTTTTTTTTTAATAGGAGCTTTGCTTTGTTTTAGCGAGTTCCGTCCCATTCAGTCTAGACACAAGGTCTGTCAGTTATATCAGGGCACAAGTCAAAATATAAAAAATCCTTGCTGTCTGGTGTACATGTGAATTCTGTTCTAAAATACTGTAATCATGTTATTTAAAGGATTTAATCTTTTGAAGACAAAAGGACTTGGCATAAGTTTCTTTAAGGCCTATGCACCTTGGGAACATGAATGGTAATGATTATTTAAGATTCCACAGCAGTGGAGTGGTTAACATGCTGCAGGACGCTGGAGCTGATGAGCCACTGTGAACCCAGCTGCAGCAAGTCTGGTCAAAAACAGCAACAATATTAAATCAAAAGCAATACTCACTCCACCCCAGTTTAGTGTACGGGCCAAATCATTTCCTGTACCAATGGGAAGGATGCCCACAGGAGGTGGTGGTGATAAATTAAGGCTGTCTATCGTAGATAAGATCCAGCCCACAGTCCCGTCACCACCGGCGGCTAAAATTCGCAAGTTAGGCACTTTTTTGTATAGTTCTAGTCTGTGGACAAGATGAGGAAATGGACAGACCTTGAAAACAACAAAGTAAAAACTTCAGCAAATGCTAGAAAATTATACATGTTTAATAAAGTGTTTAAAATGTCTAAGGATATGAGTGTAGCATACATATGGACATGAGGTATTGCATATATGTGCGTGTGTGTGTTCTGAAGCCACACTGTATCGGCTACGCCGGTCCTCTGGATTCACCAACTTTATGGGTATTGCTGCATGGGCAACAGCTTGACCTCTTTACCCAAGCGCCCAACCTCGCATCAGCGGAGACAGTGTCTTGGGGGCGCATTCCTATAGTCAGTAATGACTGAAAGGAATACTACTAATGAAATGTTTACTGCAGTGTTTCCAAACCATGGTTTCATGGAACATTGTTGTTCTACTGATGGTACATTACAATCTCTCTGTGCTCATTATTTTTATTAACACTGTCTTTCTGCTAGATAACAAAGCACTAAGTAATGAGCAAATCAAATTCAAGCATATTGAAACCTTATGCTGGACTCCTGACCAGCTGGTCATTCATTACTCTACTGAAACCTACCCATATTTAGGTCCTCCCCGTGAGAGATCAAACACCTGCCGCGGGTTCAGCAGCCAGCAGAACTTGTGGAAGAGTTTCGCTCCTTGGTTTCCACCACTCTTTGGGTTAATAAAAACAACAACCGGTTTTATCAAAGGAGATGGAATGGGCTTGAGGATGAATGGCTTAGAGTCATCTTTACTTCGCCGCTTTTTGACTGAAGCTTTCCGTTTTTTGCTTGCCCGTAAAGATGATTTGAAAGACCCCTGGAAAAGAAAATTGTTGAACAAAAGTCAAAATTACATATTACAAGGCAGTTCTTATTCTGGAATCCCCAGGGAAAGACAGATGGATAGTGAAGAATGCATGCAGAAGAGAACTGGAGACATAAATGGAAGTCATAATGATGATATGGATATGGGCAGGCAATGACGGAGGCTGGACCAGAATGGACAACAGAGGATCAACACGCTACTCAGCCATGCATGCCAAGGCATTACTTATGAGGAGGCAACGAGTTTTATCAGAATAGATACAGAAAACGAAATGGAATCTGTAGAAATCCAGGGCACCAACAGATTTTGATGTCATTACTACGAGCTCCACCAGAAGAGAACAAGTGGTAATCTATCAGATTCGCATGGACACACAGATCTAAGATTTCATCTATTCATTAAAATGCTAAAGATAGGAACTACAGATTCAAGTGTAACTGTTGGACATCTGATATAAACATGGGACTGCTGAATCATTGCTTCAATAGTTGCCCTTATATGGTGGTAACAGAAGAAAGA